>CM053594.1:271150315-271193313 GCA_028646575.1 Pseudocheirus occidentalis
ATCTGGTTTAGGGAAGAAATGGCATAAACTCTAAACTGGGCATCATGCCACACAAGAGGTTAGGGGGCATGGGGATGAAAGGCAGTACAACAGAGGGGAGGGCAGGGTCTGGGGGAGGGATGCTGGATGCTCACACTTCAATAAAGGGACAGGGACAGGGTAGAGAACAGAACAAGGAGGGGAGGGATAGGAAGGGTGGACATGTGATCACTGTCACACTATGTCCACTATGAAGATGTCCTGTATAATCACACCTACACAGCCTGTATTGAATTGGTTGTCTTTCCAGCAGTGGTGGGTGACAAAGGAGGAACAGAAAGAATCTAGAATTTAAAGCTCTGCAATACCTGCAACTAGGAATTAAGACATACAGGGGCTGGGATAGGGAGACCCTCCCTGCCCTACCAGAAAGTTAGAGAGCAGACCAGGGGAGGGGCTCTACAGTGGGAGTGCTGTTTTGGGGGTGGGGTAGGGGAAGACAGGGAGAAAATCTGTAATTCAAAAATCTCATGAAAATGAATGATGTAAACAAGAAACAAATAAAATTTATTACATAAAAAAATAAAGAACTATTGACCCATTTAAAAAAAATCCATCTACCCTCACTCCACCCACCTCAACCTCTTATCTCCATCCACAAATTGAGAATAAAAGAAAAGCAAAATTACTGTTACAAACATGTATAGTCAAACAAAACAAATTTCCACATTGACCATATCCAAAGAAAATATGTCTCATTTTCATCTCTATCAAAATGTGAGTAGCACATTCCTCTGGAATCACTGTGGGTTTTTAGGCTGATCACGGTTGCTAATTCTTTCAAAGTTGTTTGTCTTTACCATATCACTGTCACTATCTAAATTTTTCTCATTCTGTTCATTTCCCTATGCATTAGTTCATATGTCTTCCCAAGTTTCTCTAAAATCATCTCTTTCATCATTTCTTACAAGACAATATCATTCTGTCATATTTATATACCATAACTTATTCCGCCATTCCCCAATTTGTGGGCACTCCCCTGAGGCTCCCATTTTTCATGACCTCAGAAAAGAAGTATAAATATATTTGCATTTCCTTAAGAATATATTTTGCGTAAGATTAATTCCTTCCCTCAGTAATAGTCCCATTGTGTGATAACTGACTTTCATCGACCTGACTCTTCTCAGAAATGCAATGACCTAAAACAACTCCAAAAGACTCCTTACAGAAAATGGCTTCCACATCCAGAAAAAGAAATATGAAGTCCAAATGCTGATAGAAGTATACTATTTGTTCTTTTTTTGTTTTGTTTTTCTTTCTCATGGCTCCTCCCATTTGTTCTAATTCTTCTATACAACGTGACTAATGTGAAAATGTTTAATAATGATGTATATGTAGAGCCTATATCAGATTGCATGCCATCTTGGGGAAGGGGGAGGGAAGTGAAGGGAAGAAAATGTAGAACTTACAGAAGTGAATGTTGAAACCTAAAAATAAATACATTTATGAAAAAAATATTATCCCAATTTTAAAAAGATTAATTCCTCCCTTAAACTACCCTACCACTAATTTCCCCTTCTTTCATTTATCTGTTGAATCAGATGTATTTTTATACCCAAGTGTGTATGTGTGAGTATTCTCTTTTTTTTATAAACACGTCTACATATAATTACATATAAATACACATCTGCAACAGGACGCACAGGGCCTGTCGGGTCATAATAACATACATGCTTCACACAAAGGCACAACAAATAAGTTAGTTCACATCATACAATCCTAGGGATTTCCGACAATGGGCAAAAGTTAAGACAGTAAGCACTTTGGCAGGAGACACTTCAGTCCATAGAACCCCACCTCCACTGTAGTCCTCCAAAACTTCATCCTGACCTTGATCCTTGACCCTTGAATCTTGAAGACTAGAAGCGGAGCCCAAGATCTGGTCAGTCTCACCAAGCTAGAAAGGCTTCAAGGACAGTCTTAGTGACAGACTGTGTGTCTGTTGTCCAAAATCAAAGATACTCATCAATACCTTGGTCACAGAGCTATGCAGCAATGCAAGGAAGAGGGTATGCCAAGTTATATAAAGGTTTCAATCAGTGGAGGATTGATGGAATGAAGCATGGTTCCCTAAAGTGTCCAAAAGCCCCATATTCCAGAGATCTTGAAGGGGAGAGATCCATCTCCCATACCATGGAGCCCACTCCAAGCTACTGTCTTGGTAAGGAACAGATTAAGCCCAGGTAAAGGCTGTTGCATTGAGGAGATGCTGCCCCACTCTTGATGTGCCAGAATGAGAGAAGGAAAGACCATGGTGTGTAGGACGGTTCAACAGACTGAGAAGTTCTTTGCTCGATGTTTCTTTTCCACCAAATTTGGCATAAAGGTTCTCCACTGGGAGTGACGCAGGGGACCTTCTGGTAGTTCCTCTGAATCTCTCCTGGGGGCAGAGGGGTCTTCAGCAAGAGAATATTCAGAGGCATGAGGGCTCTTCCATTGGATCCTATTGAGCAAAACTTTGACTTTGTTCCAATGGGAGAGAGTATTCCTGTGCCCTTGATAGGATGGAGTTGTGTGGGCAGCCCCCCCTGGTGCCTCCAACAAATTTGGTGTGCTCACACTATGCATCTCTGCCCATCCAGGCAGAGCTGACTCTTCCACTGTGAACAAAGGGATGTGAGTTAACCTGGGCAGGAAAGGAAGCCTCTGGATTAATCAAGGCACCTGAGGGTAGAGTTATAGGTGGCTGAAGCCAAAAAGACCTGACTTCTCCATCGAACTCTGAAATTCCTGAGGCCCTAACATGGAGGAGGATCAAGGGTGAAAACGAGCAAGAACTGAGCTCTTGTTCTTCTCTTCCATGCCAGTTGGCATCTGCTGGTACTGCTCTTGGAGCTGCAGATGAAGCTGTTGGAGCATGGCCATTCTCTCCAGGATCAAGCACAGGTGCTCCAAGTATCAAAGCCCCTGCCCTGGGAGGCAAGCCCAGGCATCAGACTCAGAGCTCACCACCAAAGACTCTGCTGGACTGGGCTGTAAGCCAGCCTGTGCCTCAGTGCCACTCTGACCTCCAGTTATTTCTGGGGATACCTCAGGTTCCTGCTCGCTCTGCTGCCAACACTTGGGTACTGTCATAGATAAAGATAGAGGCTGGCAGGACCTTGCCACCACCTGCTGTAGTTTTTGGCTGGCAAGGAATTGGTCCAGGTCTGCAGGGGGTTCCATGGTGACAGGGGCCATCGTGGGTATCCCACTCAGCTCCAAGCTCAAAGAGTTCAGAGTGAAGGCAGCGGGGGTAGTAGGAGGACTTTCCTCTCCCCCCATTTATACCCCAGAGTCCCTTGAAGGCTGTTCTCTGGAGCCTCTCACCATGCAGTCACCATCCTTGGGCTCAGTGGGGGATACCCTGGGCATGTCATAAACACAGAGATGGATGCTCTTAGCACCAAGCACCATACAGCCCCCCAGAAGCTCCTCACAACCACCATCCTGGTGGCCAAGTGGCTATAGGGTGAAGACTCGCCACCTCCCCAGCACGGCCTGGCTCCAAGCGTTGGAAGGCGCAGCTGCAGCCCAGGAGGAGGATAGAGTGCCCTGCTCCGGCCTGGGGCCCCCACTCTCCTCCCACCCCCACTGCCTGGAAAGGGCGCAGCTCGGGGGCACTCCTAGCCTCTCCTCTTTTTTTACCAAATCAAATGTCAGTTGATCCCTCCATCACCCTCTCCTCCTTGTTTGTACAGATGTCTACTCACACACCTGGATTATGTGAGTTTTCTTTAACTTCTCTTTCCCTCCTGGTGTATTCCTCTTCCCTTCTCTTTACATTCTTTTCTTAAGATCATCAGGACAAAATAGAACAGAACCACTCCTGGATCATCTAATTTCATATATGATCCCAGAGGATGATAGAGTTCAGTAAAGACATAGGCATCATCTCTGCATGTTAGAATGTAAGCAGCTTGCCCTTGCTTAGTCCTTTATCAATGTCTATTCATATTTATCTTTCTGTTTTTCTTAACTCCTGTGTTTGAACTTCACATTTTCTACATAATGATAGTCTTGGACTACTTGGAAGTCTTCTTTTTAAATAAAAGGTCATTTTCCCCCGAATATAATATTATATTAAGTTTTTCTAGATAAGTTATTCTTGGCTATAAGCCTATATCCTTCGCCTTCTGGAATATAATATTCCAAGTTCTCTGTTCCTGAGGTGGCTGCTCATGTATGATTCTGACTGCAGCTCCTTGGCACTGGAAGTCTTTTTTTTCTGGCTGCTTATAATATTTTTTTCTTTGACCTGGAAGCTCTGGATTTGGGCTATACTGCTCCTGGAAGTTTTCATGGTTTCTTTCAGGAAATGGCTTGTAGATTCTTTCTACTTATGTTTTCCTCTCTGTTTCTGAGATAACTGGGCAGTTTTCTTTTAAGATTTCTTGAAATATCATGTCTAGGCTCTTCTTTTACTCATGGCATACAGCCCAATGATTACTATCATAGTTCTACTTGATCTGTTTTCTAGGTCAGTGGTTTTTGCCATAAGATAACCTTGTATTTTCTTCTATTTTTCCCAATATTTCCACTGTTATAATATCTGCTATTGTCTTATGGTGTTATATTTGGGCTGTTCTAATATTCAAGGAGTTTGTTCCTTGGACAAAGTTTTGTACTTCTTAGATCAAGCTCCCAATTGTTTTTTATAGCTCTCTAGATTTTTCCTCTAGCACTCTCATTTCATTGACAAACTTTTTTTCTCTTTTTAAAAACTCTTGCTTCATTTCTTCCAGGAATTCTATTTGAATAAACATTCAAGCTTTGTTTTTCTTTTAGGTTTTGCATGCAGATGTTTTGGAGTCATTCTTTTATTCTAGGTTTGTGTCTTGGGCATTCTTGTGACTATTATAGCTTTTTATGGTGTAATTCTTTTTTTGTTTACTCATTCTTTCAGCCTGAAAGTCTTTTTCACTTTAGACCTGATGTTAGGACCAGACTCTGTGTACATCTAGAGGGAATATCTGGGCTAGTTCTGTTGCCGCTTTCTTGTTGTACTGAGTATTCTGGGGTTTGGGGGGGAATCTCAGGGATTTTTCAGATTGGGGACCTGCAAACTTTCAGTACTCCCAAAATGTTCTGATCTGGGGTAAGATCTGATTGCTATCCCCCTGGTCAGAGCTCTGCCAGTTCCTGAGTTGGGTTTGTGACTGAGCAAAGGTAGACTGCTGCTAGGCTGTGCCTTTAATAGCTGGAAAGCTCTGCTGGCTCAGTGACAGAATTATAAGGCTCCCCTTTGGTCTAGAACTTTTGGTCTGGTATGCTACTGCTGCTTGCTTCTGAGCTTGCTCCTTTCTGCATTTTGGAGGGGAAGGGCAGGGCAATTAGGGTTAAATGACTTGCCCGAGGTCACATGGCTAGTGTTTAGTAAGTGTTAAGTGTATGAGACCAGATTTGAACTCAGATCCTCCTGACTCCAGGGCTGGTGCTCTATTTACTTCACCACCTAACTGCCCCAAGCTTGCTCCTTTCTCAGTAGAATACGAGGGGCCTCCTTCCTTTGGAATGCTACCATCAGAGGCTAACCCCTCTCAAAAGCAGTTTGCCCTGGATCTGTGACCTGGAACTGGGTAGTTGGTCACAAAGCTGGCAGTGTGCACTTGCCCCCTGAAGGTGCTAAGGTGTTGAGGTGTGAGTCTGAAGAATAAACAGCCTTTTTCTGTCCTGGAATGCTCCCTGGCTTTTGGCCAGGTTCTGTCCTCAGTGTCCAGAGACCTTTTGCTCTCTTTCCCTGTACTGACCTGAACTAGGAAAAATGACTCACTATATATATATATATATATATATCTATCTAAGATTTGGGTTTTTTACTTTATATGTCTGACTGTATTTTCACTACTTAAATGCCTCTGTACCAATTTTAGCTGCTCTGGTGAATTTTTGTCTCAAACCAGTTATAAATTTATCTACCATGAAGGGATAGCATTTCACTTTTAAAAAAATGAAATGCAATCAATTTATGAATTTAAAAAATATAGTTATAACCATTCTAAAATTATTTTTATTTTTTAAGTGATAGTGTTTTCTTGAAAATCAGCTCATAATATTAAATTTTAATGAATGAATGATGAGAAATAGAAAATGGTGGTTTTAGACAAAGATGGCTTAATTTTACATTTACATACTTCACCTTCAAATCCAGAAAACAGCTAACCATTTATCTGAGTTATAAATCTATGCAAACTGAGTTCCTTCTTTCAAGGAAGGTTCCTCTCCAAAAAGGAATGCTGGTAGATGAGAAGTCCAGAAGGAAAACACTTTACATACACTAAGGTAAATTCTCAAACAATTGCTTTAAAAAAAATAAATTTGAAACCCATTGATTCATATTTGACCTTATATTAAAAAATCTCTGGATTGCATTCATTGTCAGGTAGAGTATACCATGTTTTTGTTGACTTTGAGGTGAGCTTTGTTTTCACTGAAAAAGTGGATGTGTTTGTGAACTGTGCTTTAAAATAGTCATTAATTTTGGCCTTTGCTTATTTTCACTTTGAGAGTCTTACATCCCAGTCTAGACAGCTCTGCTTGGGAGGACTACAGACTTAGAAGGCCGCTGGTTTCTGTTTTTGTTTTTCTAATCTGCTTATTTGTATTTTTTTTCTTTTAGCATTACAGTTTCTAGAAGTGGGTTTAGAGGGAGCAAAGAATGCACATTCTGAAAAGCACCATTAGGTGTCAAGGTTTAAGGTTACTTTGTGACTTGAGGAGAGATCAAAGTTCCAATAAAGTTCTAGCATGCTGGGTTGGAGGGGAGAGAACATTCTACTGACATAAGATTCCAAGCCTTTGGTACAAGGAGAAAAGTGATGTAAGATGCCTTGCGTTCTAATAATGTTTCGCCTTTCTTTTCTTGGTAGGACCTAAAAGAAGTCTATTTCATTGGTGACAGTGTGGTGTGATGGGAGGGGCACTGGATTGAAATTGGGAGGTCTTCAGTTCAAATTTTGGCTCATTGAGATCTATCTTTGTGACCTTGGGCAAGTCCTTCACTGCTCTGTGTCTGTCTCCTCTTCTGCAAAACGAGGGGCTTGTATTAAATGATATATAAAGTTCCTTTCTAGCTCTACATCAGTGGTTCCATGAAATAAATTATCCCTGTTTGCTTTCAGCTATAAATCCCAGCATTCTATGATGTTGAAAAATTCAAAGAATAAAGCAAAAAGATCTCAAGTTAAAGCCAAAGTCAAACATGGTAATGCTGAGAAGCAATGGTACCATTAGGTAAATGCTGAATAGTAGCATCAAGAATTCCAACCAAAATCTTACCTCCAAGGTGAGATTTTTAATTTACCTGGTTTATCTTTTTTATAAACGAGGCAGACTTTCCCATTTCCACTGCAGGAATCCAGTTCAAAAATCCTATTTCTACAGTCAAAGTGTGGCTTCTCTGGGTCATCCCCATTAGCTCCCAACCCTGAAATGGACAATAATGTTCAAGAAAGATAAAACATAACATCACTTATTAAGATCCTGGGGTGAAATGCCTGCACATGATTTTCCTAGGATGAAAATACCAGGAAAATAAAACACACAGGCATCAAATTTGGAAAGCTTTTCAAAATATTTTTCAAATTTCATCGGATGAATTCTGCATATAAGAGAATATGATAGGTTTCTATGCTTAATGTGTTCTATACCTGTCTTCATAATCACAAGTAGACAGGTATAGCAGGGGCATGAGGGAATGGAAATTTGGTCTTTGGTGAATTAGTACATTATTGTACTACCCTAAAACACTGTCATTAAACAAGTCACCGGGTCTCTTTTTAGCATGTCCCTAAATTACTGAGCCATATTAGGAGACAATGTAAAAGACTCTCAAGGATGTATTGAACAGTGAAAAAAAAGTAAGAAAAATTTCAAACTAATTGATGATCTGGGGTCTTTATTATGTAGGAATGCAAATAGAAATGGGCCTGTGCTTTAGACCTTTCTGGTGAGTCAGATGTATATGTAGACAAGCTGCTAGTAGAGAGAGAGAGAATGGGGAAATCTGCTGCAAATCCAAGGGACAGCTGCCTTTGACTGTGTCACCACACAAAGGTGTCCTCAAATGGGACCAGAAATCATCTCTCTTTAAATGTTCTAGCTCTCAGGCTAGCTCTTCTTGGCTCTGGCACCAGCTCTCTTTGACAAAGCATCGCTCCCAAACACCTCCACCCCACCCCCAAAAGAGACAAATTTATCAGAAGTTTCTAGTTATGTATGTTCTTTAGCAAAGGGCCTCATGGGACTCACAGGGTACAGATCCCGCTATGTTCCATTGGACATCCTTTTCTATAATTATAATAACAGGGCAGCTAGGTGGCCCAATGGATAGAGCACCAGGCCTGGAGTCAGGAAAACTCACCTTCCTGGGTTCACATCTGGCTTCAGATACTAGGGATGTGCTAACTGTGTGACCTTGGGCAAGTCCTACTTCACCCTGTTTGCCTCAGTTTGCTTATCTGTAAAATGAACTGGAGAAGGAAATAGCAAGAGTACTCTTGCCCAGAAAACCCCAAATGGGGTCACTAAGAGTCAGACATGACTCAAGCAACTAAACAACAACAATAATAATTATAATAACAGTTGACAGTTACAAAACACTTTAAGTTTTATGAAGTATTTCTAAGTATTTTGTTTCATTTGATTTCCACAAGAGCCCTGTGACCTGGGTACTCCAAGTATTGACCCTGCTTTACAGATGAGGAACCAGATTCAGCAAGATTAAGTGACCAGCCCATGTGTTATGGAGTAAGGGGGTATCTGTGGTAGAATCCAAGCTTCAGATCGCTTTGGATCCCTTTCTTTACCATACTTTTTGAAAAGAAAGAAAGGGAGATAAATAAAGACCTAAACAAACTAAAAAACTCTCCATGTGAATCAATTACTTCTAAAGTCTGTAATGGTGGTTGTATTCCTATAGTTTATTCTTTTATAATTTTATCCTGTTATGTCTTCACTTAAACTATCAAGTTTTCACCTCTAAACTTTCTTGGAAATTGACATGTATTTTAAAACATACACTGGAAAAGGTGTTTTTTCATAAACTTTTCTTATGACTGATAAAGCAACTTTTTCTGTACAAGGAATAAAAGTGTTCCAGCTGACAAGAGCTTGCTTTCATGTGCTTTTTGTTTGGTTTTGGAGAAGCAACTGGGGTTAAGTGACTTGTCTAGGATCACACAGCTAGTAAGTATCTGAAATCAGATTTGAACTCAGGTTCTCCTGACTCCAGGGCTGCTGTTTCTATTCACTGTGCTATCAAACTGCACCCTGTGCTTTTGATGCCTATCTAACCATCTGTTAAAGTCTAGCTAAAATCCCATATACTAGAAATCAATTCAATGTAAGTATTCACTAAGCTCTACTGTGTATAAGCCAATGTGTTAAGCACTAGAAATATAAATGCAAAAATGAAATAATCTCTGCTCACAAGGATAACATTACATTCTCCTAGATAGGATACAACATGCACACAACTAAGTAAATCTAAGATAATTTTAAAGAGGGAGAGAGCACAAAAAATTCTGATTGCTGAGTCCCTGGCTAGGCTTGCCATTTCCACCTCATTGGCAACCATGAGAGTGGCTCTATATGCCCTTTCCAAATCCCCTTTAGACTATATCTTCTCCTATTAGAATGAAAGCCCTTCAAGTGTAGCGAATACATCTACTTTTCTTGTATTTATATTGCCAGGGCTTCTCATTATTCCTGGCAGATAGTAAGCATTTTTGAAATGCTTTATCTTTCTGTCTATATGTCTGTGTGAGGATCAGGAAAGTAGCAGTTGAGACAACCCTTGAAGGAAACTACAGTATAAAGTTCATTGCAGTCTCTAGGCTAGATGACACTACAAGTCATTTCCCAGAATCCTCAGGAGATCTTGTGAGGCCCAAAGATCATATTTTAGTGGAAGAGCAATGTGAACAGTCCCTTCAGGGGTGAGGACTGTAAATGATTCACACTTCATTTGGTTCACTACCGTCTATGTCTAGCATAAAATACCTGCAGAAGATTCATCCAATACACCAAGCCTTTCATCTAGATCTTTTAAAGTCCCGTGGATACCAGTGTATCACAAGGGTTGTCCCTCTGTTATCTCTGAGTCTCTAAACACAACTGACCTTTTCCTATCATACATTTCCAATATCACTCTTCACATGTAAGTTATTGATAATAAGCTAAAGCCTATCTATACTTTCTAATAGTCCTTGGGTTACCTATAATTCTTCAGGGATTATAGTGCTCCATAATTCACTGCCATATGGTATTGCTAAAGCAATACTAGCATTAAAAAGAGTATTTCTTTCACCTTGCAGCTTGGGATGATTAACCATACTACCAAATCTCCCAAATACAATCTATTTTGCTTTCTTCTACCCATCCAACTTTGGGTCCAGTTCAGTGTCTCTCTGAAGAATCTGTCCAAGATATATGAACTGACAGGATAACTCAATGAACTGTTCATCCAAATGCATATCGTAGTCTGGACGATAGGTGCTCTTTATCTGCTTGCTTTTGCCAGGTTCCTACTATTAGACCCAACTCTTTTTAGTGGTTGTGGTTCTTATTTAGTATCTCAGAAACGGATGAAACAAGAACAACAGCATAAAAAAACGAGAATTTCTGGAGCTTCTCATCTCCAAAAAAAAAATTCCTTTTGCATTTGGATTCTGTGATGGGCCTCCTCCAAGTAGTCTCAAGCAATCTTGGTGAACATATATCTGCCTATTTTATGTTTATCTTGATCTTAATTACCAAAGGATCATTGAACAGAATTATCTTTGTAATCAAGGAATATGATAAGGAAACTTCAACAAACAATCAAGACATTAAGATCTTGTGTTCTCTATCCCTCTCTACAATCATATGACTTTAAAGATGTGGTCCACTGTAGGATTTCACAGCAAAACCCTGCCTACTTCTTTCTCATATTAAATATGTAGCCTTTTGTTAGCTTTTTAAGGTAGTAATGCTGCTTATAATTCTAATCTCTCTACTTCCATCCTTCCTGACTAAAACATTGTTTAGAAACACTTCTTTGTACTTATCATATTCTAATAGACTTACCATATTCAAATAAGATAGCTATTTAGTTTCATGCTTTATCTCCCCTTCTAGATTACAAAGCTTCTTGAGGACAGGGACTTTGTCTCACTTTATCTTCATATTCCAACCACCTAGTGTGGTGTTATGCTTATAGTGTATACCTAATAATTGTTTATTAAATGGAATTAGATGCATAGTATCATAATAGATTAACCACCATCAGTAAAACAAGCAATATCCATTCTTAATTTATCACTTGGCTCTACATTCACTATACCTTCATCTTCATCTTCCTCCAGGTCCACAAGACTTGGAGAATTGGGAAGCAAATAAACAGATGTCTGGTGGAGCTGGTTCAACTTCATGAGGCTGTTAATCATCAGGTTGCCCAATGTGATGGGATAATCTGCATGAAAATTGGGAAAGAAGACTAGGGCATACAGTGCCACTAAAAGTAAAAGATATTTCTTTCTTTGGGTAATCAAAGCCCAGCCATGGTTGCCTCATCCTGCCCTCTACACAGAGAAGCCAAAATATCTTTCTATACTTCACACCTGGCACTCCATCTCCCATCTTTGTGCCTCTGCCTTGGTTGGCTCATGCCTTGAGCATTCTTCCTTTTCTCCTCTGTCTCTTAGAATCCTTTATTCCCTTCAAGATTCACTTCAAGCCTCACGTTCTACATGAAGCCTTTCTTGTTAGTGTCTTCTCTCAAAAATCTGCCTTGTATTTATTTTATATACACTCTCTCTATATGCTTATATATGTATCTGCTATCTTCATCAACAGTTCCTGAAAACACGGACTTTTCCTTTTTGTCTTTTGTAACCCTAGCATTTTGTGCCTGGCATAAAACAGGCACTTAATTATTGCTTACTGATTGATGGCTTGGTGCCAGAGCTGAGAGATATGCCCTCTGGTGAACAACAATGTGAAGAGGACTTCCTTCTAACAATACCCTGGGCACTGTTGCTTATCAAAAGTCCTTCCTAAAATGTGGTACCCAGAATTAAAAATCGGTTTGCTAGATGTGGCCTGACCAAGGCAAGTACAGCAGGCCTCTCACTCCTTATTCCTTGAAGCTATGCCTTCTCAACATTGCACAAGATCTCATCTTTTTACCTTTTGGGGCAGAAATATTGTATTGTTGATTATAATACGATCACATTCCACTAAAATCCCTAAATCTTTTTCAAACTTCTGCCTAATGATCCCTCTCCATTTTATATTTGTAAAGTCAACATTCTGCATTCAAATGTAAGACTTTACATTTACTTACTGCTAAATTTCTTAATTGGATTCAGCCAAACATTCTAGCCTGTCAAGATCTTTTTTTGTGTATGGGAAGGAGGGGAATCATGACTCTTATGCTTTCCAGATTTGTGCCATCTGCAAATATGCCTCCTATACCTTATAAAGGTCACTAATAAAATTGTTAAATAGCAAGTCCAAGCATAAGGGCATTGTACTGGATACCTCCCTCTAAGTGACCTGGAACTAGTAAGGATTATTTGAGTCTGGCCATTCAAAAAGTTCTAAATCTAATTGCACTATCATGTGGTATAGCTTTCCATCTTTTCCAAAAGAGTAAGAGATGCTTTATCAACCTCTTTGATAACATCTACGTAAACTATATTTCTATTATTATAATATATTATAAACTGTATTCCCTTGATCTAGCTCTATTACTCTAGGTAAGTCACTTAACTTCTTTGTATATGTTTTCACACCTGTAAATGGCAAAAGACTTTTCTACTAACTTCTCAGGATTATAGCCCTTAAAATGCTAGAGAAACCCGAGCTGTTATTATTATTATTACTACCTAATTTTTATTTTGTTCTATTTTTTCTGCATAAGAGAATGGTTCTCCTTAATTTAGAAAATCTGAACAGTAACATGAAAGAAATGTTGAGGCTGACTTAGCTGGAGGAACAAGTCGATATGCCAGTCACACAATCAAATAACTAACTGCAGGGCCTCTGCACACCTTCATAAGTTAGGGCCTGAGAATTAAGCTGGTTTTTTTGTTTTTTTGTTTCTTTTTATGGATTAATATGTCCCATGTGTCCCAGCTATTTATTTCTGTACACGAAAAAATGAGGAAGCAAGGCAACTGAGAAACCTGCAGGTTGGCATAAAGCAAAAATACATTACTTTCTGTGCTTATTTCAAAACATATTTTGTTCATTTGTTTTTCAGTCATGTCTGACTTCTCACGATCCCATTTGGGGTTTTCTGGGCAAAGATACTAGAGTGGTTTGCCATTTCCTTCTCCAACTCATTTGACAGATGAGGAAACTGAGGCAAACAAGGTTAAGTGACATGCTCAGGATCACACAGCTAGTAACTGTCTGAGGTCAGATCTTAACTCAGAAAGATGAGTCTTCCTGATTCCAGGTCCAGCAAACTATCCATTGTGACACTTAGCTTCCCTTTGAAACAGGCAGGCCGATTATACTTAATACCACCAGAGGGTGCTAGGCCAAATCACAGAACTGGCCAGTATTAATAGTCCTAACACTTTAGTTATTATGAAACTACCATGTTCTATAGATTAGGAGATTGTTTAAGGATCTCAGCCCTTTTATTTGCTCCTGCTTGCTATCAGGTTAACATAATAGAGATGTAGCTGCTGGCCTTCTGAACAGAGAGAAGCTGATGTCAAGTACTGCCTGAATTTTAAGAAAGCAACTTGGGTTCTCACCATAGCTGGGCAATAATCCAATCTTCTAGATATTACATTATAGAGCAATGGTTCTCAACCTGTGGGTTATGTTCAATTTAAACATATCCTGCATATCATATATTTACATCAAGATTCATAACAGTAGCAACATTACAGTTATGAAGTAGCAACGAAAATAATTTTATGGTTGGGGATCACCACAACACGAGGAACTATATTAAAGGGTCATGGCACTAGGAAGGTTGAGAACCACTGTTACAGAGAAACCTTTCAAAAAGACCAACAATGCAGGTGGGGGCAAGAAGGTGTAGTAGGGAAGTGAACTTACTATCTAGTTTCACATTCCACAACATGTGGAAGCCATTTGTCATCAGGTAAAAATTCTTCAAATCCTCTGGCAGAACACACTCATTTTCCTGTAATCATAAAGCACTTGAACATTAGGATAGGAATTGGTAAAGAGAGTGGGTGAAAGGAAAAGGAAGCAAGTGGTTGTGCTTCAAAACAAAAAAAATTACATACCCAACTAGAAATGTTTACTACCTCTTATGCCCTGAAACCAAATGCAAATTCTCAAGTACCCCCCAAAGGGGAGAAAAAGATTTTAAACAATAGTAATAATTCATATTTATGCAGCATTTTTTAAATTTCAAAGCATTTTCCTCACAATCTTGTGAAATATAGTTAAAAATAATTATAGGAAACATTTACAAAATACCTTACATGAATTATATTATTTGCATGTTATTTAATTCTCATGATAACTCTCATTTTAGATCAGAGGAAATGGGCCAGAGAGGTTAAGTGATTCGCCTATGATCACCACCATACCCTGTGGTATCTGAGGTGGGATTTCAACTCTAAGGCCAGCACTCCATCCACTACACCAACAGCTGCCTGACTATTCAAGCTGAAGATTAAACTCCAAACACAGGGCCTTTATTCCCTGTAACAAGTTTATAGCTTCATCTGGGATCATCAGACTTCTGTCAGAAGGCCCTTAAATCCAAATTTTATTAATAGTAGTTGAAGGAACCAGGCATGTTTAGCCTGAAGAAAAGAAGATGTAGGAGAGAACTATCTAAGTATTTGAAGGGTCATCATAGAATAAATAGAGGGAAAGGGAATGAGCATTTATATAGGCCAGGCATTGTGTTAAGAACTGTTATAAATGTCATCTCATTTGGTCCTCATAATAGCCCTGCAAAGTAGGTGATACTGTTACGCCCATTTTACAGTCTAGGAAATTGGGGCTTCAGGCAAAGGCTATGAGGCCTGCTTGGTCCCTGTGGAATCTGGTAGAGCAGTGGTTCTCAACCTTTCTAATGCCAGGATCCTTTAATATTTGTATGTGGGCATGTCTGCATGTGGGTGGACCTGCCTGGAGAAGGAATGAGGAGGTTCCTAAGACCATATGAAATATGTTTTCCGATGGTCTTAGGCAACCCCTGTGATCCCTGTGAAAGGGTCATTCGACCCCTATAGGGGTCGCAACCCACAGATTGAGAACCACTGTGGTAGAGAGTAGGACAGTAAATTATTAGAGAGAAATATAATGTTTCACCTACTACATTGAGGTCTCATTTCACATTAGGTAACATTAAATTGTTTTGGATGCAGTCAGCATAGTTTTGTGATTTCCTTTAGCTTCATTCAGTATCACATGAATGGGAAGAAAGGAGGAAGATGAGGAGGAATTAGTCTGGGGTTGGAGTTTGGCAAGTCAGGATGAGTGACAGGACAAGGGAACAAGGGATTTAAGGGTAGAGTATAGTTGAGCTGGTTCAGCAAGAGTTGGCCTGCACTGAGAGGTGGAGAAAATAGAAGCCGTGAATAAAATGAAGAACAGGGTTATGAGTCATAAGGCTTAGAGACAGATGAAAGACTATGAACAAGTAAAGGAACATCAAAGTTTGTGTTCAAAGAGGTGGAACCCTTGTGGATGATGCTAAGGTCAAAGGTTATGCCCATCTTTATGTGCAGCTAAGGTGGAGAGAGGAGTAGTAGGCTGAGGGACTGTGAAGTGAGGGTGTTTAAAGGAGCATAAAAATGCTGAAGTCTTCTAGTAAGAGAGCAGGATGCGGGGAGGAAAGGCCACCAGTCAGGCTCTGAACTCAATGAGAAAGGAAGGGGACTATCTTGGGGGGTTGAAAGATAACAACTGCCAGGATCTAGGCCAGCACTTCTTAAACTGTGGGTCATGGAAAGTTTATCCAAAGTCATTATGTCAACCCTGAGCAGGGACAATGGGGGAGAAGCACTAGGATTAGTTAGGGTCCTAGTCTTAGCACTTTCATTAATTTAACCTATGATAAAGAACCCCAGGGTTTTTCATAGACCAGATTCAGTCTTGGGGTCACACAGATTTCTTTGGTTTATGCTTCCTATAAGATTTTCCAAGGTAACATTAAATGTGAATTCTCCCCCCCCCCGTCCAATGCTTCATTGGGCATAACCAGAATATACACATCATGTCTAAGTTTCTAAATATATAGGTAAGAGGACTCAGTTCATGGGCAAGCACTTTATTTTGCACCACAAAAAGAAGACAAAAAACAGAGATCAGGATCTTATAAACTGTCAAGATAATGCTCTTTTCCTCTTCATTGAGTCCCACCTCAATCCAAGGACATAACCAGTTCTCCAGACTCTCAACTACACTCTATAGCTTACATTTCTCAAAAAGGGAAATAAACTCAAGGCTGGCCAATAGATGACCCTATGTCCTCTTTCTCCCTGAGGGACCTATGCAGTTCTCTAGAGACTCACAGAATTACCATTAAGTACTGAGACTCAACTAGAAAGAAATATTTCAAATATTTCAGTGCCCCTCTTATCTCCTCTAGGGCCCCATACAATCTCAAGACATATAGTAATTCCTGAAGAATCTAGGGTCCCCAAAAGGGAAATTCTGTATTTGGGGTCACTACAGAAGCCACCCTCCCTTGGGATCTGCACCATTCAAATACTCCATGGTAGAAGTTGAGGGCAAAGTCTAGATTTGTTTTTATGAGTCTCAGCTTTGTCTCTCGTCACTTCTCAACCCGTAGTCCTGTGGTTGTTCGTCATCTTTCCAGAGGGATGGATCCAAGAACCTCTATCAGTCTGAGAGTTTCTGCCTCTTAGGCCATGTGATTTCTTCCTCCCCTGGAAGGCTCACTCCAATCCTCCTCCAGGAATTTCTGAGAGATTCTGCTACTGCCTCTCTACAGCTATGTTATTTCTGAGGCTTTAAGGACTTGTAGGAAGGAGCTGCTCAGATAGGCAAATTCTCCCTTCCCAGAGACCCAGACATGTTCTCTGGTCTCTGTGCTTGCTCAGCTCTTTCTCTATCAGGTCCTCTTGTAGATTCCTCTTGCTCTTCTTGTTAGCCAGAACTACAGGTGATTACTTAGATCTAGAATGCTCAGACTCAATCAATCATTTTCAGTGAAGTATAAATGGCTCACCAAGTGATAACAGCTAGCATTTATAGAGCTAAAGTTGCAAAGTACTGTATCAGTTGGTCTCAAAAACAACCCTGAGAAGTGAATGCCAATTCCTACTCTCCTCAAGGTGACATGACCAAAGTCTCAAGAGACGTGTTAATGACAGATATTCTCACTTATCAGTGGCATATAACCAAAAGCTTTATCTTTTAACTTCATCAGTCCTAACTAGAACCTCTCAGGATTATGTATATTCTGCCAGGGATGGGGTGGGGGTGGAGGTGGGGTAGTCATTTCCTTAAGCATAAAAAAAGAGTGCTGAATGACTTCCAAGACAATGTCTAATTCCAAAGTGTGATGGGTTTCTAACCTTATTGGATATTAAAGGGAGATGGAAAGACAGGGGCAGACTGGTGAGGAAAGATACAAAAGACATAATACATAGGCTCCCTGATCTTTGGGAGTTCACTTTCTAAGGCCATAGACCCAGCAAAAACTATGGAATAGAGCGAGAGAATTCCGTTCTCTTTTGGTAATCATACAACTTAAGGGACACAAATGTAGAGATGGTATGTTAAAGTCGTAGTGAGTAACATCTAACACCAGAAGATGCTATAGGCGTCAGGCAACCTTGGCAATTCCACTTTGGCTCTGCCCTATGTATGAATGATGCCAGGTTTTTCTTTGATCTTGGCTTGTATGCTGGTGCCTCCTTTAATACAACCACTCACTTCATTTGTTCCCACCTACTATCAGTTCCCTTCAATTCCATCTCTTGCATGTGGTTCACTTAAATACCTCTACTACTATAATTATTTTGTGAAACTGAATAGGAGATAAGCTGATTTCACCTGGCCCTGCCATCAAACATTTACCAGATTAGTCACTAAATTAGTCACTATTAGGTACTTTAAAAAGAGGAAAGTACTGGTAAATTCAAGGATTGGAATATATATTTTGGATAACTAAACAAACCATGTTGACTCTGGCAGTAAGAGGACCTAGGTTTGAATTCCATGTCTGACATTTTTCTAGCAAGTCCCTCAATGTGGACACTAATGTCTTACAATGTTTTTACAAGGCTTAACTAAGCTAAAACAAGTAAATCTCTTTGTAAACTTTGTAACACTATATAAATATCAGCTATGGCGCTACTTATGCTAAAATTAGACATTTTCTAGAGACATTGATCATCTTTGAGAATTTCATACATGGTAACTAATATGGTCTCTTGCTACAATTGTACTTCTTGGTCCAACACTACCTAGATGGATTATTAGACTGAAACATGAAACTGTAGCATGTGCGGAGGCCAGATCCCCATAATGTTGTCTGTGTTATGACAAGAAATGTTACGTTACCCTACGTTATGTTACGTTACATTATGTTAGTTATGTTATGTTACGTTATGTTACATTATGTTATATTATGAAAGGCTAAACCAGGTTGAGGGTAACCAACAGGCCTCAAAACTGTCAGTGAGTTAGGAGGACATCTGTCCCCAGCATGTGAAGACTTTCCTCTGGTGGAATGGGTGGATAAGAACAATTTGTTCCAACAGCCATGAAGATAGCTGAAGTAGGCAGCTGGAGCTTGGACAGACATCAAAGACACAAAGGTCACACTGCTGATCATCTTGACTTTTTTCTTGCCACTGAATTTTGATGACTCTGGAAGAGTGAGGCTGATGACTTTGTGCAGCTCTGTCTCACTTAAATCCAATTCACATGCAAGTCAAGACATCACCTTGTGATGTCATTGGTCCTCTTCAAAAACGAAGGATGAATGAACAACAACTTAAAATACCTCTACTTCTGTCATTATTTTGTGGAAACATCTTATCAAAGTGGCAACAAACATAGACTCAGTACTATCAGAACAACAGCAGAACATACAAAAAGCTGAGATTTTCATTCCATCCTCACACATCCTCCCCAGAAGCAGGAAAGCTTCTCATCCCTTTCAGCTTCTAGCTGTTATCAAGGTCTGGGTCCTAGCATAGGAATCAGTATCTATTCATAAATATCCTGGATCCTAACAAAACTGGATACATACAATTAACTCATGGCTAGTTTAGACAGCACCATCAAAACTTAGGGTGCCTCTCCAGTTTGCAGCTGCATAGGCAAATAGGGCACCAGTCAGCTCTGAGTGTTCAGGTATTGCCACTTCTCAGAGACTGATGCTGGGCATCAGTCTGTTCCTGAAAACTTCTCAGCACTTTTTCCATGCAGCACAGCCTGGCATAAGTGTGGAAACCACAAAAGCAGGAGGGCCTGGCGTGGCTCTGGCAAACATTAAGTGTTCCAAGGTCTTTTCCTTTCTCCTTCCAAACTCACAATGTCACTTCTCTCTGTCTCTGCTCCCTCTAGGTGCTTTGAAGGTTCAGATGTAAATCAGTGAAATGAAACTATGCCAATGTTAACACACTAGCAGAGAGGCTAGAATACTGATACAAAGAAAGGAATAAATCATTTTCATTTCTGTAACTTAATAAAAATAAAATGTTTTAAGATTATTTTTTTGTCCTTTGTTCTCTTCACCCTTAGGATTTTCAAAGATATGTTAAATCTAGAAGTTTCTAGCAGGTTCCTGCACTAACCCATTTGTTTTCCTTCCTACCTACGAGATATTTGGATTTTAAGATTTGCTCAGGGTTTCCAATAAACACATTACACAAAGTGAGTGGATAGTACATGGAAGTGATCAGTTCTTCTTGTCAAAAAATGAGCATTCAGATTAAATATCCTGCTCCAATGAAAACTGGGGACAGTAAAAATCTTGGCCATTACTAAGTACCTTTTTGTTCTTGGCTGCCTGATCTGCAGGGGCCACAGTACTTTCTGCTGTACAGCTAAAGGGTTGAAGCACATGCAGTATTATTTTGGTCAATACTTCCACCTAGTGGTTATAATAGAAAAAGTCCTATCTATGCCTTTCACATGATTCCGTTCTGTTGATCCAATACAGAAGCAATGTGTATGCCATTCCTTATGTTTTCGTTTTCTTCAGAAGAACGTGTAACATGTGTTTGGTACAAAGCTGTCGAAAGAAATATCAACTATTAATTGCTGTTCTATCCACGGGAGGGCCAAAGACAATAGGAAGTATAAACTCTACTCTCACAAAACCTTCATAGTGTGAAAGATATAGGATAAAAGGAAGTATAAGCTCTATTCTCACAAAAGCTTCATGAGGCGAAGGATGTATACTGCCTCTTGAAAGTTTTTGTTTCATGAATCTGTGTAACCTACCATGCTCTCTCCTTTTTGATAAGACACCACAAAGTAAGGAGAAGAGGGAGAAAAAGGATCAGCCTTATGGTCAGGAGGAATGGAGATAAACCAAATATAGTGTTGAGGTAGTGGGCCACTAGAATTTCTTAAGCGGTACTGTCCATAACAAGAATGTTATTCCATTGATAATGTGCCTACTGCCTGGTAAAGGATAAATACTAATCAGCCATCTTTTGAATTAGAATTCATAAGTCTCCCCATACAGTCATTCTACTTTGGGGAGAGGAGTAGGGAAGGCCACAAAGCAAATTTGGTATTTAAAAGCATTGGTTGGAGAGAGGTATTCTAGCTTCAGTATTAGGGCAAGAGCCAGGAGACGTGTTCATGGTTAAGGAGCTGTGTGACCTTGGGAAAGTCATCCAACATTTATGAACTTCAGTTCTAAATCTACCTTCTCCCAGGATTCTCTAGCCCAGAGATGTTTAAAGTGGTCCATAGCAGGTACATGCACCATGTAGACTGAAAAAATTCTGAACAAATTTGCCTCATGGGTTTAGATTGAGGGGAGATGGAATCCTGGCTCAGGTGTGCCATTCAGTTCTGTGTCTTAGTTTTACTATCAAAAACTGAACTTCAAATTCTCTCATCCTGGGGGGTTGGGAAGTCCAGATAATCAAGAACCACTATAAAATGTCACCAAGGTGCTTAATAAAAATAAAGCTCTCCTGTTCAAGGACACTGGGAGAATGAATAAGTGGATACTTTTACAGACTTAGGAAGATAAAGAGCTTGGAGTAGATATTAGACATTACTAACTATTGCCATTACAAAGGAAAGGCAGTAGGCAGGGAGCCCATGAATCATATAATTGTACAAAATACAGCAGATTGAAACTGTTTTCTGGAGAATAAAATGAGGGGAAATATATTAAAGTTGAAAGAGAAACTGGTCACCTTCTCCTCCAACTTCTGAGCACCTCATCGGTCACCTAACCATTGCATGTTTCAAATTTTAATTCCTTCAGTCCCTCCCCAAAGGCCTGATTGAGGACCATCTTGTTTTTCCTTCTCTCTTCACTAACTGTGGTAGTCCCAGGGGGCTTCATTTGACTAAAAGGGAGTTCTTTCTCTGAAGAATATGTGTATTCTTTTTCTGCACCCAGTTCAGCCTCACAATTGTGGAAGCTAATTCTGGAAGAGCTTGCTGAGGCCATTTAGTTATCCTGGCCAAGAATCCCTTTAATAACATCTACGGTAAGTACTATCTTCTGCCTTGAAGGCCTCCATTAAGAAACAACACCCAACCCTAGTGGCATATTCTGCTCTTGGATAGCTCTCATTCTTTAGGGGTTTTTCCTTACATCAAGCTGAAATCTGATTCTGCAATTTTTACCTACTTCCCCTAGTTCTGCCTTTTGGGGCCACCAGAATAACTCTAATCACTTGTACACATGACAGTCTTTCAAATACTTGAAGACAGCTATCATTCTCCCTCTAAGACTTCTTTTCTTCTTTAGTCTAAACACCCTCCTTTTCTTCAACTAACCTTTGTACTATGCTTGTACTAATCCTTTGAACACCCTTTGAATATACCCCATTTTTGTCTTTATTTCCTAAAATGGGCTAAAAACTTAACACAATACTAGAGATGTGGCCTGCCCAGTGTGGAACATAGTAGAATTATAACTTCTCTTCTAGACATCATGCCTGTCCTAATTGAACCTAGGTTTTTTTGGTGACCATTTCACACTGTTGATTCAAATTGATCTTGTAGGGGCGGCTAGGTGGTGCAGTGAACAGAGTCCTGGAGTCAGGAGGACCTGAGTTCAAATCTGGCCTCAGATGCTTGATAGACTTATTAGCCATGTGACTTTGGGCAAGTCACTTAATCCCAACAGCCCTCCAAAAAAAAAAGTAAATTGATCTTGTAGTCCACTAAACCCCTCAGAACTTTTTCATGGAAACTATTGTTAAATCATGCCTCCTCTGCCTTATATTTGCGAAGCTGAATTTTGGAACTCAAGTGCAGAGCTTTTCGTGGACCAATATTAAATTTATTTGACTCAGCCCATTATCCTAACCTAATGAGATTTTTATAGATACTGGCTCTGCCTACTGAACTTTGAGTAAGGGAGACATAGGTTCAAATCCTACTTCAGACATGTAATAGCTATGAAACCCTAAACAAATCATTTAATCTCTCCCTGCCTCAGTTGCCTCACTGAACTCCATGGCTGCTAAAGTCCTTTCCAGCTCTAAATTTATGAGCCCTCCAAGCTTTGTGTTATCTGCAAAGTTTCGAAGTATAATATTTATACCTCCATTCCTGTCACTGATACAAATGTTAAGCAAAGGACAAAACCCTGGGAAACTTTAGTAAAAACTTTATTCCTAGCTGATATTGGCCAGTTAGTCATTCAAGCAGTTTCAAATCCACCAAGCTGGATCAGTCACTAGCCCATATTCTACCATCTTATCAACAACAACCATAGTATGGGACATTGTCTTGAGCCTTCTATCCCTGTAAAGTTTTCTTATTAATTATGTTCATAACAACTAGCACTTATATAGCACTTTGAAGTTGTTATCCCCATTTACAGAGAAGACAACTGAAGCACAGAGAAAATGACTTGCCCCCAGGATCACACATTAAGTGTCAGGATCTGAACTGAGGTCTTCTTGACTCCAGCTCTTATCCTCCAGCCCAGCACTTCTTAAACTGTGGGTTTCAACCTCATGTTGTTCTGTTGAAACATTTTGCAATAGTAAAAGGTTTCTGAATGCACAATGGCCAAGAATTAACTAAAAATCAAACACGTAATGAATTCAGGGCGTTTCTGGCAGTGCTGACCAGGGCTGCATCGTGCAACTTCACTGTGGCCTTGGTTCTGAACACAAAAGACAAAGCAGGTGCACTTTGCACTGCACATGCCCTTAGCAACAGCGATGAAAGAGGCGGGAACATGAAAAGGGGCTGCAAGAAGAAAAAGCTTAAGCAGCCCTGCCTAGCCACTGCACCACCCAGCTGGTTCTATCATCTTTAGCTCTCTTTTCTTTCACAGTCAAACTACCAGAAAAAGCTCTCTACACTTATATGCTTCCACTTCACTTTTCTACCCTTTCCTCTCTGGCTTTGAACCTCTCCACTCAATTGAAACTACTCTCTCCAGGCTTACTAACCTAGCGAGCCCATGTCTGTTTTCCAGATTTTGTCCCTTACCCATAGGCATCACTCAGGTTCTTCCCTGGGCCCTCTTTTCTTTTGCTATGCCCAGTCTCTTAGTGATCTCTTCACCTTCCTTAAGTCTTATTCTCACTATGATGATCACTCAGAGAGCTACACACATATCCTTAGTTTTTCTCCTAAGTTTTAGTCTCATATTACCAACTACAAAAAGGATACCTCCACCTGGACTTCCAAAAGCATTTCATATTCAATATGCCCAAAAGGAAAACCCTTCCTTCTCCATTTTTCCTCTCCTTTCATCCCTTGAATCTCACTGCTTCTCTAAATTTCCTTACCATTTTTCCAGTCATCAAAGTTTGTAACCATGGTGTTATCCTTACCTCTAATCCCCCCAATTCCAATTGCCTGACAAACATTTTCAATTCTCCATATACATGTTGCTCGTCTGTTGTCCATCAGTAGCTCTGATGGGCTTCTATTGCACAGAACACTGGAAGATTCCTCTCCCCACCCACCCTACCATCTTCCCCTTTGCTTCCTTTTGTGTATTGTCTTCCCCATTAAATTTTAAGCTCCTTGAGGGCAGGGCTCATCCTCTTTTTTCTCATTTGAATCCTCAGTGCTTAGTGTAATGCCTGGCATAAAGCAGACCAGACGCTTAATAGTTTTTTAGGACTGAACTGAAAATTCTCTTGCACCTCAAATAGCCAGCGCACTTGTTCAGGCCCTTATCACTTCTTTCTTCCTAACTAACTCTCCCTTCACCAAGTCACCCTCCACACAAATGCAAAATGATCTTCCTAAAGCATACGTCTACCCTTGTCATTCCACTTTCATTGACTCCCTATTGTTTCCAGGACAAAATACAAAACTGTTGTATGTCATTTGTGGGCACAGTTGATTTTCATTTTGCACTTGCTAACACTGTGCTCTGAACATAGCAGACACTTAATAAATGATTGTTTCATCAGACTGGCTCATCAAATCTTTTATTTAAATCTAAGTGATGAAGTGTAGGCTGATCATTTTTATTCTTGAGGCAAGTCACCTACTTTTAAGAAACTTCCCTTAATTCAAAAACTCTGAGAGAGTGTCTGATTTAGTAGTTCACTGAGTACCTTAGTTAAAAATCTCAGTCTTAATCTGTCTCACTTTCTCTCTCTCTCTCCTAGTATTTACCTTTTCATTATCAGCAGCAGAGACCATCAAAGAAACACTAATGTTTCCAACTAAGAAGGGAATACAGAAAAGTTTAACCTTGGCAACTCCAGTCCTGAGGAATAGAAGGATCATCTGAGGAAGAAACTCACAGTGAAAGTCAGAGTGTTCTTATTGTATGAATGGATGAATGTGACATGAAGTGCCAACATGCCAGCTCAATAACTCCTGACCATTCTGAGACAACTGATTATAAATGAAGGATCTCAGAAACCTGAAGGAACTGCTTGGTAAAGGCAACATTATCAAATCTCATAGTTCTTATGCCTTACCACAGTATAGTATGAAAGTATTGGAAGGATGTGAATGTGTGGGTGATCAGACATTGAATAAAAAACAAAGATCTAACCATGGTCACTCTCCTACTCAAAAATATTCGTGGCTTCCTGTAGCCTGTAGGTTAAAAAACAAAATCTGCAACCCAACATTTAAAGTTCTCTGTAATCTAGCTCCTACCCATCTTTCCAGGCTTATTTCATATTAAGAGGCACTTTTGATATAAGAATACTTCATATAATTGTAAGGTATCCACAGTATAATGGATAGAGAGCCAGCCACAGTCAAGAAGACCTAAGGTCAAGTTTCACCTCTGACATATACTGGTATTATGATCCTGGGCAAATTACAACCTCTCAGTACCCCCAGGCAACTCTCTATGCCTATACATTTCAGAGTGGATGTGGATGTGTCTTAAATAGGGAGTTCCTTATACAACTGAAATCATAAGTCTGGCTCAAAACAATAACAGTCTACAATCTACTCATATTCTTGTACTAGCTGTTCTCATATGTGACATCCTATCCCCTTCTTCTGTACCTTTGCATAGGTGGTGCCCCATGACTGAAGTATGTTCTCTCTTCAGTTTTGTCTTTTAAAATCCCTGGCTTCTTTCAAGTCATGTTAGTTACTGCTTCCAACACAGGTCTTTTATGATATCCGCAGTTGTTAGCACTCTCATAAAATCACCTTTTTGTAACTTTCCAATATTCCTACATTCTGTTTCCCTCTACGTATACCACCTTACAGACATACTAGCCTACTTCTTATTCCTTATATATGATCTCCCATTTCCTATCACCATGCTTTTGCTCTAGCTGTTCCCTATGACCTTTTTCTCAACCTCTCACTTTTTAGAATCTCTGATTTCCTTTAAGAGGCATTTCAAGTCCCCCTTCCTTCAGGAGGCCTTTCCTGATCCTCCCAAATTCTGGTGCCATTCCCTTTTAAGGTTACCCTCCCTGTATTCTGTGTTTACCTCATATGTTCTGATTTATATATGCTGTCTCCACCAAGATAATACAAGTTCTTTGAGGCCAAGGTCTTTTTTTGTTTTTTATTTGTATCTATAGTACTTAGCAAAGCAAAGGCTTTAAAATACTTTTTTTAAATGGTTTTTTTGTAATTATTTATATGTACATGTTGTGTCTTTAGAGTAGAATTTAAATTCCTTTAGTACTAGCAAGATTCCTTCATTTATATTTGCGTCTCCAGTACCTATACACAGTGACTCATACATAACTGGCACTTAATGGCTGTTGAATTGAACTTCATGCCAACAATTCTAGATGCCTAAGATTGTCTGGTGGGAATCCAGCATTTTTTATATTTGGACCTGTGAAGCTGATACTGTCAGATTCCCATGGCTGAAGAAGATAAGGAAAAGATGGCCTTTATCTATCTTTGAAATTTCAGTAATTTGAGTACATGCCCCAAGGGATTTCTGGGAGTCCTGCCATTTTTTAGCTCTTCATGAAAAAATCATTAGTGACACAAATTATTTGGAGGTATCTGGATGACCACATCAAAAACGACTATTAAAGGTACTGAATTGGTAAGAGATTCTAGTCTAAAAATATCAATTAAATAGCACCCATTGTGTAGAGTCTCCATCAAGTGCATGGGTACATCTTACGAGAAGTGAGTACCAACCCTAAGCAGATAGAAAGTCGTCAATCACCAGGCTACATATAAAGAATTCTCAAGAACTGTCACATTTTCTAGGATGAGAAGGCTACTCTCAAAAACTTGTGAAGAACTCTACCATCACTGAAAAACTTTATAATGATTTTCACTCATATGTATATGACTGTGAAGAACCAAAACCAAAAGGGCCAACGTGGACAAGTTGGTCTAAGCCCTCTGGAAACACTGATTTTTGGCATAGAAAATGTGGCATAGAAAGGTCTTTAGGAACTTGATTAACTGCCTCATACATGTGCCAGGGTTAGGTTAGTTTTGATTTGTTTGTTTTTTATAGATCCAAGCCCTCTATATTATACATTGATGCCAGCCCAGAGGGCTTTGGAAGCCATTTTATAACACAAGAGTAATGGCCCCCAGAAGCCAATTACATTTGCAAGTAGAGGACTCTTCATAAGACTTTGATATCCTATCCACCAATTTTAGTTCTTGACTTTGAAGTGAACTGTCACTGATAAATTCTAAGAATATGTATAGGAAGATCAATTCCAAGAGCACACAAACAATCCATTGATTTATATCCTGATCAGTGCTAAGCTGGATACCACCAGAATGGATAAATAGTAAAGGCCAACTAGGAGTTCAGTGTGTATTACTGGTCAGAGAAGACTAATGTGGAAGCCTAGGTCCAAGCCCATCAGCCTGGCACATAGAAATTTCATGAATTGCCATGGAAGAGGTAAAGATAATCTACGATAAAGAGAGCAAGGTCAATAACAAAAGAAATCAGAGCTGTGATTCTAGGATTTCCCCAGGTGAATGTGCTACCAGGGGAGTAAATACATAATTACCCAGTGTCCTTTGCTCCATTGCCCTTGGATGATTTGTGGCGAGCATTTCTGTAGGCTGGATGGCTAAGAAAACTGATACAGACCAAGAAATAGGAGTATGATCCTCAGGGGATCAAGCTTAGCTCCTCAGAAGGTATGTTGCTATGGAGAGAATAGCAGAAGTTGTATATAGTGGAATACTCATTGTACCAGATCTTAAGTGATCAAACATGAGGTACAATGGAACTGCTTCCTACCCAGGGATCAGGCTCTGAAGTCAGGCCATAAAATAAAAAATGCATATAGTTAAAATTATTGTCTCTCTTGCAACTTTTGAATTGCCCATAAAATACAGTATATAACTTATCCATAATTTTGAAATAAGGAATAGCTTTAAAGTCTGGGTTAAATGGAGTGGGGAATGAAGAGGGTTAGAAATGAACCCTGGCTAGACAAGGGGCTGCCTTTCCCCCACTTGGTGCCTCTTTTCTATTCTACCTTGTGCTTCCCCTTCTCTGCACTGAGAAAGAGTTTGGTAGTGGTGGTTGGGAACTTGGGAGCAGATTCACATCTCCCACCTTCATACACACTACTCCAGGGCATACACCCACTGAGTGCAATGTTGGTCTCAGAGTTAGGAAGGAAAGAAACAAATGTTAATTACGTCTCTACTATGAATCAAAGCAATGTGCTAAGTACTTATTCATTTGATCCTAACAACGACCCAGTGAGGTAAGTGCTATTACTATTCCAGTTTTATATTGGAGGAATCTGAGGCAGAGATCAAGTGACTGCCCAGGATCACACAGCTATTAAGCCTCTAAGGTTGCATTTGAACTCAAGCCTTCCTGACTCCAGAGCTGTCTGGAAGAACGGGGGTCCAGCCCGGCCTCTGACACACAAAGGTTCTGAGACTTCAGGTAAATCACTCAACCTCTCAGTGCCTTAGGTTCCTCTTTGGAGAGAAGGTATTGACCTGCCCTAATAGAAGGGGTTCAAAATAAATCTTAGTTTTGTCTTTCTCTTTACAACAAAGCAGTTCTTGACCTACAGATATATAGACATAAAACCGTGCCATGAGGTGGACACTTGGGTGCAGCTAGAACTATGGAGCTGACACAGAAAAGGATCTATTGGTCCCATATGGTAGTAAAGGAAACTGCTAATGGCAGTTCCTGGGACAGCACAGCAACAGTACTTTAAAGCTAGCTTGCATAGACTTTATTTCTGCAATGGGGCAGGAAAATTATTAGTCATAACCTAATGGTGACAGAACACCTTCCTTGATAGGTTGGTTGGGGACATGGTTATTTACCAAGGAATCAGGTGTCTAGAGTAGCCAAGGGATTATATAAGAAATATTGATGTACAGCTTTCCTGCCAGGATCTCTACAAAGATGATGCATCACAAATATTTGCTATCCTTGTGGGAATTGGTTGGACAGGAAGTAGAGAAGTCAGTTTGAAGTGAATACAGCTGGCATGAGCACTTCCTCAAATGGAGGTTCTGGGGAGAAATCTGCCACTTGCAGGAGATCAAAGGGGTGGAGGCATTGCTAGTATGAGGTCACGGGGCCAGAGGTGGAGGAGATGAAGTCTGAGGAATCATGGGTTGTGCTGGGTTTGAAGTGTGCATGACTGTCATGGGTACTTCCTTAAATAGAGGCTCCAGGGAAGAATTCAGCAATCAGTGATCTGTGTATCTGGTCTAGGCTGGTGGCTCAGTGCATAGAGTGTGGAGCATGGAGTCATGAAGACCTGAGTTTAAATCTGACCTTAGATGCTTTCTAGCCATGTGACCCTGGGCTAGTTCTTAACCTCTGTTTGCATTGATCCACTGGACAAGGAAATGGGCAAACCAGTCAAGGATCTTTGCCAAGAAAACATCATGGTCAGCATTGGTGTGCTATGGTCCACAGGGTCATGAAGAGTTGGACACAACTGAACAACAAATGTATCTAGTTTACTGTATTCAACTTTGCTGTGTGATGCTATATTTTTTCACATGACCATGCATTTACTACACGTATGCTTTGTTCTGTGTGTGTGTATAGAATTGCCTATAACAATGCAAAATGAAAACTAAGGGATTTTTATGTTTCTACAACTGTGCCTGTGCATCCAATGTGAGTTTCAGGGACTACAATTTTTTTTTTAATCACGTAGAAGTTGTAGGTTAGACTCCATTTCCAGTTTGATTACATCTCTCAAAATGACTGAAGGCCAGAAGGCATTGCTCATGGTCTGAAACTCCTAGGACTCTTTTTCCCAAGAGGCTTTATGACTGGTTGCAGAGCAAAAGTGTTACTAAAGTAAGGACTCTGATTGGTGGGGAGTCTTCTGAGAGGCAGGACATTTTGATAAAAAAGAGCATAGAGGGTCAATGGAAGAAAGGTACAGACAAACACGTCATCAGAGGGGAGATAAGAAAAACTAATTGTGGGTATACTTGGAATGGTACTGTTGGAACCAGTGGAATCCTGATGGTCTTGGAGCAAGTAAAGCAAATCACTGCATCTGAGAGTTACCAGTAGATCTTCATGCTAGCTACTGATATGAAGCTTTTTCACCATCCTTTGCACTGCTTACCACTCCCCCCACTGCAAAAACACACACATACACATGCACACACACACGCGTGTACACACACATACACACACACACAATTTTCTCATCCCTGAGAATTTTCCAGAGATAATGTACATATTTGTATATGGATGGCTGAAAAGTAGTCTGCTGCCTTATTTTTCCCTTGTTAACTTTGCCATTCTGTCTCATTTAAATACTTTGACTATTTGGTTTATGGTTTCTGCCTGGTTTATTCTGTGACATTTGGATTCAGTCAAAAGGCCTCATTTGAGGACCTAGAGGTCCACATGTGGCCTTGAGGCTGAGGGTTCCCCACGGACATAATAAGAGTATTCATTGATATGGGGGCTTATATCATATTTGCATAATTATGATTATCCAAATATTGTACTGAAACCTAATGTAGTAAAGAGAGTCCAGAGCTAAGGTTACCAGTGCTAGAGAAAAGAATTCTTTGTTCTCTGCCTCACTCATAAGAAAAACCACTCCCATAGACAAGACTTACACAGAAAACAGGGTGATGGAAATTCTAGGGTTAAGGCACCTCCTTGGAAAACAGTTGTTCTCAGGATAAGAATTCATAGGAGTGGCAGGGTGGAGCTCAAGTGCCGTGAGGGTAAATTAGGAGAAGGATAAACTGTATACCTTAATGATAGTTTGAGATAGAAATTTCTCAATGACCTTAATCTTTCCCAGGAGTAGGAGGTAATTTGTTTTAAAGAAGACACCTACTAGTTCCCAGGCAGTAATCATTCCAATGTCAGCAGGTTCCCGTTCCACAACTGACACTCCGGTCACTCCTGGGGAAGCTTCTAAAAGAGAAAAAAGAGATTCCATCACAGCTACATATTGTACAGTCCTCTCTGGGGCCCTTGGGGTTACTGTTCACAATATTCCAATATTGGAGGCTATTTGCTGATGTTTGCTGTAAGGAATTACAATCACAAATAAACATGTGCTTCTGAAAGCTTTTTAAGAACAAAGCTTTAGCTTTGATGAAAGAGAGAACTGGGTCCTCAAAGCATCCATTCACTTTATCTAGTACTACACAGTCTCTAAGGTAGATGACAACCAAGAGAAAGTGCGTTGCTGCTTTCCACATTGTAGGTTGTCTAATACATGTGTCTGATTGACTAAACATTAGGCATTCTGTGTGCCTAAATGGTGTCATACAGAATTCTGCAGTGAGTCTAAGCTATGTACTCTTGGGAAACACAGGAGGGAGAGAAGAATTGCCACCCTTGATATAGCACTTACATTCTTGCTAGTTTCTCATCTGAGTAAGAGCCTTTCCTGTACACAATCTTTGTGGAAGAGAAACTCAGAAAACAGGCCATATCAGCACTATTGTAAAAGATGGGTTCCATCTTTCAGAGGAATGCACTTGAGAGCAAAACAACAAATAGTCCCAAACCTTTGAAACCAGTAGAGAGCTGAAATGGTCATCTATTCAAGCCATCCTTCAGTCATATTTGGTTACTGGCTCTATGAAAAGAATTCAATCACTAGAGCAGGAGTTAAGCAGAACTCTGAATAGAATCAAATCTTATTTTTACCTACAAACCAATTTCCCTTCCCCTATCCCCCATTTCCATTGTCATCTAAGTTCAAAACATCAGAATTATTCACTAATACTTTTATTTGTCTCCTGTGCCCATAGAGCACCAAGCCCTTTATAATCTCAGATTCTTCTTTTCTCTTTTCTTCCTGCCACTATTATAAATTCAGGCCTTTATCACCTTGAGCCTGAATTAATGAACTAGGCTCCTAAATGATCTTGAACCTCTTTAAAAAAAAAAGCAGGAAGAATATTTTTCTTCTATGGGACAGAAACGATATTTATTAGGAGGGTCAAACTACCACCACCACCACCACAAACATAATTTTTGATCAATGAAATCCTCTTCTCCCTCCCACCTCTCTGTTGTGCACCACATTGATCAAAAAAAAATTTTTTTTAAAGAGGGCAAACAAGATGGCTAAGGTACCTTAAAAATTCTTGTCATATGTTGAAAGAACTAGGGTTGTTTAGTGTAGAGGACAATACTTAGCAGGAATACATTACATGCAAGAGAAATGAGAGTTGCTCCATTTGGTCCTAGGTAGTAGAACTAGGAGCACTGAGTAGAAGATGCAAGTTCAGGATCCATGTTATGGTATTTTTTTGTAACAATCAGAGCCATCTACAAGTAGAATAGGTTATCTTAAGATTTACTGGATTCCTCCTCACTGGATCTAACAAAGGGTGGTTGACACTTGTCAAGTATGTTAAAGGGGATTTCTGTTCAAGTATGGGTTTGACTAGACAATCCCTTCCACCTTTAAGATTCTGAAGAGTAGTAATATTCAGGATTAGATTAGGGAAAGGCCGAAGGCAGAAATACCAGGCTATTGCAATAACACTGGAGGCAGTAGAAATGTGAGAAAAAGCCTACTGAGGTAGAACTTAGTGTGGGATACACAGGGAGATGAAAGAATGAAAGATGACTCAAGCAGATTCCAGAAATACTGGAGATGTAGACAAGTTACAGAGTTAGATGACCTTTGTAATGTCACCCATGCTCTCTCCTCTTCCCTGGAAAAATACATGTAATTCCAGGCTTTTTGGAAAAGGTTTGTGATGGTGTGTGTGTGTATGCACACACACACATACATACATTTGTGGAGAAGAGCAGAGGATCACTGGATTGTCTAATGATTTACAACAGAGCATTCTAGTGATTTAGTGGTCAACCAAGTACTGTATTCTATTAGTACTGATAGCCTACCAAGGTTCCTAAACTCCAGCAAGGCAAAAGACACTCTGAAAATAACAAAGCCTAACTGGGTGGTGAAGTCACTTAGTAGTCTGCTGGCTGAAGAAATAACAGGTCACACACATGGTGGCAATTAGTAATTACCCCTGCAACATGCCTGTTGGGCATAGCTGCAGTGAGGTATTCCTGATTTCAGTTGGCTGCAGCTTAAGGCTGGGCTGTCCACCTTGTCTAGATGTTGCTTTAAAATAAAACGGTTAGAGAATAGAGACGATCCAGAAAGGTAATACTTAGCACCTGATATCTCACTTTGAGGTCTCATTCAGTTAACAACAGAGGATCCCTTGAAATGCGGTTGTACTAGGTACCAACTGGGGTAAAAAAGAAATGGAAAACACGACCTTGATTGAATGGCTAAGCAGAGAAACAGTACATAAACATGATGTCTTGAGGGCATTTCATCGAGAGAGAAAGCAACAACCACCCTTTCAGTGTACTGACCTTACCAAGATGACACTAAAGATCAATTTATCAGTCCTGTACTAGAGTGGCTTTTCTGACAATAGTTACTGGTTGTACTAAAGCTAATTCTCTCTTAGCTGATCCACTTTGTAATTAATGTATTCTCAACATGACTAGATGGTGTTGGAGACTGAAGCTTTGGTCATGGAACAGACTGACCTATTTGACCTGTAATATACAAACTTCCTGACTGGAAAAAAGGAGTCACCAAGTACTTATCAAGCACCTACTCTATTTCAGCCCTGACATACCTTGGAAACATGAAACATGGTCTCTACAAAAAACAAACAAAAAAAACATGGTCTCTACCTTTAAGATAAGTACAGTCTATTTGTGTATTATATGGAAGCTGTTTAGGATATGGGAGAAGAGGAAAGGAAGATCAATGAAGATTGTATGGTCAGGAAAAACTTCATCCATGGAGTAAGTGGAATTACATATCTAGAATTGGAAGGGACTCCAGAGTTAATTTAATCTAACCTTATTTTACAGAGAAGGAAACTGAGGCCAAGGGAGACTGTTTTGCTAAAGCTCACACAAATAACAAGCATCAAATGAAGGATGTGAACCCACTTCTTCTGACTTTGAGGGCCAGTGCACTTTTCACTGTGCTACAATGAGCTGAACCTTAAAAGATGATTTGGATTAGAGGTGAAGGTATCCCAGATTTCAGGAATAGTACTAATGAAGGTGGGTATGAGCATTACATAATTATGAGACACTTGAGACTGTGCTAAGTTCTGGGTATGCAGACAAGATGCTTCCATTGGTAAGTATGAGGCGGCCAGATTGTATGAAGTGCCTTGAAAGCCAAGATGAGGTAGTCACTGGAAGGTTGTTGTTTTTTCCCTAGAATATGAAATTAAAAATACTAAGTCTAACCCAACAAACCTTTGTACTGGAACTGGAAACTTACAGCTGTTAAAACATATTACTGGCTGATCACTTGTCTAATTTAGTAACTCTTTGGTGACCCAACCCACCTACAGTTTTGGATAATACTTGTGATGAATACTTTGAAAATAATTTCTGATGCCATGTAGCTAGAATTCCTCTGAGTTTGGGCAAAATCCCTTTTTGAAAGTGACATCAGACACCTTTGTAGACATCTTTGGCTGCCTTCTCTTCTCTTTTCTTGGAGAACTCATCAGCTATCATGGATTCAACCATCACCTTTTATGCAGACAAATCCCATTGATACAAGCAACCTCAATCTCTTTCCTTAATGTCTGTCCCATGTCACTGTCAACATCTAAAACTCAATCAGCGTAAAATAGGACTCATTAACTTCCCCCCCCCCCCAAAATGCCCCTCAGTTCATCCCTCCCCTTGCAATAGACTTCTTTATTTCTGTTGAGCACAACCATCTTTGTCATACAGGTTAGAAATCTTGGAATCATCCTTAAACTCTTCACTCACATCCAATAACTGACCAAGTCTTGTAAATTTTACTTCCTTCTTACATCTGACTTTTGTCTTCTTTCCACATTCAGCATGATTCTCTCTTCTTGCCTGGCCTACTGAAATAGTCTCCTGTTTCAAGTCCCTTCCCTCGTCAGTTCAAGTTGCCAAATTACTACTCCCAAGACAGAGGTTTGATCACATCACACCCTTGCTCAAGAACCACCATCTTCCTTTTATGAAGTATTCAATGGGTTAAGTAATGTCATTGACATAGATGTTTCCTGCAAACATGTAACCCATCCTTTTGTAATTATCCTCTGCGGCTCCCACATCTTCCCATAATTCATGGAGGGGGATACTCAACCAACATGTCACAATCCTTTTTGGATTTCTCCCAACATTCTGAAAATGTCAGTTGTGCAACAGAGTTGTCCATCATTCATCCTTTGTTCTCACCGCATTACCAGGTCATTTTCTCTTCTTGTCCTATATTTTTCCAATATCTTTTACTTCGTTTTTTTGGAGGGGAGGGATAAGCTTCTCATTGGTTATATGTTGTACTTTGTTCATACCCATTACACAACCTCTTTGTTGGCTTCTGTGTGATATTAAATTCTTCTGAGATTTATATTCCATACATCTCAGTCATATAGTACTTGCAGAGTGGTGGTATTTTAAAAATGGGCCTTTTTCTGGAAAATGCTTGGCTTCATGGAAGGAATTTTGCAAATTTTCTTAAAGTAAGCTAGCATTATCTTTTCCTGGTTAATTCTGGACCCAGTGTGCTGCAGAATCTGTTCCAGCTACGTACCCATGGGAAATGTAGGGTAAAATACAAATCCTTTCTGTCCTTTAATCAAGCACCAGTCTACCTTTCAAGTTTTATTTCACCTTTCTTTCACATTGTTTGTTTCAGATTTACATTTCCTCCTTCTATACTTTTGCACAGGCTGTCCCTTATATCTGGAATGCATTTTATTCATCTCTAGCTCATGTTATTCCTACCATCCTTCAAAGCTGGGAACTAGTTGCTTCATTGCAAATTATTTTGCACATATTACCTATGTACCTCCTGTTTTCCTCCAATTGAATGCAAGCTCTTCAAGGGTATGGAATGCTTTGTTTTTGTATTTGTATCCTCAGCACCCTGAAATAGCATGCGGTATACAGAGAGCTGCCAGATCTGGTTTCAATCTTACTTCTGACGGGCTGTGACCTTGATCAAGCTACTTAACTTCTCAGTACTCTATGCAATAGCTCAGATTACAAATTTCAAAGGGAGCTGTTGATTGCAGTTTAATTTACCAAAGAAATCACAGCTCCAGTCCTCATCCCATTCCTAGTCCTTGGTACATCATACATTCTGCTTGAACAAATGAATAAATAATTCTCTACACTGCTGGACTGTTGTAAAACAAACACAGCACACAGGACAGCTGCTAGCACAGGTTCACTCTTGATCTGGTCAGACAGGAAAGACACTAAGAAGGGGTTAATAATCTTACTTTATTCTAGTCTAGTTTTCTCAGAAGAGGATTGCTGCTAACAAGAGCACAAACTCCCACAGCATCCTCTAATCACTTGGTTGGCAGGGGATGGTGAGAAGAGGTTGCAACTACCCCTGCCTCTTGATGGGGTCAGTCTGACAGGCACAACTTGTGCATTCCCTAAATCCCCTCAAGACTCAATGGGGGCCAGTTGAGGCACACACAAATTCACCCCCCCCCCAAGCCTTGATGGGAGCCAAATCAAGGCATACACAGATTCTGTGCACTCAACCTTAAGGTTTACCCTAAGCCTCAATGGGGGCCAGCTGAGGCACACACAGTATTCATGATTCAACCCTAAGGTTCCCCATTCAGGGACCACTGACCACCTGTTTTATAGGGACAACAGACAAAGAAGACATTGCCAGCAATAGCCTCACAAGTTTACATCACCCCATCCCTGTATCTCACTGTGCAGCCTCAGTGGATGTTTATATTATTTATCATTATATAATGCTACACAAACGTGGTGGAGATGTTTTGAATCATAATTGTGGGAACTTATATCTAATACCTGGGAAGAAGAGATTGTTAAGGCTATGGATCCTGGGAAACCGAACTCTTAAGAAATAATGACAAAAATTAACTTTACACACAGTACAATCCACCTTACTTACAACTGTTAAAGCCATTCAACCCCCGCCCCTCCTTTCCTGTTACTGGCATCCCCCAGCACAAACACAACTCCCTTGGTCATGCACTGATCCCTGTAAGACTGAAGCCTGGGTCTGGTTCCCCTCCAAGGCTCTCATCTCCTGTGCCTTCTCTACGTTCCTGTAACCGAACACCCGGTTGGGCCTGTTTCCTCTTCCCATCCCCGCACCTGGAGCGGGGCTCACACCTCCGCACTGGCCCATAACTCCTCTTGCCTCCAATATCCCCTGTCTGTCCTTAGCGTGGCCAGGCAGCCTGGTACAAGGAGGTGGGGCGGGAGGAGAGTCAGCTCAGTCTTCAAACCTCAAAGCACTATATAATCATCAATTATTATTAATCCCTGAGCTTCAGTTTCCTTTTCTGTTAAATTTGGGTCCATTACCCACCACAGGGCGCCGTTATGATTAAAGTTCTTTGTAAACATTAATGGACTCTACTCATGGGGGCGTCTTGTCCCTTGACTCCTCGGGGCCCCCTATCCCTCAGCACTCCCTCTTTCCAGCCTATCCCCGTTTCCCTGGGATGATTCTTTGCCCTGTGGTCTGCACCCCAACCTCGCCCCATACAGCGCCTCTACAAACTTTTCCTCTCCTGCTGGACACCTCCTCTCCCACACCATCCCTCCTCCACCTCCCCCTCGTCCTCGCTCCCTGACCGAGGATCCGGGCGACCCCCAGAGTTAGTTTCTCCAGGTGCGGTTTGTTGCCACCCAAACACTGCAACGATCGGTCCTCCATTGCTCGTTTCCCTAGTTAGTGCGAACCGAGGGGTGGGGGGGTCAAAGGTGAGGATGAATCACGAAGGAGGGCGGGGCACAGGAGGTAGGAGGAATTCCACAACTCCGCCCCTGAGCTCGATTCCAAGAGGGGATGATTGCCGGAATGCCGGGAATCATAGTTCTTCTCTCTTCCCTTCTTTGGGCCTGGCACTCATTTTCCCTTTCAATTCAACCGGAGGCAGACAAGAGGGGAGGGGATATCAAACCACAACTCCCAGACACCACCTCTCTTCCGCCTTTCCTTATTCCCGCCCACACTCGTGGGCCCTGACACACGGGGTGGGGCGGGTCTCAAACATAGCAGAACCAATGGGGGGACGATTCTGGCGGCCGGGGCGGTGCCGCTGAGGGGAGACCCCGGGAGTGGCGGTTGTTTCAAGATGGCGGATGTGACGGCAGTCACCGGCTCGGGGGTCGAGGCGTACTGGAGCCGGGACCGTATCCTTTGCCCGGCGGGCAGGGGGCGCTAGTGCACAAGTTAGGTCGGGAGGGAAATGAAGAGTCTGGGGGGACGGCCGGGGCCGCTGTGCGATGTCCCTCTCCCGGGTCCCGTCCCCGCAGATCTTCCTCGGGGTAGGGCAGGTGAGCGAGCAGCCCGTTCCCTGCCCGCTGAGGAGGCGGCAGCTCCTCGGAGCGCGGGGCCCCCCCGATTTGGACTCTCCGGCTTCCCGTCCTTCTGTCAAGGGTTTCTTCCCTTCTGGCGCTTGTGGGGTGGCCAAACTCGGGGCGGGGTCCGGCAATGACCCCCTGACCTCTCCTCTCGCCCTACATTTAAGTATTTCAGGAGTATCCTGGTGGTTATCAGTCCGAGGTGTGTGGGTGGGAGTCCCTGTGCCCCACAACTGGCGATCACCCCCCCCAGAGATAGGGAGAGCAGGAAAAGTAGGGTGCCTGGGTTGGATTTGGGGGGGGGGGGGTTGCCGAGGAAAGACGCTGATTGAGCAGTAAAAGTTGTTTCCTGAGTCTAGGGGCGGGGGGACTCGTGATGGGCACAGGCCCGGGTCCCCTGCTGTGACCTGAGATCTGGGCAGGCACTAGGTTTGGTGGCTGCAGGTGCTGAGTGAGGATGCTGGGCTGCTGATCACCGTGTGGGCGGGGCTTTAGTTGTGGCTGACGGCCCTTCAGTTTAGGCCGGGGGCGGGGTATGGTGGGGATGTGCATTGGTCTGGATAGTGATAGTAGTGACCCCAAAGCAGAAACTCTTCACTTTTACTGGGTGCCATAGATCCCTTTGTCAGACTGGTGAAGCCCCTCACAGAATATTTTTAAGTGCAAAATAAGATGCATAAAATTACAAAGAAAGTTAAGCATATTGACCTAGAATATGTATATTACATATGTTGTTATATTTGTAATAGAATACATAATGATATATCACATATTATTATGGTTGTTATGTTTGTGTATATACACACATAAAACAACGACGAAAACCCCAAATAAGTTTATGGATCTCAAGGAACTCTACCCTATGCTATGCTTCTGGAAAAGCTGTAGAACATTATAAACATAGGCATTGGACCACTATGAATTTGTGCTAACCCAGCCATATTCTCAACTAGTTTTCCTGGATTATCTCCTTAAGGTTAAGTAGTAATTAATTGGCAGTTGGTCAGAACCCAACTTTGTTCTTATAAGCCTTATGCCGGAAATATAGTCTAACTATATAGAGTAATGTATCCAATTATTTTTCTCAACTTTAATGTAAAGTACTGATGTCCTTTTTCATGGTGAAGATCTGGATTAGAAATAGTGGTGGTATAGTCCTTTAGAAATACACAGGTAAAAGAAAGCAGGTTGATTCAGTTTAGGAGAATAAATAGCCATAAATCACCTCAAGATAGACCTTGATGATTACATTCATAGATCATTTGGTTGTGCATTTGCTTGGTTTATCATTGGTTATCACAATAACAGCTTATCATGGCTTATCAACCATCTGCAGTTTTCATAATTGAACTTTGAAAAGAAGCACAAAAAAAACCCCAAACAAAACAATTTATCTAGTAAGATACCAAAAATCTGGTCTTCCCATTTAAGTCATTTGGAAGATTTTTTCCCCCACAATGGACACTTTTAATATTTCCATTAGCTCAGTAAAAAAAATTTGAATTGGAATTTCCCTAACCCTAGACAGCATCATTTTTTATACTTTTGACCTTTTGTGATTTTTTTTTTCTGTTTCTTCTTGTTACACAATATAATTTAGCTGTGGTATGTTGCACAAGAGCCTTACATACCTAATGTATCAGCAATGTGAGATATGACATGATGTCATCTTAGGAGTCAGCCTTCTGACTAAAAATGAACCTGAGAGCAGTGAAAAAATGCTTTTTTACTCCATGGTAGTTCATAGTAAGGGCAGAGATGTTAGCTGTTGATTACTAAAACGTACTTGCTTTGTTTTTATCAGGCATGTTAAGTATCAACTATAAAGAGCATGGTCAAGACTTAAAAATTGATTTTGCCTTGCTATTTAAAAATATTTAAACTAGATAACACAAAAGGAATGTATGTGAATGATTGTGTGTTAAGGCAGCAGCATGGTACACTAGTAAAAGCAATGGCTTAGGTGCCAGAGACCTGGGGTTTTTATCCCATCCAATATTTAATATCAGTGTGACCATTTAACCTCTTTGGGTCTCAGTTTCCTCACATGTAAAATGAGAGGGTTGGATCAGGTAGCTTATGAGATTTCGTTCTGATGGGGTGCTTGGGTGCCTGCACTTGAACTCCAGTTCCAAAATCACATTTCTCCCTAGCCTCAGAGCATTATCTCTGCCTGTTTCTCCCCACCCCCTGCAGGATGCCTAGCAATCATTCATGACTAGGCCCCAGTCAAATGCTTATCTCCCCCTGGTACAATAACAAGTGAGAACTCCACTGGATTATCTATACTTACTCTCTAGATCATTATATACACCCTGAATGCTCATTATGTATGCCTTAGGCTTGGGATACATGTATACTCCCAACATCCATCTTGTCAAACACAACATTGATGGGTGGCAGACAGGGCACTTCTCGGTCAGCCCTGACTGCCTAAAACCACACCTCTGTGTAGCTCCCCCTTCCTGCCCCTCCAGCCCCCCACTCTTTCCCAGTGAATTCTGGGCGCAGTAAATATTAAAAGCTCATGTTCCTTTAAGAACTGACCATTCATTAACCACTCCCTAATCCTGCTCTGACTCACCAAGTTAGCATATTTGACACATTATACTAGTTTACCCTATATAAACTTTAACTGTACCCTCTAAGGTTGTAGGTTCCCTAAGAACTCTTACCTTCTGTATAGTGTAACAATAAATAGTTGCTACCTTGACTTGAAGAGTGCTGGAGTCCATGAATTCATTCCAGATTGCTTTCCAGGGACTCTGGTTATTGGGGTTCCTGGACTCCCCAAATCCCGTCATTTCCACTCTAGATTTATGATCTTAGGTCTGGAAAAACAGAACATGACAATTATTTTTGTTGAAAATTTACGTGAGTCATTATTAAAGGTAAGAAAATCTAGACCGTACTGGAAGTGGAATCCCTGGGGCTGTTACTATGGAAGGAATTCTGTGCCATAATCATTAGAATCTGGGTAGAACTGGATTTACTTTCCAGAAATCCTTTTAAAATTCTAATTTTTGGTTTGTTGTTGTACTTCTAAAAACTAAACAGTAATTAAGCATTTACAGTTAATGGCTTTATCCTCTGGTAATTGTTCCACAGCCTCAAAGTTTAAATAAGATCTAGTTCCTTGTCCTCACATAGTTTATAGTCTAGTAGGTGGTGAAGATGTTAGCATAGGTAACTATAAGAAACAATATTACATTTTATGTATTTAGAGAGTTACATAGTGAAAGCAAAGTGTTGGGGTAAGATCACTAACTGGAAGATGGTGGTTATTAGAGAAGTTTTCCTAGAGACTTAAAGGAGATGATGTTTGAGTAGAGCTTTAAAGGGAATGGAAAGATAATTTAACAGGCAAAGAGAAGGAAGAGGGCAGTCAAGTTGGTGCAGTAGATAAAATGCTGACCTTGGAGTCAGGATGATAGTGCAATGTAAAAAAGCTATTTAGTTTTAGATAATATGGGAAGAATTTCTAGTCATTTGTAGAAGATTTTTGTAAATTATGCCATGTTGATTCTCTTTCGTAGCATTGCTGTAATCTTGATCTTCCTGAATTTCTTTTTCTGAAATTCAAAATTTTTTGTCTCTAAATTCCTTTGGGTTCAAAACCAGCAGAATTTCTTATCATGTTTTATGTAGTATGATAGACATTGCCCATTTCTGCATTATTTACTTGCCCTCCAACACTGTATTTCACAGCTAAAGACCATTTTGAAATTATGGGTTTTTTTTTGTTTTTTTGTTTTTGTTTTTGTTTTTTGCCTAAAATAACTTCCCAAGTGTTCCTAAACATGAAAAAGACAAAACACGTAGTACCTGCTTAACTCCTTACTTAGAAATGGAAAGTGATCCCTTTAATTGAAAAGCAAGGGCAAAACCTAAAAATAGATTTCATAGTATAACTTTTCTCATAAATTTCAGTGATAGTAATACAAGAAGGTGAGATTAGAGATGTAGTGATATGCCAAGCAGCCTTCAAAGCAGTTTTACAAAGCAATTTAGATGACAGCCATGTCTATACAAAGATTCATTTTCTTAGAAACCTCAGTTTGACTAAAGCACTCAATTCAGTTTTCTGAATAGCTTGTTTTCTAGTCCTTTAGAAAGCTAGTTATACATTTCAAGGTTAAAGAAAATTGTAAATTATGTCAGAAACATGGGGCAAGAGCAGTATTTGGATTATTGATTTATTTTTCCCCTTAATACTCTCATGTACAGTTTCTGATGAGGAACATGCAGTGCTACATATTTCAGGTATGATTTCTTTATATGAATACAGTAGAGCTGGGGGTGGGGTGGGGTGGGGAGTAGTGCTTATTTGGGGGAAAAAAGACAAAACTTTTTTTTCAGTTACATTAACTAGTAACTACTGATTAAGCTACCACTGTGTGTTGTGTCCTCCAGCCCCTATCCTAATGGAGCTTACACTTTATTAGGGGCATACAATATGATTTCATATTAGTATATACAAGATAGATAGAAGATCTGTAGTGATTGCGGATGGGGAGACTCTAACAATTTAAAAAGTTACAAAAGGCCTTTTGGAGTCCAGTTGACTAAA
>CM053594.1:271193813-271209458 GCA_028646575.1 Pseudocheirus occidentalis
GTAACTACTGATTAAGCTACCACTGTGTGTTGTGTCCTCCAGCCCCTATCCTAATGGAGCTTACACTTTATTAGGGGCATACAATATGATTTCATATTAGTATATACAAGATAGATAGAAGATCTGTAGTGATTGCGGATGGGGAGACTCTAACAATTTAAAAAGTTACAAAAGGCCTTTTGGAGTCCAGTTGACTAAAATAGAAGTAATCCACAGATGTTATCCATGTCTGAATCTTAGTTACTTAAGTTGAATCATAACAATAACTTTTATTTTTTTTAAAAGATATATTAGAGGATATATTTGCTAGGTTACCTGGTATTGTAGGAGAAGCACTGACTTTAGAATCACAGGACCTAGGTTCAAATTCTGTCTCAGTACTTGTGTCATTTTAGGTTAGTCATTTAACTTCTCTGGGCTTCAGTTCCATCATCTGTAAAGAGAGGAGGTTGAGCTTCTTCTAACTCTTAATTCAATGCTCTTATAATTTAATGCTTTTCATTTAATTGATAGCTGTTCTAATAGAAGCCTCGTGGATTTGAAATTCAGGCTCAAATGTCTTAAGGATTTTTAGGACATTAACAGAATTTGATGATAGTGGTTATCTTTTACCTGCAAGCTTCTCATTTTAGTTCATATCAGATAGAAGATATTAAGGAAAATGTTGTTAGGATGGGAATCTTAGTACTAGAGAATACTGTCTTCTGAAATTGTGTTTGAATTTCTGCAGCAGGAAATAGTAGAGCAAAACCCAAGTCGAAAATTTCCAAAGCTGCTGCTAAGCTAAAGGCTTCCAAGGCAGCTGAGACTTCTGTCGTCATGGATCCTTTCAAAGGTGCAGGAGACTCGGCACATAAAGAGGTTAGTAGAATTTCTTGTTTTTACTTAGTGTTTTAGGCCTGGAAAAAGGTACCTAAAGCTGCCGAATGGCTGGAGTCCTGCAGCTTAATGAACCCTTGAGAATTCAATGAAATTGTCTTGTTTGAGTGGATGACAGGCCACACATATGGAATGCCACTTTGTCAGACCAGGTCCTTCTTCATACTCAAATAGGAAATTGTCTGCTTGTGTTCTTTTACGTATACAGGAGAATATTCCAAGACCTCCTTCAAAACACATGTTGTTTTTGCTTTTTGCTTTTTTTTTTTTTGGAGGGCAGTTGGGGTTAAGTGACTTGCCCAAGGTCACACAGCTAGTTTGTGTGTGTGTGTGTGTGTGTGTGTGTGTGTGTGTGTGTGTGTGTGTTAAGTGTCTGAGGTTGGATTTGAACTCAGGTCCTCCTGACTCCAGGGCCGGTGCTGTATTCACTGCGCCATCTAGCCACCCCACACATGTTGTTTTTGGATGCATATTGTCCTAGATTTGAGGGATGTGGGTATTTGCAGTTTATGTAAGAATTGCTGCCTTGTGAAATTTGAAGTTTGGCCTCAGGAGACACTTAATCTCTTGTTTGCTGTATGTTGTAAAGGCAGCATGGGATAATGAATAGAGTGCTGGTCCAGGAATCAGGAAGATCTGGGTTCACATCTTGCCATGTGCCTATATTTGTTGAAGATCTCTGAGATTACTATGGGCTAAGTTATAAGTATACAAGACATTAAGTTTTAATCTGTGTGCATTAAAATCTTTGCAGAAAAAAAAACCCAGTTCAAACTGAGTTTTTAATCTTATTTTTCCTTTGTAATGTACCTAAACTAAAGATCTGCTCATTTATAAGTAACAAATATCATTAAAAATTACATATAAACCATAAAAAGACTAGACTCTGTTAAGGTGAATTTATAGGATTATAAGATCTGAAACTATAATGGGCCTTAGACATGATCTAGTCCAACCACCTCGCTTGCCCCTTCTCCCCTGTCTTTGTAGTTGTTTATTTTACAAATGAGGAAACCAAAGCCCTGGGAGGTTACATTTATTTGGCCAAGGTCACACAGATAGAGATCTGAGACTAAAATCCACATCTTTTGGCTATAAAGCCCAGTGTACTTTCTCTCTACTATGTCATTCTTTTTTATCAGCCCTTCTTCTGCCTGGTTGGGGAGGAGGAGGTAATTTTGTGACATTGAGTGTTAGTGTGTCAAGGATATGTAATTTCATTCATGTAGAAATTCCTTCAATTAGCTGAGATAATAACAACATTTAGTAGGTAAGTTTTATGGGCAGCCAGGTGATACAGTGGTATAGAGTAATGGGTCAGGAAAACTCATTTGATCCTAAGTTCAAATCCAGCCTCAGATACTTCTAGCTGTTTGACCCTGGGCAAGTCATTTAACTTTGCCTCAGTTTCCTCATCTGTAAAATGAGCTGAAGAAGAAAATAGCAAACCACTACAGTATATTTGCTAAGGTCACAAAAGTTATACCAAACTTTTTCTTCCCTTATTGACTTTTGCCCTATACCTTCTTCTCTTGTTTTCTCTCAGATGAGAACCTTGCATTTTACTTTACTGAAAAAAATTGAGGTCATTCATTGTGAGCTCTCACATTCTTTTTACATTAAAACCTTTTGACATCATCTACTCTTTCCTTCTTTTCCCTGGCTCTAAGGAAGAGGTGTCCTCTTCCTTTCCCCTTGTCAGCCTCTCAACATGTACATTTAATTCTTTCCCATCCTTCACTAGATCCTACGATCTTCAGGCTCTCAACACCCCTCTCTCTTCTCTTTCTCAGTCAAATTCCTTGGAAAAGCTGTCTGTGCTGGTTGTTTCTGCTCCTGTCACTCAACTCTCTGCACTATGGTTAATAACCTCATCAACCAGATGGAACTACTCTTTTCCAAGTTACCAGTGATCTCTTAACTGCCAAATCTGGTGGTCTTTTCTGCAGTTGAATCCTTCTGAAACTATCTGTTTTTGACTCTCTTTACTAGAGGATGTATTGAACCAAGGGCAGGGAGACCACGTAGGAGTCTGTTGCAAGAATCTAGGTAAGAGGGGTGGCTAGGTGGTGCAGTAAATAGAGCACCAGTCCTGGAGTCAGGAGGACCTGAGTTCATATCTGACCTCAGACACTTAACATTTACTAGCCATATGACCTTGGGTCAGTCACTTAACCCTAAGTGCCCTGCCTTCCCCCCTCCAAAAAGTGAAAAAAAATATCTAGGTAAGAACCTGAACTAGAATAGGATCTATGTGAGTAGAGAAAAGGAATCAGAAACAAGAAGTTTTGCAATTTATCTAATATATGAGGTAAAGGAGAGTGAAGAGTATGGGACAGAGGTTAGCAAATTTATTTGGCCTACCATCTCCTTTTAAAAAAATTACTCAGCAGCCCCCCTGGAAATCTACCTTAAAAAAAAAAGCTTTAATGTTTTTTCACATTTGCATCATTTCCAAAAATATAATTTTTTAAAAATGACACTTTAAATTTAATAATTTGTTGTAAATTTGTGGGTTTTTTTCCCTGCATTGAAATTTTGGTTATGCAATATTGTGTCATGTAAACTGTATAGTATTGTATTATAAATAAGTCATTACACGCACGTATTCCTGCTGAGGAGAGCTGGCCTTCCCAGTAATGTGCAACATCCTCACCTGTCAACACTTGCTTATTAACCCTTTTTATGGACTTGACCACTGATTGGTTGTAACTTGCATTTTGTCTGTTTATTTGGAAAATGATGTAATCACTACAACTTTAACTCTGTTACACAACAGATGAAACATGTATGAATAGTGTTTTTAGGATTTTCTTCTCTTCTTTTGTTGTGCTTCCATTGCCCCCTTATTTTTTTCAATGCCCCCCAATTTTACCTGAGGCTACTACCCCCTCCCCCCAAATTGTTTCAGTGCCTCCCAGAGATGGTCTCATCCACTTTAGAAACCTGTGGAGATGATGTTAAGGTTATGACCCCTGATGAATGGAAACTGGGAAGTTGGAAAGGAAGGAGGAAAGAAAAGAAGTCCAGTTTTAGACATGTTTACTTTAGGATGTCATTAGGACATACAGTATGAAACACACAAAAGTTGATCTGTGATTCAGAAGTGAAGGGCAGGGAAGAGGCTGGGACTGGATAGGTAGATCTTGTTCAATACATCCTCTGTGTAGTTGCCAAAGTTAATCTGGCCCTGTTACTTTACAACTCCCTGTTGTCTTTAGGATAAAGTACAAATTTCTCTGTTTAGCTTTTAAAGTCTTGTACAACTAGACTCCAACTCATTTTCCCAACTTGGATGGTACTTCTTCTCCTCTGTTATTTGATAGCTAAACCTACCTTCTCTCTGTTCTTCACACACAGTTCCATTTGCTGGCTGTTCCCCATGCCTGGAATGAACCTCTACTTTAGAGAGCTCCACTTTTCCTTTATGATAAATCTGAATCACTGTCTTCCACCTTGTCTTTCCTTCTTCCTTCAGCTACTATTTCCCTTTCTCCTAAAGTGCTTTGTCTATATTTATAATTGTTTACTTTCTACTTTATATGAGTATATATGCATATGTGCATGTACATACACACATATCTATATTATATACACAATATATGAATATATTTATTTTTTAAATGTGCATTTTGTTTCCAACTGTAGAATGTAAGCTTACTATTAGGGACTGTTTGATTCTTTGTACTTGTATTCTTCATGCCCAACACATAGTAAGTGCTTAATAAACATTTGTTGCTTAATCAGTTGATTAGTGTGGTAGCAGAGGAATAGAAAGGAGATACTTTGGAGAGAGATTTTGTAGGGAGAATTGGGAAGACTTAGCAATTGATTTGCATCTGAGAAGAGATAGACCTTTAGAAATCATTTAATTTTATTGATGATGAAACTTGGAGAGGGAAAGAGTCAACACTGACATTTTTGGACCATTAGGTGAATGGTGGTGCCATTAAGAGAAACAGGAAAATTAGAAGTTGGTTTTGGAGAAAACATAACTTTCCTTTTAAATTTGTAGATAATTTTCTTTATCCCTACACTGTAATCTTGTACTACTTGAGCTGTATAAATGGTGTTTGTTGTATGCTACTTTAACTATTATTTAATGTTTTTCATTATATTTCAAGTTTCTTGAAGTCTGGGATATATGTTTTGCTTTTTTATATCTAGCATCTCGATTATAGAACCTTAAAAATAGGTGCTCATTAGATACTTGTTTATGATGGTGATTATATTGTCTAATATTGGCCTAAACTGCTGATGTTGAGTATAAGACAAAATACAGGACACATCTAAGGTCAGGTTTTATTTATCACAAAATGGAAGGTAGTTCTTATGTATATTTTTTGTTACTTTAAACGGTGGTCTTACCACAGGCTAGTGTTTAGGCTACTGATGAATATTTGTTGTATGTAATACATGTTAAAACTATTTAGTCTTTTTTTCCAAAATTGCTCTTAAATTTCAGAATCACTCTTATCTTTGCTTGACTAGACCAGGCCCCTCTTCCAGGGTTTTTACTACTTTTCAGTTCTGGGAATGTACTATTCTCTAGCTCAGGAAAGAAGAAAAACTTACTTTGATTTGTTCTCCCTCTCCCTGCTGGTAGTATTCTCTGCAGGTCTTATTTATACACATGCACACACACATGTGCATACATACATACATACATAACACACATATACATGTATACACACACATATACTTTAAATCACTCTCCTAGTATACTTCTTCAGTACTCAAGAGAGCTGTGCTTTGTTCTGTGTTCATGTTCTTCTTACTGATGCATATCCCATCCTCATATACATGCATGCCTCTTCATGAGTTATTATGTATGAAAAAATTGTCTGATGTTCAGACCCCTAGAGATGAGCTTCTCTGTGCTTCAGGAGACCTATATTCCATTGTAAGGCCCAGATTTGAAGTTTTTTAGCCTAGTTCTGCATGTTTGAAAACTTGCATTTAACTGGTTACTTTTGTGATGTGATGATATGGTAGAGAAGGCCTGTAGTAGAGGCTATCAGTGTCCTTTGGGTTTAAAAATTGTCAGGAAATGCCATAATTGCCCAAATCTAGAGGCTACCCATTAAAATTGTGAGTGACCTCATTAGCTTATTCAATATTTCATATTTAAGGTCCAATTTTTCTTAATTGTCTTTTCCTGCTTTTTATAAAAACCTTCCTCCTTTCAGGTAGGGAAGGCCTGTTACCAACAACAGAGCCAGGCCTAGGCTTTGTTTGCAGTGAACTCCCTGAGTGATGGAACCCTGGAACCCTAGAACCCCAGAATCATAGAATGTGAGAGCTGGAGGAACTCTTAGGCCTTATTCAACACCCTTATTTTGCAGCTGAAGAAACCGAAGCTCAAAGAGGTGACTTGATGGGGCTGGCTAGAAGTGATCGGAATGACGTATTGTTTTATATAGAGTGATTCAGAACAATAATAAGGTCTAACTTTCAGATAATGCTTTTAGGGAAGTTATTATCTCCCTCATTGGATAGGGAAGGAACCTGAGATATTATAGAGTGAAGTGATTTTTCAGGTCAGGCAACTGTAAAACGGTGGCAGAATTGATAATAAAACTTTGGTCTTTTGGATGATTTTAGTGTTCTTTAAACTCTACAACCTAGCTTTGACTTTCTTTATTTGTTATAGTTATGCTTTATTTTGATAGGATGTCTTTGATTTTAGGATGTCTTTGATTTTGGATTCTTGTTGACAGCCTGTTTTGAGGAGTTTAAATGATATCCACTTAGGCTGGATGTAGACATTTTTGAACACAGACATTTATTTTTCTGTTATCTAGGTGCTTGAGGAAAACTGTCATTATTCCACAGTCTATCATTTTTCCTATTTCCTACTTGCTTTTAATGCCTCTAAGATAGAAATGATGTTAATATAAGGAAGTTAGTATAGAGAAGTTCAGAATCTGATTAGTTAGTTCTTATTTTAACTTTGAATTATTAGCATTGTAGAGAAAATTACAGTGCTTTTTAATGTCTGAAAATATGGAAACAAAACTGGGCAAAAGTTAATTTAAACTGAAATTAAAACTTTTAAGAATCTAGGGTAGGTATCAACAGAACAAACTATTCCAAGAGTACTAAAAAGGGGGCAAGATTGCTGTAATTTTTCTAAGATAGAGATCTTGTGATAAATATTACAATAGTTGGAGAAGAGGGTTGAGGACAAAATCATTTGTTTAAGTTTGTCTATTTTAGTCCATTTGTAAGCAAAATATACGAACATACATCTCTGTTGCTTGGTTACTATAGCCATATCTTTATTTACCACACACACACACACACACACACACACACACACACACACGCACACACGGCTGGACATAAATGGTTTGATTATTTAGAATGAATTGATTGGTTATCTTTATCAGACAATTTTTTGACTGGATTGACTGGTTAGCTGAATGATCAGGTCATTAGGGTTTTTTGAGGGCATATGATCTGAGCATAGCTGTTCAACTTAGTTGATATCAGATAGATGGGATTAAGGGGAAAAAAGATGGGAAAATATTTTAAAATCCAATAAGTTGTTTTGAAATGTTAATAGGATTATAATAGACTTACAGCTACAAGGTCATCTACATGTGAGGATAAAAAATCTCAGAAAAGTTGAGTGACTTACCCAGGGTCACATAGGTAGTAATTGGCACAGTCAAGATTTAAACTTGAGTCCTCTGACTCCAAATCCAGTGATCTTTTCATAGTACCATGCTTTTCTTTCTATTGTTTGTTGGAAATCTGGGGATTTCCTAGAAGGAAATAAATGGAAATGTAAGAGTAGAAGGGACTAGGTAAGGTTGATTTTGGTTTAATTCGTGAACGTATTTGTATTTTTAAAAATTCATTGATCATTTGGCCTACATGTATATGTTGTATAATGTATTAGCTGCTGGTATGGTAGAAAGAACATTGGATTAAGAATGACTCTCATTTCTTTAACTATTACTGTGACTTTGAGCAAGTAGCTTAAGTACTCTTTGAATCTCAGTTTCCTCTTCTGTAATAGAAGAGAATTGAATTAGATAATGTCTGAGATTCCTTCTTCTTCCAGAATTTCATGATTTACTGGTACAAAATAAGATACAATCTCTGGCCTTAAAGACCTTTTAGTCTAATAAACATGTATTCAATTCAATAAATATTTATAAGGCATTGTGCTAGTCCCTGACAAAAATAAAATGGTCTGTATCCCCAAGCAGTCTATGCTATTAGGGAGAAGAGGATTTCATTAGTGTGGTATGAGTATGATAATTTGGAGTGTAAAATTTGGACTCAGATGCCTGCTTTGAGTACTTTGTGTGTTATGATTACTGTGGGAGTTTTAAGTAAATGCAAGGGCGGGAAAAGCGTTTACAGGTTGACTACCTGAGCTACAATCTTATATAGGAATTTGCTAAAGGGGGGCCCTCTCCTCTGGTATGTTATTTTGCCTGTGCTGGTTAGAGATTTCTGAGTAGATTAATAAAGCCTATCTACCATTAGTTATTGCCAGCATTTTGAGTTTTTCTGCTGGGTTAGTCTAACTTCTAATAAAGGCACCACTCCTTCTTGAGAGTTCTAAGGAAAGAGAGCATCCAACTGATAAAAGCAAAGTCATGGATGGAAAGAGACCTCAGAACTTGTCTAGTCCAGCCCCCTCATTTAAAAAATGAGGAAATCGTGTTCCAGAAGGGATAAGTGACTTGCCTATGGTTATATAAGTAACTGGTGACTTTCTGAGGATGAATCGAACACAGGTCTTTTTAATTGTCAGTCTAGCACTCGACTGCAAAATGCATTTGGATACATACCAGGTCTACTAATTTAAAATTCCAAATTCATTAGCTTCTACTCTGGTAGATATTACCTTCTGAAATTTTGAAACTTTTAGGCCTTATTACATTGAGAACCACCTCATGTGTATTCTTTGTACAGTGTATAGAATATCAAATATCTACTTGAAAAAGCTTTAAAAAATTTAACATATTTCACCTGCAGTCTGAAACATAAAGTGCTTCCAGAGGACTTATTTTCAATTTAGGTAAAATCAAAAGGCTGTGAAAAGTTCCATAATGTAGCCTGGAGAGTAGAATACCACCTCTGCATTTTCCAAGGTGAGATGATCAGGAGGCTATAGATTTCAAAAGGTCTCTTAAGTGCTTTGACTTCTTTTGAGGGATTTTTTTTTTTAGAATAATAAAATGTTATTTATTATTACATCATTAAAGTTTTACTATTTTTATTAAGGCCATTTTAATAGTTTTCTATTGAGAGTTATTCATTTCTCTTGCCTCTGTTTTTGTAGTATTTGAACATTGGCTTAGAGGCCACATTCTCTTTTCATCTTCTACATGTATGAGGGATGGGCACCTTGCAGAGTGAGGGCAGGACTACCCATGCATTTATTTATTCATTATGCTTTAGTCCTGTTGCCTACCTTAGTTTGATAAGATCAAGGGAAATCTTAAGGAATCAGAGCTAATGCATTTGTCTCACAGTCCTTCTCCATGCATTGCTTAAGTACTCTTTTAATTGAGTAATTTTCATTCTCTTACATTTTGTATGCTGTATGGTATAGTATATAGCTAGCTTGGGAATCAGGAAGACTTGGTTCAAGCCCTGCCCCTTTTATATGCCGACTGTGTAACTGCCAAAAATGTATATTTTCCCACAAGTTTTAGTTGTACTTCACTGATTCTTAATCACAAATATCATGTCATTGATTATTTCTTTCCAAGAATGCCTAATATAGTTCTGCTAATATTCAGTGGACATGCAACTCTTATTGTATATTTTAATTGTTATCACTCCTGTTTGATTTAATCAGTGTAATTTGATCAGAGCTCTGGGAAATGAGTTATTTATATTAAAACAATTACAACTTAATTTTATTTTGATTGCTTTAAATAGGTATCATTGAATAATTTCATCAATGCTTATTGAAAGTTGTAATTTATTTTAAAAGGCTCTTTAAAAGCATATTAACTGCTAAAGATGATAAAAGTTTGTTGTTAAATTAGAAGAATCCAGTTAGAAGAGACCCAGCAGGGGAAAAATGTAGTTTTCTGGTTTCTTATTGAAATTATAAGCACTGTACGCAAGTGAATTCACACATAAATACAATTGAAAAGAAACTGTTGGATACTAGTGGGGCATTTTCAGATACTCAGGCATTTACTGGCCTTCATAGGAAGGTGACCAATCCCAGTGAAAACTCAGTGATGTGCTAATCATCCTTTGTGCCTTGGGAAAGTTTGTCATGAATGCCACTTACTTGAGGACATATAGATTCATGTCAGGCCATCACACATTATTAGGTGTTTGTATATGTCTTAGGTTACTCACTATACATTGATTGTAAGCATTGTTAGTTTGGCTCTTTTAGCATGAATGAAAAAACCTCAGTGCAGGTGGTATAATTCACAGTGCAAAGGCTTTCCTTTATCCCCATTAGTTCTTGTTATCACCAGGGTTCAGCGTAGAGGTCTTGCTCAGGTATTTTTGCAGTAACCATGGGAACCTACTCAGCATGTGTTGAGGAACAACTGTAACGAACCTCATTCTACCCTTGACTAAAGGTGATTCCTCTTAAGTTTGAGGCAACAGCATGTTTAGTATTTAGTGCCTGGATCCAAATTAGGATGATAAGCATCAAATGAGGTTGTTTTGAGGGAATTTGTATTACTCAGATTTGATGGCCTCTAATTGTTACCAGTTTGACAAAACTACTAGAACATAGGGACCACTGATAGGTAAGTCATGAGAAAAGGTTTAGGTTTCAGTGATCTGTGCTCCTAAATAGCAATTTTTTTCAGGGATGTGTAGATGTTTTACATTCTAGAGGGTATAAGCTTCTTGAGGGAAAGGAATGTTTTTCATTTTTGTCTTTATGTCCTAGTGTTTATCACAGTGCCTTGCACATAGTAAGCACTTTCTAAATGTTTATCTTAGAGGCTACCTATTTAAAATATATTCATAAGGGGCAGGCTGCCTTTTGGATACCTGGGGATAGCCTATATCTGTACTTTTCCTGTGCTTTCCATGTGTGTGCTTCTTTACATTGTCCTTTGCAAACTTTCTTGGTAATCCACCTAGTTGTTTAGATTTTAAACTCCTTGAGTGATGATTACTCTTTTCTCTCTTTTTGCATCCTCAGTATGCCTGGCACATAGAAGGCACTCAGTAGATGTTTATTGAATTGAATTGGTTAAACAGCAGTTGGTAACCAATTGACAAGCAATTCATAGGAAAAAATAGACTTAATTTAAGTAAAAAAACCACTTTGCTAGATAAAAAATATCCAAGAAATTTTATCTTTAATTCTGCTTTAAGATTCTTTTTCATAAGTTATTGTTGTTAATAATCTTAAGAGTTGTTAGTCTTTGCAAAAATCTGTTTTGTTAACAGAAAACTTTTATGTTTCAGACTGCTCACAATGGAGGAATGAAGAGTGCCTGCTTGAAGGATTTATGTCCTGAAGACAAAAGACGTATTGCAAACTTAATTAAAGAGCTTGCCAGGTGAGACTAAACCATATATGATAATACATTGTGCCAAAACAGTGCATTTCTTTTTAAGATAAACAGTAGAAGGAACTATTTTGGTGAATTACTATTCATTGTCATTTGATCTTATGGGGACCAAAAGTATTTCAGTATCAGACTTGTTATCCCATCTGAGAAAGAGATATTCTCTGGTCAGAAAACCAACATTCCTCTGCTCATTTTATCTTTTGTTTGAAGTCCAAGATTGGTTGGTATGAACCTTTATAGAAATCATTTATCATGCTGGAAAGTTTTGAAACAGAGCAATACTGTTGAAGTAGGTTGGTATTGCTGTGATCAGAAGCACAGCAGTTATCCTTTGATCTATCTAATTAGCCTTGCTTCATTATCTGAACAGAAATTGTATTGTCCATTGTAAAAAATATCCTTTTGTCATTTTACTAGCTTCTAATACTTTTTGATAAGGAGATGTTTGAGCTTTGAGGGGTATATTCTGATCTGTGTACCAATGAAATTCATTATGGATTTGTGCAAAACCAGAACAGAACTTGTACTTGCTGATTAATATTTGCTTGGTGATTATGTGACATCTTTGTGAATATTATGCCAGTTCTAGGGCTCTCAGATATTTATATTGTAAATTAAAATTTTTGTAAGGAAATGTATTAAAAATATTTTGGTAAATAATCAATAAACATAGAAAGTACTGATTTGAAAATTAATAAGAGCTATGACATTTTCCATAAGAGCATATATTACATTGAATTCTGGCAAATAACTTCTTTCCTTGGTTTCAAATGATTAAAATAGAAGTTAACTTTTAGATGTTTCAAGTTTTATTTCAATTGTTATAATTCTTTAAAAAATTTTTCTTTGTAAGTTCTTTCATTTTTTTTTCCTGGCCAAAAGCATAGAATATCAAAAATATAGAGATGCCAGAGGCATTGTTCTCTGTTGTGATACACCTGGGGAGAAGTCTGAAGCACTGTGTTCTGATGCAGGAACACTTCCTGGAACAAATTAACTTTTTCATCTAGTCTCTTCTGGCTAGGTATGGCCCACGTGGGTGGAGTTTTCATTGAAATCAAAGTGTGTTTTCTGTATTTTAGGGAAAGGTTCTTTGTCATCTTTAATGTTTGAATTTTATTCTCTGTTGCGTTATTTCCCAAATGGGCAGATGTAGTTGTTTTGTCTCAGGCTGAAAAGAGGCTTAAAAGGCATTACATTTAATTCAGCTCTGTCTTTCCATAGCCCTTGAGGGTCATTGTAATCTTGACTCATTTCGTTTTAGCTACCTGGAACTGGAGAGCGTTCCTGAAGAAGTAAGGAGCTATAGTTTACTTTTATACATCCTCACATCCAGTGAAAGCCTTATCATATAGGGATGGTTGAGGAAGGAAGGAAGGAAGGAAGGAAGGAAGGAAGGAAGGAAGGGAGGGAGGGAGGGAGGAAGGAAGGAAGGAAGGAAGGAAAGAAGGAAAGAAGGAAACAAGGAAAGAAAAAACATTTGTTAAGCTCTTACTATGTACTTTGTGCTACAGATACAAATATAGAATCAGATCCTTCCCTCAAGCAGCTTGGAAATGGTGGCCAAGGAGGAGAGTTGTGTACAAGAAAGTTAAGGAGATGGTGATTAAAATTTTGGGGAATTGACTGCTATGTCTTTTTCAGGAAGGATGGTGTTGACTTGATTACTGTTCTTTCTTAGAACTATATTTGACCATAGAGGAAGACTGGCAATGAGAGAATATGACATGTGAATGATCAGGAAGTAGCTTGTTGGGAAGTAATAGTAAAGACCTGACTTCCCAGGGTGGGAAATTTTAGATGCTGGAAATACAAAGAAAGGCAGAAACAGTCCCTGCCCTCAAGGAGCTCACATTCTATTGGGGGAGACAACATATAAACAACTATGTACAAACAAGACATATACAGGATAAATTGGAGATAAACAGTAGAGAGAAGACACTAGCATTACGGGGGTCTTGGAAAGGCTTCTTACAGAAAGTTTTAATAGATGTTGCATTTTTGTGTTTTTTAAACAAATACATTTAAAACCCACTAAACCTTGTCATTTAGAAGATGTTTTTTTAATTTAGAAAAATTTGTTTTTACATTATGCATATATGAGAGTTTTTTAGGTGATATGTAAAAAAGTTGTTTTAAAATATCTTATTGTGTTGGCTTTATACTATAATTAGCTAATAATATCTCAAAGTACAGTTATGGAGATCCATTGTTATTAGTAGTAGATCTTGATCCATTTTTAGGAAATCCTGTTAACTTCCAAGTTCTTGTCAGATCAGATTAGATAGTACTGCTTTTACCTTGTGTAATATGGCTGATGAAGAGCTAATATTAGGAGTAGGAATGTTAGCATCAACATTTTCTTATTGGTACTTTGTGTTTGCATGAACATTTTCAATACATGGTTTCTTTGCAGGAGTCTTTTTATACCACTTGTCCAATTTATGAAAGTTAGTTGAAAGTAGACAGTATCATCTGTAAATTCACTGAACTGGGCATAATAAACAATAATATGTCTGAAAGTGAATGAACCTACTGTCAATCTCTCTATGCTGATGCACTTCCATCTTTGCACTCTGCTTTACTGTATGTGACATATAACCATCTGACATACAGATTCAGGGCTCCAGTGTCAGTACATCTCCTAAATATCATTAAAGCTTAATTTCTGTTTACTTTTGGATAAAAAATAATTATCAATCAACAAACATTGTATAATAGAAGTTTTTGTTGCTTTTTTTTTTGGAGGGCAGTTGGGGTTAAGTGACTTGCCCAAGGTCACACGGCTAGGTTCTGTGTGTGTGTGTGTGTGTGTGTGTGTGTGTGTGTGTGTTAAGTGTCTGAGGCCGGATTTGAACTCAGGTACTCCTGACTCCAGAGCTGGTGCTCTATTCACTGTGCTACCTAGCTGCCCCTATAATAGAAATTTTGATAGACAGTATTTAGAATAGTAATATAATTTGTAAGATAAATAAGCTATAGTTTATTGTATCATATATTTCACCCTGGGGACCACTCCTTTAGATCATTTGATTTAGAAAATTATATGTAGCTTGGCATATTGACATCAAGGATCAAACTGATTAGAAAAGTCTATGGAGAGTAGAAACTCTTTTTCTTATTTAATGGCAAAATATATGGAAGCATTGAATTTAAGTGGTTCAGTAAAAAGATGCTGAATTTAGAATCATAAGACCTAGATTCAGATCTTGGCTTTGCCATGTCTTAGCTTTGCTATTTCGGTATACCTACATGACCATGGATAAGTTACTTAACCTTTCTGAGCTATAAGAAGAGAGGGTTTGACTGTTGGCATTTTTGTCATCTTTGCTAGTTTTCAGGGTGTGAGGTTATAACCTTAGGGTTGTTTTAATTTCCATTTCTCTTATTTGTGATTTACTGAAGCTATGAATAGCCTCAATTAATATGTTTGCTGGTTCTCTAGGATTTTCTAAATAATACTAAAATATCATCCTCAAATAGGGATAGTTTTATTTACTGTTTTTACCTATCTTTCTAACTTTAGTTTCTTTCTCTTATTATTGTTCCTAGCATTTCCAGAGCCATATAAAATAACAGTAGGGAAAGAGGTCACGCTTCTTTGACTCCTGTATTTATTGGAAAAGGTTCTAGTATATTCACATTGCATATGATGTTTGCTTTTGGTTTTAGATAGATTTTTTAAAAATAATATCCCTCTATGCTTATACTTTTAGGTTTTTTAGTATAAATGAGTGTTGTACTTTGTTAAAGGCCTTTTCCTCATCTGTTGAGATGTTTGTGTGGTTTGGGGTATTTTGGTTTTTAATATGATGAATTATATTAATTATTTTCCTAATATTGAATCTTTTTTTTAATTTTTAAAATTTGTTTTCTTGTTTACATCATTCATTTTCATGACAGTTTTGAATTACAAATTTTCTCCCTGTCTTTCCCCTGCCCCACACCTAAAACAGCCACCACACTGTAAAGGCCCTCCCCTGTTCTGTTCTCTTACTTTCTGGTAGGGCAGGGAGGGTCTCTCTATCCCAGCCCCTGTATATCTTAATTCCTAGTTGCAGGTATTGCAGAACTTTAAATTCTAGATTCTTTCAATTCCTCTCTTGTCACCCACCCCCACTGGAAGGACAATCAATTCAATACAGGCTGTGGATATGTGATTATACAGGACATCTTCATAGTGGACATATTGTGAGAGTGATCATCTGTCCCTCCTTCCTATCCCTCCCCCACC
>CM053594.1:271209958-271227330 GCA_028646575.1 Pseudocheirus occidentalis
CTTTGTTCCAAATTGCTGGGGTTTTCCCAGCTGCTGGAGCTATTAGGGGGGTGTTGCAGCCCCCCTCCAACTTTAGCTTGCTGAAAGCACACCCCAGGACCACCACCCAAGACCACTATCCGGATCCAGGCCGCTCAACGCAAGAGCATTTGGCCCTGATTAATCGACTCAGTCCCCCTGCCAGATCCACAGGCCAGTGGCTCTGAAGCAGCCCAGTGGGGGCCACCACGGTTCCAGCAGTTCCCTTCCCCCACTGCTTCCTTGCCTCGGGGGCAGATTGGCGGAACTGCTTTTCCTTCCCCAAATTAAGTTTCAAAGTTTCACTTTCACTTTCACTGACCGTCTCTAATCCTGGTTTGCTTTATGTGAAGATTCCCTCAGGTGTTTTAGATCTTCTCTGAAGTAGACTCATGTTGGGGCTTGGGAGGCTCGGCTCCTCCTGGCCGCTCTGGGGCCTGGCCTGGTGCAGCTGTGGTTTGGGGCTGGGCTGGTCTCTGCTCTGGGTCTACAGGCCTGCTGGACGAGCCCCTCCTGCTGAGCTGCGCCTCTCCAGTCCCCGTTCCTCATGCCTTGGCAGATGTAGAGGTGCTGGAGGCTGTAGATCTTCTCTCCTGCAGACTGGCTGCACTTCTTTCCACCGCCCTGGGCCTGGCTGAGTACTCAGCTTCAGGCTGGGCCTGCCTCAGCTCCTGGCCCGCCCTGATGAGCCCCTGCTGCCGAGCTGCCTTCAGCGAGAGATGTGATTTCTGTATTTTTGTGAGTCTGAGAGTCCTAGACTTTGTCTGGGCTCATATTTTATGGGTGCTTAGGGTGGTTGTGTAGGAGCTGTGGGCCCTTGCTGCTTCTACGCCGCCATCTTCTTGAATCTATCCCACGTATAAATCCAGTTTGGTCACAAAAAATAATTTCTTGGATATATCTCTCTGTTCAGTTTGACAAGATTTTGTTTAAAATTCTTGGATCACTATTCACGAACGATATTGGTGTATAGTTTTCCTTCTGTGCTTTATCCTTCCCTGATTTAGGTATTAAAACTACATTTTGCTTACAAACAGATTCTGGTAGGATGCTTCCTTTCTCAGTTTTTAAAAATAATTGGTGTACTATGGATACTGATTGTTTTTTAAAAGTTTGAGGAGATTCTCCTGTGACTTCACCAGGGCCTAGAAGTTGTTTTCTTTTGGGGAGTTGGTGGAGGTGGAGTGTTTTTCTCAGCTAATTCTATTTCCTTTTTGAAATTAAGTTTTTTAAGATTTGCATTTGGTCTCCTGATAAATGGAATATTTTATATTTTTGAAGATAGCCCTCATTTCTTTTGTGATCTCATTTTTGTTATCATGTAAGTATGTATCATATGTTCTGATTATTCCTTTTATTTTTTATGATTTTGTTTGGAATTAACCTTGTTCATTTGCTATTTTATTGATTTGATTTTCTGCCATCTTTTTAAATCAGATTAGCTTAAAGTTTATCAGTTTTATTAGTCTTTACAAAGAATTGGTTTTTAGTTTTATCATTTCTATGGTTTTTTTTGTTTCCAATTTATCTGTTTCTTCTTTAATTTTTAATATCAGGAACTGGAGGTGCAGTGAATAGAGTGTTAGACCTGGAGTCAGGAAGACCTGAGTTCAAGTTTGGTCCCAGACACTAATTAGCTGTGTAACTCTGGGCAAATTACTTAACTCTTTGCCTCACATGTAGGGGATGATAGTGACATCTACTTTGAAGGGTTATTGTAAGGATAAAACGAACAAGTATTTTTAAAAGTGCTTAACACAATGGCTGTCATAATAGATGCTTTATAAATTCTTACTCCCTTTTCTTCCTCCCCCCTATCCCACCAATCTGCTAATGGCTCATCTGGGCTTATTTTAGGTTTATTTGTTGTCTTTCTACTAATACAAAAATGCCTATTCAGTTCATTAATCCTCTTCTATGTTTTGCTAGCAATATAACTTTGTAGGTATTATTTTTCCTCTCAAAACTTTTAACTTTATCCCATAAATGTAGGCATGTCATTTCATTATTATCTTTCTCTTTCATATAATTTTTAATTATTTTTATGCATTGTTAAATTTCTTTTTTTTATTTGTGGTCCCTGAATTGATCACTATTTTTTATTACCTTATGGTCTCTAAAAGATGTATTTACTATTTCTACTTTTTTTACGTTTGTTTGCAATTTCTTTGTGTCCTAGTACCTGGTCATTTGTTATAAAAGTTGAATGTGGTGCTGGAAAAATAAATTGTAAACATACATATGTGTATGTATGAACGTATGTTTACTGAGAGAGTGAGTCTGTTTGCATTCTCATTTATAAGATGCCCCCAAAATCTATAGTCTTTTAGCTCCAGTGTCTCCAGCAATTTGTTCAGTTCTGTATTTTCTCTTTATCTTTCAGATTAATACAAAACTGAGAGAGGGATATTGAAATCTCTTGTCATTGTGTTACTTGTTTTTGTACTTTTATCACTCAGTATGTCTCCTTTATGAATTTGGATACTAAGGCTTTTGGAACATATAAATGTGTTAACTGATATTGGTTTGATGCTATGTTTCTTTTCAGTATAATGTAGTTTCCTGGTTTATCTCTTTACCTTTTGAGTGTTTATTTTTGCTTTGTTAGTATGATTGTAACTGCTGCCTTTTTGAATTCATTTAATGTATAACAAATTTTTTTCCAGCCCCTCATTTTTATTCTGCGAATGTTTTTGTCTTTCAGTTGTTTCTTATAAACAATAGATTGTCCAATTTTGTTTTCTTAACTAATCTGCTACTTTTTTTTTTTTTACTTTTTTGGATTGTTACTTCCATTCACATTTAAATTTATGAGTTAAGTTTATATTTCCTCCGTTTTCCCCTAGTATTCTTTTTCTCCCTAACCTTTAATTTTTTTCTTCCTCACTTCTGCTGTAAATACAGTAATATGTCTTTTTTTCTTGTTTTAGTGTGATTTTTTTTTTTTAAGGCAACCTTATTCCCATTAGCTTTCTTTTACTCATTACAAACTCCTCTTTCCTTCCCTCCTACCCCTCACCCCACAACAGCTTGCTCCTTTCCTTTTGGAGTTTTGCCTATTAGTTCCCTTTTCTTTTTGGCTTTTTTCTACTTATTTAAATCTTTACCACTTTTTCTTCCCTCTAGTAAAGTAGAATCCTCATTCCTTTCCCTTCCTTCAGTTTGTTTTATTTTTGCTGTGAATTTCGTTTTCTGTTCCTTTTTCTTGAAAGGATTTCTTTTCCCCTCTCTTTCATTTATCTTCTCTTTCTGTCAGTTTTGGACTTGTATTCTTTAGTTCATTTCTCTTATATTTATTTAGTCCTTTATTCTCTGTATTTCTTAAGAAATTAAAACTTTTGAGGTAGCTATTTTGGATTCTCCCTTCTAAACAATTTCTGTAAAATACCTTGTAGGGTTTGTGCCTCCACACCCTCTCTGATTTTTTTTTTCTGTTGTTTTCTTACCCTTAGAAAAATAGCATTTCTGGTAGGCAAGTTGCAAAGTAGGAATATTCCTGTGTCCCTAAGTGTGCAGTTCATTATTTGAACTTCACATTTGTGAGGGATAATTTATAGTAAAGTTTCGTCATTCTGAAAAATCAAATCCAGAATGGCTTCAGTATTCACTAGGCCTAGGTTTAGGTCACCTGATCTTCCAGCAGTCTGGGGCTTAGAGCAATGGAGACCCTCTCCAGTGCCACCTGTATCAGCAAGCACCCTAGCATACTCAGGGCAGCTGCTAGCACAGGTTCTTAGATCTGCTTTTCTAAAGGAAAGCAACTCAAAATGGATTAACAATCTTTCTTTAATCAAACAAACATGTCATTATCTAGTTCAGGGGGAAAAGTCAGCACTCTGAACTCCAGAGAATACAAACCCAAGTTACAAGTACAAGTTACAAGACACAGATCAGCAGATGGGCTTGCAACCATCTGATCATCACATCCATTACCTATTCAAGTTACCAGAGACCGAAGCACCAACATCTGGGTTTTTTCAAAGCTGGGGTGGGGGGGGTGGCCTCAATGGCTTCCCAGAGTCTCATCTGGTCAAATCACACAACTCTTCTCAAAGTGAGCCCCAAAGCAAGGGCTCACATCAGGGCATGTGTGTGTGTGTGTGTATACATATATATATATATATGTATGTATAGGCTTCTCCTGGGTCAGCTCTCTTGAGCCACTGTCCAATTACAATGTAACAAGGTGTGGCCATTCCCAAAAAACAAGCCTCTAGCCCCAGGCTCCACATGACCACCAAATCAAGGAACATTCTCTGAGCCATTTAAGGGAAGTGACTAGGGGCAGGAAAGAGCTTCAGATTCCCATTACACCACCTCAGCACAAGATATGCCAAATAAGGTTAAGACTGCTTTCATTGGACACCCACGTGTTTGTGGATCCTTTGTTTCCTGTGCTTAGTTGTGGGCCTGCCCCCCTACCAATAAGAGTGAAGGCCAGTTGGGGGGATTGAGTTTCTGCAGTAGATTATATAACCATGGGATGGCTTCTACCTGTTGTTCTCTCCCTGACAGCTGCAACTTGGGTGACAGGGGCAGAGTCCTTTCTCATGAGAAAGAATAAAGACCTTTTCTGACTTCAGATTCAGACTCTGAACTCTTTCATCTCACACACCTCCCTTTGGTCATTTCCCCTACCACCATTTCCTCCAAAGTCTCTTCCCTGGGTCCATGCCTTTCTACTCTTTTGAGTGCCAGTTGTTCCAACAAACTCTTAATTCCTCTTATCTTGAGGCAGGCTGAGTGGGCCCTTTAAGTAACACATCCCTGCAGACAATTCTCATTGTAAGGTTCCAGTCTTTATTTATGGAATCTTACTCATCATCCATTGGAACATTCATCATTGAGATACCCTCTCACCCCTGAAATGAGATTTCTCCCTCTTCCTCCCTCCTTCCCCCACCTTTTTCACTTCTGCCTTTTGCTTCTTTGCCTGTTTTTCTGTTGGGCTTTTTTATTCCTGAGAGCCCATGAGAGTTATTTCCCCTTTAAAATTAGCCTTTCACTTGATTAGGGTATATCACATTTAACTCTCTATATTTTTTCTCCTCTTCCCCTTTTTATGCACCCTCCCACTTTGTAATTGAGACCCATAAAAAACACATTCACCTTTTGAGAGGATGTTGTTTATTCAGGTTCAGTCCATTATGTTTCAGGCCTGTTTCTTCATTGTTACTTTTATTTGACTTCTGCTTTCATATGTGCTATCTTGTGTACATTTAGGAGGAAATCTATTATTATTTTCCCTGATAAAATTTTGTTGTAGTCTTTGTTTGCCTGTATTAATTTACCTTTCTTGTATTTCTGTTGTCTGGGGTGATTTTGAAGCAAATATTCTCATTATGTCTCATTTTCTTTCTAAGTATGTTTCTAATGCCTCTTTATTATTGGATGTTTATCTTTTTTCATTTATGGTTAAGTTCAGATTTGTAGAGTAGGTCAATTTGGGCTACATCAAAGACTGTTGGTTTTCGGGATACATAATTCCATTCCCCATCTTAGTTTTCTAGTGGGTTCAAAATAGTCTTGTTATATGAATTTCCTTTCCTTTGTGTTTGAAGGCCTTTCTTCTGGCTGCTTGCAGAATATGTTGATTTTGAATCAAATTGTTAAATTTAACTTCTGTGTGGTTTGGAGGTTATAGTCTTAGGTTTTTTTTCTAGAGACAATTTATGAATTCTTTCAACAGGTATTTTCAGTGTTGAGAAGTTCTGGACAGTTTTCTTATATTATTTTATTATGGTATTCAGATTTTTTTGACTTGTATTCTTGGAGACCTACAAGCTCTAGGTTTTCTCATCACATACCATCTTCGAGATTAATACAGTTTGTTTAAAGAGCATATTTTCTTTTAGTGTTACTGTTTTTTGGTTCTCTTCTTTGAGATTTTCCTTTACTTTTGTGCCTTTGTATTCCTGATCTATTATTTTTTTGGTGGTGTTGTTGATGTTTTGGTGTTATTTGCCTCTACAAATTCAAATTTTTCTATTTTGCCAATTATTTCTGCTATGCTCACCATACATTTTGTTCTCACCAGCCTCATTCCTTATGTTCCTCAGTTCTTTGGCCTAGTTATACAGAGTACTGCTGCTTAGCCACTTTCGCAACTTAGACAAATTTCTGCCATTTGAAGATTGGATCTCTGTGACATTAGGAGGACACTTGTGTCAGGAGGTAGAATTGAGTTTTGCAGTAGTCTTAGATATGTCCTGCCCCTCTACTCTTCACTATTCCTCCACTCTCCTACAGAGTTATATCACAGCACAGAATACTGCCATGAGGCAGTGGATATCAGGGACTCAGCAAATTTCTGCTGTTGGGAGTTTGGATTTCCATAGCATTCGGGAGAGAGAGTGTGGAGGTTTGTGTTTTTGTGTATGGGGGGAGAGGGAGTCACCCTTGCTGCCAGAAGAGTGGTGGGTAATGGGGAAAAGAATGCTTAGTCAGTGCAAGCTACATGTTAGTTCACAGTTACCCTCTAAAAGTTACCTAAAAAATTACCCTCTTTGGATTCTTGGATTCCTAGACCACGGAGATAGCTAATATTACTTTGTCTCTGCCACATGATTTCTATTTTAGAGACATTTGACAGGTCCTGAGGATCCAAGAAAATGTCTAGTCCTTTCTTTTGTTGGTGACCCAGAAGTCTCCAAATTATGTTTAAAAAAATTGTTGCTTACATGATTGGTAGTAGGTGGGGATTTTTCTAGTTAAGAAAATGGAAGACTGGTTCCAAGTTTCCTATTCTGGAGTTAGAGATAACCCTATAGGTGGTATATGGTATTGCAGCCAGCAAATCAGACAAAGGCTCTTTCTGCTTTGCTGTGTGTGTGTATGTGCATGTGTGTATGTATGTATCTGGTGTATACATACGCACACTTTATGTATATATATGTATATACACACACACACATAGACACAGATTTATGTGTGTGTGTATAAAACTTTGGATGTGGAAATATTCTATCTAATATCTTGCTTTGAAGGGCTTAGAAGTCATTCCTATATAAACCCTTTTGTTTGCAGATTTCAAATGGCAGTGTTTATACTTGGCTTGCTATTCCATGTTATCACTTAAATATTTTAAGAGCAGTGGCAATTTGCTTTAGGATAGCAGATACCTGTGGTATAGGGAAAGGAAATTGGGTAGGATTTTAAATAAAAATGTTATTCAGACTATGAAAGCTGCCAAGTCAGTCTTTTACCTTGGGTAATTTTAAGCTCTAAACCTTTGTCTGGGGACTTACTCAGTCTACCAGCCAGTAGCCACCCAGGTCCTATATTTCAATGGCCACGTCAGTTATAAATAATTATAATCCCTTTGGTACCAGAAAAAATATTTCTGTATATATGTCATAGCGCCCTAATTCTGTACATTGAGTTCTTAGTTAACATCTGTTTATAGATATGATTATACATTTTCCTTGCATGGATATTATTGTAGTCAGAACAGCTTATGAAGGACAAGCCAAGAAGCTTCTAGAATTAATGAAAAACCAACTAACATTTGATTGTAAATTAGTGAAAGATATAGATGTTTTAAAGTACCTGTATAGTCAGTCCTCTGTGTTATTTGATTTTGCTACTAGATAGGCACATGTGTGTGTTTTTGCTTGCATTTATTAAACCACATTCTCTTCTCCAAAATAAATTCCTTTTTCAGTTTATCCTACAGTTGGTTACTTGGGAATAGGAGAAAAAGATGTCCTAGATTATATAGTTAATCTAAAGATAAATTGATAGTTAAATAGGTGAGAGAACTTTAGTGTACTTTCTTCCCTCAGATTACCTTTTACTCATTTGTATGGACACATGTTTTCCCCAGTAGAATGGAAATTCCTTGAGTACAGGGAATTAAAAAAAAATCATCTTTGTATCCCTTTGTGCCTTTCACATAGTAGTCATTTAACAAATATTCTCTGAATTACTGAGCACTTCATATTAATCCATTCTTTCCATTTGCAGACATAGATATTCTCTCTCCCTTCAAACATCCCTAGATGGGAGTTCTTAACCCTAATAATTTTGTCATCATATATGTATTTCTTCAAATTCTAACTAGAAATTAATCATTTTAGACCATCACTTCCAAAGCTAAAACACTTTAGAAGTAACATAGCATAGTGGAAAGAGCCTAGTATTTAGATTCAATAAACTGTTCTCAGATCTTGGCTCTGTCACCTACCTTTGTTTTCTTTAATAAGTAATTTCACCTCTCTGCCTCATTTTCCTCATTTGGAAATTAAAGAAATTGAGTTAGATGATCTCCAAGATCCCTTGTAACTTTAATGTTATGAATTCTGGTCTAGAGTAATGGGGGTTATTGAAATGAAGGGATTGTAGAAATTTTTTTGGAGGGGGGAAGGCAGGGGCAATTGGGGTTAAGTGACTTGCCCAAGGTCACATGACTAGTAAGTGTTACATGTCTGAGGCTGGATTTGAACTCAGGGCCTCCTGACTACAGGGCCAGTGCTTTATTTACTGAGCTACCTAGCTGTCCTGATTACAGAAATTTTGAAGCAAAATAGAAAATTTCTCTAATTAATCTTTGTGATGTCATTCTAGGAGGAACAGTATTTTTAAAAAATACAACTTATTTCACATTAGATGAAATGTTAAGGTTTTTGTAAATTTGGTTTAGGAAATGAAAGAGGGGTATCTTTGTTTTTCCAAATTCATAGGGCTTCCTTTCTTGCTAATGCAAAGCATTAACTGGTTTGTAGTACCCAGGAACATCTACCACCTCTGCCATTCCTGAGCTTCTGCATCTGATTTCAGGGAGAAACAGAATCATAGAATTCTAGTGCTGAAAAGAGACTCTTAGAGAGCAATTAATCATGATTAGTAAAGTAGTATTTCAAGTACATTATAGCTTAAATTAACTTTTTAAAACTGTCTTGTAAACTTAACCACAATTGTGTAATACATATTTTGGGGGAGATGGGGAGGAGAAAATATATTCTATGTTCAAAACAATCAACTTACCAGAAAAACTTTGGAACACATCCCATTAGTTGGGAACTGTCTCTACTGCTCATATTTGGTATGTTGCAAAACAGGACACCAAGCAGCAAAGTGATTATATAATAAGGTTTTACTTTCATTTCTGTTAAGACATTTCAACATAATCTTTTCATAGACAAAAATTCCATAAAACATCAAAGTGTTACTATTCTTTTTTGGAAGTTGTAATTAATTTTTCATTTTTAATGGTCAAGTTTAACTTTTAAAGCTGGCAAAGCTTTGCAGACTTAGAAATTTTCTTCTCCTAAGACTTTTGAAAAATACGTGTAAAATCAGAATAGTAAAGTATAAATTTTGCATACAAAATCATCTTTAAATAAAGGACTAGACTGTTGGATAGTTTGTGAAATTTCAGAGACAGAATGGTAAAATGGAAAGAGGCTGGGATTTAGTCAAGAAATGGGTTTAAGCCCCTTTGTTAAATTTACTTGGTAGGAACCTTTTGAATCTCAGGGTTTTTTTTAAATCTAAAAATGGAAATAATAATTGTACAACTTCACAAGGTTATTGTTTTTAATAATATTTTATTTTCACCTAATTACATGTTGAGTCAATTTTTAGCATTTTCAAAAAAGTTTTGAGTTCCAAATTCTATCCCTTCCTCTGTTCCCTCTTCTCCTCCCTGAGATGGTAAGCAATCTGATTATAGACTATACATGTGTAATTATGTAAAACATTTCCATATTAATCATTTTGTATAAGAAGACTCAAAAAAAGAAAGAGAGAAAAATAGCATGCTTCAGTCTGTATCAGTTCTTTCTTTGTACGTGGATAGCATTTTTGCATCATGAGTCCTTTGGGATTGTCTTGGCTCATTGTATTGCTTAGAATAGGTTTTTTTCTGAAATCATTCTGTTTCCCATTTTTTATAGCACAATAGTGTTTCATCACAATCATGTATGACAGCTTGTTACTGAGCCTACTAATTTACCTACTACCATTTCTCAATTGATAGGTATTCTCTCAATTTCCAGTTCCAATTTTTGCACAAGTAAGTCCTTTCCCCCTTTTTTTTAATCTCTCTGGGATATAGACATACCAGTGGTATTGCTGGATCAAAGGGTATGCACAATTTTATAGCTCTTTGGGCAAAGTTCCAAATTATTCTCCAGAATGGTTGGATCAGTTCACAACTCCACCAGCAGTGCATTAGTGTCCCAGTTTTCCCACATCCCCTCCAACATTTGTCATTTACCTTTTTTTGTCATTTAGTCAGTCAGACAGATGTGAGGTGATACATCAGAGTTTTACACTGTCTCTCACTTGGGAGACAGTGAAGAAGCAGGGTTTGTATTTAAATGCTGGAGGCAGTTAAGAGGAAAGAAGAGACAAGAAGCAGCTAAAACTTGAATTTGAACTAAATTCCTTTTTGCCTACAACTCAAAAAAGGCAGCTTATGTTTCAGTTATGACCTTGACAAGACCCTTCTTGTTGTAGATCATAACAACTAAACAAAAGGGAAGGCTGTAGTCATTTTGTGAGGAAAAAAGTGGAGAAAGGTCTTCTGTTGATATATAGCTTTGCCAAGAAGACTGTGGAGACAGAACACAGAGGGGCAAAATGCAAATTGCTTAGAGATAGTTTCTAATTCTCATAAACCACGGTAGAATAAAAGGAAGAAAGAGACAAGAGGTGACTGAAGGCTGTATTTCTGCAAAAATCTTGCTTGCACAACATTGGAAGACAATTTTCTTTGCATTAAGACTTTAGCTAGAAACTTTAAGATGCATATCAATTGCCCAAACATAGGTAGAGAAAGCCCCACAAAAAAATGAACAATAAAAAGGTCTTATTCATTAGCTACCGCAGTAGCAGTTTCTGAAAGGGAAAGTCCTATTGGATAAGCACTTATTCGTGACTTAAACAAGAATTAGCCTAAAGTACAAGTACTTGGTACTTGCAGCCCAGGCAACTAATAGCCTGACTGCCTAGACCCCAGTATACCTATTTGATCCAAAACCTGAGCTATCCAACAGACTAATGATGATCAAAAAATCTAATGAGAAATGCTGGTAGGTGATTTGTTCTACCCCCAGACTGCACGAATAGGTACATAGAATCCAATGGGAAGTTGGAAAAGACACTATCAACAAAGCTAGTGCCAGTACAGGCAGATATTTAATGTTGGTGCTTATAATTGAATGCCATTTGGTATAGTAATTTTCACCACCAAAAGCAGATTGTGACCCATCTATGAATGAGATAAGTCCTAGAGAGTTGCTAGGGCCACAGAGAGGCTAAATTACTTGCTCATAATCACACAGCTTATTAAGTTTCAAAAGTGAGATTTGAACCTAAATAATTTTCTGGTTCCTAGTACAGCACCTCCCACTTTATAGGTGCTTAATAAATGTTCATTGACTGATTCATGATTTCAAGCCCAGCGCTGTTAAGCTACACTATTTTGCCAATAGTATTATAGTTCAGAGGAAGTATATTTGAGTTGTGATGGTTCCTAAATTCCTGCTGAGTAACTATCAAAAACAGTAAGGAGGTATTCTGGCTTTTGGGGATCTGACAGAGAGCCTACAAAAATTTGGCAAGCCTAGTAGTCACTGTCTACTTTTGGTAATTCCACAGGGAAGTATTGGTGATTAACAGAAATAATCTAGAAGCATTGATGGAAATAATAAAGTCCTAGTCAAGAAACTGAAGACCTTGGTGGTATAGATGGGATTTTTATTACTGCTGACAGTTGAGAGTGGAAGCTTCAGAATAAAACGGTGTATTTAAGAAGCAAACAAATAGTTAATAGCAGTGGTTATCTGAGAAAAGGATTTGGGTTTCTGAACTGTAGCTTAAGGTATACAAATAATAAGTTCTTTACTAGAAATGCAGTGCATATGATGAGGGATGGTTAAAATTAAACTAGCAACAGTAATTTACCTAAAGATAGTTAGATTTTCTAATAAAGATGGCTCTAAACTGACAATGGACTGGGGACAGGTGTGGAGGGGTCTAAGGTAGAAGGGTGGAGTGGGGGGGATATAGGGGGAGTGTGGGGATGGGGCATAGGAGTGGAGGAGCTGGTAGTAGTAGTATAGACATAATAGTAAGAAAAATATTAGCAGGCAAGAGGACTTATTCTCTGGAGACAACATATAAAGAAAGAAACAGTTTTTAAAAAACCCTTCAGATTTCTCTTTTCATATTCCCAAAATATGGGTAATAAGTCGAACTATATAATTTAATGAATGGAAGTAAATTCAGCCTCATAGATGTAACTGAGGCAGGCAATATGACATCATGCCTATAGAACTGATTCTGGAGTCAGGATAACTTCACATTTACCTCTGACATATACTGGCTATGTCGCTATCCTCTTGTAAGCTTTAATTTGTGATCAAGTTACTGATCCATATGGGTGGAGGTAGGGTTGTATTGGAATTTCCTCTATTCCCACCCCCCCAAGTGTTAATACTGAGATAACTTGATGGCAAGTGAATCAAGATGGGAAGCTAGATATGGAAGAGTTACTCAAAAGGAACACATTAGTTAAAAGGGGAATGAAATAGAGAAGGAGAGTGGAAGACAATAAGCATTTATATGGCACCTACTCTATGCCAGGCACTGTGCTAAGCACAGATATGATCTCATTTGATTCTTACAACAACCCTGTGATGTAGGTGTTCTTATTGTGCTGTAATTATCCCTATTTTATATTGAGGAAATTGAGGCAAACAGAGGTTATGTGATCTGTCTAGGGTCACCCAGCCAGTAAGTGTCTATGTTGGCATTTGAACGAAGGTATTCCTGACTTCAGGCCCAGTGCTCTATCCACTGAGTTTTCTTGTTGCCTTGATAGGGATAGGATTGTATTTTATGTACATACACTTTTATGAGGAAATTTATGATCCAAAAAATCCACGATGAAAAGCTTTTGGATGGAGAGGTGGAGTGAAGAGAGTAACAAGAAGTAGTACAGAGAGCTCTCTTCCTCACACACCCCCCCCCCCCAACTCCTCCAGACAGATCTATAAAATCCAACAGACTGAATCCTGTTTGGGAAATTCAAGAAAACAGTCATTTTTCTACCCTAGTTTTCCATAGGGAGGCCAATAGAGAGGGCTGTGGATATCATGGACAGAATCTCAGGACCATACCCTGCAGAGCATTCCAGACCAGGGAAAGTCTATGTACTAGGGCAAGAAAAGGTTCCAGATCCAATATGAAGGCATCTAAATTTGCATAGGGTACAGGTCTAGATGCTATCTGACAGCTCTATTCACTGCCCAATTCTAGGTCACAGATGATGGGCAGCCTGAGGAGGGAGACCTGTGTCTGGGGTACTATTCCTGAGTGAGGAGCAATGATGGATTGTAGGCTTTGTACCAAGGGAGGAACAAGTTCAGGAGTAAAATATAGCTGTGTGGGTCAGAGCCCAGGAGTACAACAGGTTCTCTATTCCAGCTTCTAGCCCAATCTGAAATCTTCAGAAGATTAACTAGGGCAGGAATCCCAGACCAAAAAACCAGCATTTCTGTCACTCTGAAGCAGCCAAGCATTCTGGCTAGACAATAGGGGCTTACTTTCACAGCAGTCTGTAGCACCTCCAAATAGGGTGAGCCCTGAGACTCATGGCTCATACCCAGCTCAAAAATGTGCAGAACTCAGATCAAGGGTACAGTGATCGGACTTTGCCTTGAATCAGATCACTTTGGGAACACTGACAGCTTGCAGGTGCCAATCCTTAGCAATTTGTGAGAATGGATGAGCAGATAAATTCCTTTTAAAAATTATTTTTATTTTTTAAATTACTCATTAAAATTATTTTTAACATAATACTCAGTGCTCCAAGAAGGCAGGACCAGCCTAGTCCTTTCCTCTAGAAATATGTAGAGCCTGACTCCAACATCATATTCTAAGTCAGGAAATAAGCTGGAAGAATGAGCAAATAAAAAAAGAATGACCATAACAACCTGTTATGGTCACTGGCATGCTCAAGAAAGAAATCCATAACAAAAGAATGGCTCCAACATATCCATAAGCAAATCCTTGAAGAATAACTTGGCTTGGGGACAAATCAGCTAGAATTCCTGAAAGAGATGAAACAAGAGTTTATAAAGGAGATTAAAAATGTTTTTTTTAATCAATAAAATGAGAGCAGTAGAGGAAAAATTTTGAAAAGAAAATGCAACTAGAAAAGGAATTAGCATTTGGCTAAAAAAGGTACAAAACCTTGCCTAAACATCAAACTCCTTGAAAATTCCAGTGGACCAAATAGAAGCCAGACAACTCCATGAAACATCAAGAAACGCTAAAACAAAGTGAAAAGATTTTTTAAAAATAGAAAAAAAAATTTAAGATTTCTCATAGCAAACACAACTGATCTGGAAAACAGATCAAGGTATGATAATTTAAGAATCATTAAGCTTCCTGAAAGCCATGACCAAAAAAAAAAAAAAAGGACCTAAACATAATTTTTCAAGAAATTATAAAAGAAAATTGCCCAGATCTCTTAGAGAAGCAAAGTAGGAACAGAAAATAAAAAATCCACTCTTCACTTTCTGACCCCAAAATAAAAACTCCTAAGAGTGTTATAACCAAAATCCAGATTGAAGAAAAAATACTTTGGGCAGCTTGAAAGAAAAACTTCAAGTACTTAAGAGCCAAAATCAGGATCACATATGGTTTAGCAGCTACCACTTTAAAAAAGTTGCAATGCAGTATCCCAGAAGGTAAAGCATATTAGGGCCAATAAAAATGTATCTAAAAATACTGAGTTTAATAACCTATGGCAGGGATAGGAGAATTCACCTTTAATGACAGAGGATTTTCAAGCATTCCTGATGAAAAGATCAGAGCTGTGTAGAAACTTTGAAATGCAAATACAAGAGTTAAGAGAAACATAAAAAGCATAAACTGCTCATATTCTATATTAGGGAGTTGAGTCAAAAGAGGGAAGAATATGTACACACTAAGGGTAGAAATATCCATTTCACTCAGGATGGAAATAGGGAAAGAAATGAAGGAGTGCATGTTAAGGTAGGCATTAGTCCTAAGTAAAACAAAGTAGGAATGTACAAAAATAGTTATAGCTCCTTTGTGGTGGCAAAGAATTGTAGCCTGATGGAGGCATCAGTCGGGTAATGGCTTTACAAGTTGCGGTTTCTAAATGTTATGAGATATTGTTGTGAGAAATGACAATTTCAGAGAAACCTGGGAAGACATCTATGAACTGATGAAGAATGAAGTGAACAGAATCAACAAAACAATTTTTATAATCGCCAATATTGTTGTAAGGACGAACAACTTTGAAAGACTTAGAAACTTTGATCACGGTAATGACCAACCGTTATCCTAGAGGTCTCACAATGAAACATGCTGCCCACCTTCTGATATGGTGAGGTACTTAGTGCAGAGTAATTTTTTTCCCCTTTATACAAAACAAGTTTGTAAATTGTATGTATTTGTAAAAGGCTCTGTTTCTTTCTCAGGAGAGAATGGTGGGAAGGAGAGAAGGCAGATTTTTGATGATTGAAATACAGTTTATTTTTCAAAAGGTGAGATGCCATATAACAACAAAAAAGCCATCTAGATGACTTAGTGGAAAGAGAAAATAGGACATTTCATGAGGAGATTGATTGTGGGAAATACATCACCAACCTTTCATGAGGGCCACTTATTAATGAATGAAAAGGCATTTATTAAGTGCTTAGTATGTGCAAACAATTGTGCTTTGTTCACATAGAGGTGATTTGAGACTGTTATCCCTGTCAGTACTGGAGCTCCCTGTGGTAAGATCAGCAAATAAATTCCTTTTTTAAAAAAATTATTTTTATTTTTTAAATTACTCATTAAAATTTTTTAATCTTCTTTTTCCACTGACTATCCCCTTATTCATTTAATTTAAAAAAAAAGTGTTAAGAACATAACTGCCTATTCTAGTGAATCAACTTCCCACATTAGCCAAGTCTGAAAAAATCTCTCTATATTTTATCATCTTTCTTCAGAAACTCAATAGTGTGTTTCATCATTATTCTTTTTAATTCATACTTTAATCATTGCATTTTATAGTTGAGGAAATCGGCAAAAAGAGTGAAGTGACTTGCCCAGGGTCATATAGCTAGCAAGTGTCTGATTCCAGTTTTAAGCTCAGGTCTCCCTTATCTCTAGGTCTAGTGCCCTGGAAAAACACAGACAGAGGACATATCAAATTTAGGGAACAACTAAGAGTCCAGTTTGTTTGGAACACACTGTATGAAAAGGAATAATGTAAAATAAATTTGGAAAGATAAATTGGAGCCAGATTGGGGAGGGTCTTTTAAATACTAGGCTAATTTAGTTAATTTCCCTTGTTCTGGGTTAATTCCCTTTTCTCTAGTTGTGTTTGTCTGAGCAAGTCTAGGGTCTACTGAGTGAACCCTTAACTCTTTAACATACTGACAAGAGATTTCAATATCCCTCTCTCAGTTTTGTATTAATCTGAAAGATAAAGAGAAAATACAGAACTGAACAAATTGCTGGAGACACTGGAGCTAAAAGACTATAGATTTAGATTTTGAGATTTTTTTTTGCATTTTGGAAGGGGAGGGCAGGGCAGTTGGGGTTAAGTGACTTGTCCAAGGTCACACAGCTAGTAAGTGTTATGTGTCTGAGTCTGAATTTGAACTCAGGTTCTCCTGACTCCAGGACCAGTGCTGTATTCATTGTGCCACCTAGACACCCCCAACATAGAGATAGTCATTAAAGCCATTAGGAAATGATTGACATTACCAAGTGAAGTAGTATAGAGGGAGAAGAGAAGTTGGGGCCTAGGACACCCTTAAGGGCTATGTTTAGGCTGTGATCTGGAAGAAGATCTAGCAAAGGAGACAGAGGAAAAAACAGTACTTGAGACCTCTCCTTAAGTCAAAGGTTTCTATGTTTTTTAATGCTCTTGGAAGCACAAATGTACTTGTATTCTTAGTATAGCATCTATAATAGCTTTAAAACATTGTTGCCATGTTGTGGGACTAACTCTGTTCTCTTCCTAAACATTGGGTTTAGAGAATATATAGATTCTTGAATTCACAGATAATTTTTTTTTAGGGGCAATTGGGGTTAAGTGACTTGCCCAAGGTCACACAGCCAGTAAATGTTAAGTGTCTGAGGTCTGATTTGAACTCAGGTCCTCCTGATGTCAGGGCTGGTGCTCTATTCACTGCACCACCTAGCCACCCCAAACTCCCAGATAATTTTTTAAAATCTTAATGTATCCTAGAGTTTTACCCCTTCTATTCCTCAAAGCTTTTACTAGGAAAAACTTAACAGGTGTAGTATTTTTTTTATTGACTTGTTTGTTTACTTTTAGTTTACAAGATTCAGTTCCAGAATCACTTGAGTTTCAG
>CM053594.1:271227830-271250702 GCA_028646575.1 Pseudocheirus occidentalis
TCATTTCTCTTCCCAATTTTTCCTCCACTTCTCTTATTTGGTTTTCAAAGTCCTTTTTCAGTTGATGTATGGCTTCTAGGCATTCTTCAATTGTCTTGGAAGCATTTGGTGTGGGAGTTCTGAGTTCTGGGCTCTCTTCCTCCCGTTCCATGCTTTGACCCTTTTTGTCCACAAAAAAGGATTCTAGAGTTTTATTGTCGTCTTTATTTTGCTTCCTTTTCCTTGTGTTGGACAGTCAATTAATTGGTTGGGTTTTTTTTTTTTAGCTCTGTGAAACTCTGCTTCCAAGGAGGGAAGCTCTGTTCCAAGTCACTGGGGTTTTCCCAGCTGCCATAGCTATTTGGGGGGTGTTGCAAGTCCCCCAAGCTTTGGCTAGCTGAAAGTGTACCCCAGGACCACCACCCAAGACCATGATCCGGATCCAGGCCGCTCAACGCAAGAGCACTTGGCCCTGATCAGTCTTTTCAGCCCCTCTGCAGAGTCTGCAGGCCAGGGGCTCTGAAGCAGCCTGGTAGGGGCTGCCGCCGGTTCCAGCAGTTCCCTTCCCCCTCTGGTTCCTTGCCCCAGGGGCAGATTGCCTGAACTGCTTTACCACCCCCAAATTAATTTTCAAAGTTTCACTTTCACTAACCGTCTCTGACGAGGATTTGAATGAAGATCCCCTCAGGCAGATGCTTTAGATTTTCTTTGAAGTAGACTGAAGCTGCGGCTTAGGAGGCTCACTCCTCCTGGCGCCCTGGGACCTGGTCTGGCCGCCAGCTGCTGTTTTGGGCTTGGTGGTCTCTGCTCCAGTCCGAGCTTCCCCTCTCCTATCCCCATTCCTCACGCCTTGGCAGATGTGGAGGTGCTGGAGGCTGTAGAACCTGTACAGAGTGGCTTCAGCACAGCTCGGCTCAGCTCAGCTCCTTCCCACCGCCCTGGGCCTGGCTGTGGTCTCAGCTTCAGGCTGTTCCAGCCTCTGCTCCCAGCCGTGCTGCAATGAGCCCCTGCTGCCGAGCTGCCTTCAGTGAGAGATGTGTTCTCTGTATTTTCGTGAGTCTGAGAGTCCTAGATTTTGTCTGGGTTCATAATTTTATGGGTGTTTAGGGTGGTGGTGTGAAAGCTGCGGGACCTTGCTGCTTCTACGCTGCCATCTTGGCTCCACCCCAGTTGGACCTGATTTTGAGCCTTTAGCAATTTGCTTACTTTCTTTGGGCCTCAGTTTCCTCATTTGTAAAAATGAGGGGTTCTATATAAACTCTAAGGTCCTTCCAGCTCAATTTTGTGCTATTATGTTTTATTCTTTTGTCTAAATATACATAGCTTACTATCTTTAAAATAGCTCTTTAATTGATCTCAGTCATCTCAGGCTTCTGACTGAGGTCTAGTTTTTGGTAACAGCATGTAGCTTCTCTGTCACACAGGCTCAGAATATCAAAATTACTTGTAGTTCTTTTCTCACATATCTGTTGTGAAATTGTTCTTTCTTGTCAGTATTTATTGTTTCTTCCCTCTCTATTTTGCTCCCACAAAAGGAATGCATGGTTCAAATCTTGGTCATTCTATTTTCCATCCTTTAGAGTACTTAGCACCCTCCAACTTTAACATGTATGATACATAGCATTCTCATTTTTTCTCACCTAGGAAATGTTACTACATTTAACAGTGCCCTCTCCATGTTCCCCCCATTCCTCTCCTTTTCTCCCTCCCTCTCATATACTTTATTAATTTGTTTCTGTGATGTTGGCAAATCATTGATAGATAACAACTTCCATGCAAGTTCAGTACCAAAGACCTGTTTTAAATCAAAACTGAATTGCAATTAGATATCCTGCCTCCAGGTGGCAGTGGTATATGTAGGTCTGGGTCTTGGTCCTATAGTTCACAATTTTTACTCTGAGAGCTGTATTTGCCCAAGATAGAGATAGATTACTGCCTCTTTTTTCCAAATAAAAATAGGACTACTTATAAAAGAGAGAAAATATAAGAATACACAAAATAGTATATTTTAGGTACAATTTGGTACCTTTCTCATTAATTGTTCCTCTCTCTTATTCACAAACTAGTATTAAATTGTAATTAGTTTCCATAGCTTCCTGGGGAATGTGTATTACTTCAGGGTTCCAAACAAACCGTACTGTTTCTCTAAGGTTTGCTTAAAACCATTTCAATGTAAGAAATAGTGATTAAGCATAAAGACACTTTGGTGCTTTCTGCTAATCATTTGGAAGGTTTTTGCTTAGTTTTCAGATGCCCCTAGTCAGCACTCAGGTTCTAAGAGTTATGTCCTCTTTCTAAAAGGCTTAAAAAAAAAAAGGTTGTAGTCATTAGTTTTTTTCTTCTGCTTTACTGATAACAACTTTGTCCCTCTGTTCTTTCTAATCAGAAGAAAATAATTTTCTTTTCTCTCTTAAAAAAGACAGTGGTCTTCTCTTCTTATTGGCAATCTGCTGTTCAGTTACCCTAAGTGTTAATGTTTCTATAAGATAGTAATGTTTATACGTTAAATACTTCTTGGGAGATTCTGTTAGCAGGATCTTTTCACTTTTACAATTCACTTTGGATACAAAATGTTTTACTAAGAGAATCCTTTAGAATTTCTTTTTCTCTTTTTTCCCTTTTCTTTTCCATCCTTTCTTTCCTTTCTTTTCTCCTCATCTTCTCTGTGCTGGCAGTATAGCTGCCATTTGTGGACCAAATTCTGCTGCTGATCACTCTGAAGCTTTGGTCTGCTCTGTTTTCTGATCTTTACTGTTTGCCCCCTCTTTTGGTGTCCTCGTCTCATACCCAGACCAGATGCTCACCATCTTGGTATCACTTTTTTTGTAGATGCTGCATTAGGATTGGCCCTACAGAAGCTCAGAGCACCTGAGCCAAAGTGATCCATCAGGCTCAACCTTGAAGCAGCAGGATTATAGGTGTTTACTTTTATACTTTGTCAGAATTGACTTTGAAAAAAAACTTGATTCTTTTTACTACAGAAAGTGTGTTTCTCTGAACAACATTCAAACAGAAAACTTAACAAGGTTTTAAAACAATTTAAATGGTTGTTTTTTCCCAAGTATTTCTTTTTCTTCCTGCTCTGTTATTTTCTACCTAGAAATATAATTCTGCTCCCTATCTAAACGAAAAACATACATGCAAAAAAATTTGAATAGCTAGCATTTATATAGCACTTTAATGTTTGCAGAGCACTTTACCTTTACTACTTCATTTGATCTTTACATGTGAAATAGATGCTATTATTATCCCCATTTTACTTATGAGGAAACTGAGGCTAAGAGACTTGTTCAGGGTTATAGAGCTGATGCCCGAGTCAGTTTTCAGATTCATGCCTTCCTGACTCCAAGTCTGCTGTACCATTTTCCCATTAATGAATTTTCTCATTAAGTAGAAATGTGTACATACCAAATTCAACTGTCACCTCCTATCTGTGAAACCTGAGGAAACAACATACCCAAGAGCAACTAAAAAATTGAATAATTTACAAAATGAAAAAACCAGAATGATTTATATTTACTCATAAAATTTTCTTTAAAAAGTGTTATTTAGATTAGATTTATAATGTTTTTTTCTGTGTTATATACCTACCTTTAGTTAGTTGGGTTGTGATTTGCACACTACTCTCAGTGAAATAGAGTATAGATCTTTTGAAATATTGAAGTAGTCTGCCATATATCTTTTGACATTTAATGAATATAGCCCTATTCACCAAATCTATAACTTAATGAAACCAATATCCTTTTTTTAAGACAGTAATTTATATTCATATGTTCATTAGGTCCAGAGAATGCCCCAGTTTGAGTTGAGTTTCTTCCATTATATGAGGATTTTCCTTTTTTTCCTTTTTAAATTCTTATTTTGCTATACAAAATATTATATATAAAATGAGATATTGGTGCTTCATGTGATCTGGGGAGGTTCAGTTACATTACTGTAGAGAGTAACCTTGAAGACACAAACTTTCACTTTTGCTTTTTTGTCCTTAGCAGCACTTAGTCTAATGCCTTTCACAAAACTGGTATTTGATAAAAGCTTGTTGTTTGGTTATAATCTGAGGAGACATAGAAGAAAAATATGGATTTTAGTACCAGATTTGTTGTATACCAAGGGAAGGATTATTGATTAAAAATATCTAGCATTTGTACATCTCTTTAAGGTTTGAAAAGCACTTTACTTTTTCCATAGATTGGAGAAGAGGATAGATTACAAATAGAATATCAGATCTTATAATTGTTTGATTGGTTTGTTTTCTGTATTTAAGGCCAGTAATAATCCATTTTCTCATTTAAACTATGTTAATAGCCACAAGGAATCCATGCATATCTTTATAGATAGGCTCTTAGAACAATTGTTGGCCTTTGTGTTTAACATAACTTGTTAATTTTGCTACCATTAAAGAGCACCATAATTACAGAATAGTGTAATCATACCATGACAGTAAACAATATCGTATTTGTCTCAGTGTTGTGGATTTTTCTTACTTGCCTTAGAAGCTACTCTTTTGGAGGAATGACTTTGGGCAAGTGACGATCTTTTGCTATCTTTAGGAAAATTAATCACATGTGTGCTCACAAATGATGTCTTATGTTTACAAAAGTTCAGCACCAAATATGTTTTATATTCTTTCCTGCCTCTTTGGTTTCTAGAGGCACATCTGTTTTTGTTTTTGGTACAAAGATATTAATTATGGTGGATACCCTGCCTAGATCTTGAATTGTCCCAAGAGGTTGAATTGGGCCTTGAATTGATGAAGACGTTTAGGTTGCTTGAAAGGAAATACATTAATCTACTTTAGTTTGGGACCCTGTAGCTTCCTGGAACCTGTCCAAAAGTAAACCTAGACATTCATAGTAATTCTGTTACAGAAGTGGCTACTAAAAATGTAAAACTCTTTTCTAACTGCATTAAGGACATCATGACTGTATGTAAGGATATTCTCATATTTTGCTCGTCTTTCACCTTTATTCTTATGGTACTTAATACTGTTTTCAGATTGCTAAAAGTAAGCTGAGACTGAGTTTAGCATAGACTTTGCTACTCATTTCTTACCATTATATTCTCTGGTGTCATATTTCTTCCTCATGGTGGTTAATATCACCTTGCTTTTTGATTCTCAATTAAATTCAGTCTACTGAATTTCATTATCAGTTCCCTCTCCTCTTTGATTGGAGAGCTGGGGGGCGCAGCTATAAACTCCTTCTAAAACCTTCGTTTATAGAGGGCTTAGGACTTTCCAGGTATATTTTCTTTTTCTGGTAGCAGCTTTGCTTGCTTCCAACTTGCCCTTAAGCCAGGTTACATGTAAACTCCCCTCTTACATGTAAACTCCTCACTTAGATTGTAAGCTCCTCGAGGGCAGGGACTTTCTTTTTCTTATTTGTCTCCGCAGCTCTTCACATAGTAGGCACTTAGTAAATCTTTATTAATTATTGACTATTATTGTATTTTCCCTGGCTTCTTCCTTTAAAGTATTTTCCTCTTTCTCTGTTCTGGTTGCTCCCCTCTTCCTTGTAGACTTCAGACTTCCAGTCCTTTTCCTAGTTTTGGTGAACTGTTCCAGTCATGTCCTACTCTTTGTGATCCCCTTTAGGGTTTTCTTTTGCTAATATACTATAGTGGTTTGGCATTTCCTTCTACAGCTCATTTTACAGATGAGGAAACTGAGGCCAGCAGTGTTAACTGACTTGCCCAAGGTCACACAGCTATATTTGAACTCAGGAAGATGAGCCTTCCTGAGTCCAGGGCTAACACTATCCATTATGCCACCTACCTGCCCCCTTTCCTCAGCTAATTCCAGTTAATTCTTTTGGTGTCAGTGGTGATACCCTCTAATAACAACCTGACACTCAGAATCATATTATCCAGATTTGAGAGTTGGAAGGGACCTTAACATCTGTCAAATCTAACCCATACACAAAAGTTTAACATAACCTGAAAATTGTCATCAAGCCTCTTCTTGAAGACCTCCGTTACCTCTTGAGACAGTCCATTCCACTTTTGGACAACTCCAATTGTTAGGAAGTTTTCCATGTCACTAAGCTTAAACTTTTCTCTTTGCAACTTCCACCTTCCTAGTTCTGCCTTCTCAGGCCAGATAGAACTAATCTAAACTTTCTTCCACATGGCATTTCTTTGGAAACTGGTAGGAAGCTGTCATGAATCCCCTAAATTATCTCTTCTTCACTAAGCTTAAACAGGTTTAGTTTAATGAATCTTCATATAACACAGATTTAAGACCCTTTACCATCCTAGTTGCCTTCCCCTTATTCATGTCATTTTTTCCAAACTACTTTCTATCAGTTTTGTATTTATTCTCATTATATTCATTTAATGTATACTTATCTTCCCTCTTAGGAAGTTGTGTACTTGTTAGTGTACTTGTCTTCCCTGTTAGGAGTAGGCATTGTTTCATTCATTACATTTGTATCCCCCACATCTAGTATAGAGTCAGGCACATATTAGGACCTTAATAAATACTTGATTGGTTGATACTTGTTTTTTTTTTTTAATTTGGATAACCAGAACTGAATATCCTACTCTACATGAGACCCTGAAAAGGACACTGAATGAAGTAGGGCTATCATTTCTATTCCTGCAGGCAAAGTTCATCTTAAAACAGTCATCTCAAACCTCTAGAACTTTTTAAGAACAACTACTGTCTAACTATGTGTAATGTTAATGGGATATAAGATCTTCTCTGCCCATTAATAGGCCTAATGTAGAGCCCATGAAGGGAAACTTGCTTGGGGGAGACTTACCTTTTGGAAAGCTTTCACACCTTTCCTTAATTTCTACCTAGGCACTGAGTCATGAGGATTGTTATGCCCCCTGGTTCTAAAAAAAGGCATATATATTCTGAGGTTAGCATTTTGCTTTGGGGCTCACTCATTAAAGGAGTGTTTTTGTTATTTGACTGGATGAGAATCTGGATAGCCAGAGTCCCTGACTTTGATAAACTCAGATGTTGGTGCTTCTCTCTCTGATAACTATGTATGTATTGCCTTGGTCAGACAGTTGGATATATCTGTTGATCTATGCTAATTTCTAAGAGAGTTAGAAACCCTGTCTGTTGGTCTTCATTTCTCTGCTTGTATTTTCTCTGAAATTCAGGGTGCTGACTTTTCTCCTGAACTAGTAATGGTACTGGTAATTTGAAGATCTTCCTTGCCCCTTAATAAGCCTAAGGGAATTTGAAGACTTCCTGTGCTTTGAAAATATACCCTGCCCCCTAATGGGCTGAATGTAATCACATGGAGCCTTTGGTGAGAGGAGTTTGCTACAGCATAGAGCAGAGTTCACAGGAAGCTGGGAGTAAGAGTAGCTAGACTGAAGGGAGGAGAGGACACATCCAAGGGAGATAGTTAGGCTTGTGCTTAAAAGTCAGACTAGATTGACAAGAAAAGAACTGTTTACTGCTCTATTGAGAACAAGGGTGAATTAATGGTATTCCAAATAATAAGCTATAAAAATATACTAAGAAAAGGGGCTTGATGTTAGACAGAATAGAGAAGTGAGAACTGCCTGTACAAATCTTTCTGAACCATTGTATCCGAGTTTGTCACACCTTCAGGGAGACTCAGATTAAAGAAAGCACTGGAAAAGATTTTGAAATCTAATATAGAGTTGCTTAGAAGAAGTGTGAGTTTGATTGGAGACCTGAGCAGAGTAAAGCTTTTGAAGAAGCCAGAGCTGATATACAGATGGCCCTAGATGTATGACTTATACAAAATGACTTGGTAGTATTACAAGTCACTGTACAGGATGAATATACAAACTGGAGTTTATGGCAAAAACAGCAAAGCTGAAATATACCCTTAGGATTTTGCTCCAGAAAACTTCTTTCATTTGGATTTGAATATACAGCTTTTGAAAAGCAGTTATTAGCTGCATATTGGGCTTTGGTAGAGATGGAACAAGGCCTGGAGTCCTGATTATGACTTGGGTAATGAGTACCCCAGCTTCTCACAGAATTGGACATGCCCAAGAGACCAGCATAATTAAATGGAAATGGTATATTCAGAATAGAGCTTAAATAGGCAAAAGTGGAGTTTCTACTCTACATGCATCTATAGCAAACTTTGACACTGAGGGAAATGATACATCCCCTGAACCAAAGCAACAGGTGGTACAGTCCTTGGTGAAATGGAATGATGGATATAATGGATTAACTGAAGAAGAGAAGAAGCATGTATGGTTTACTGATGGGACGAAAAATATTTGGGCTATAAAAGACATTGGAAATCAGTAACCTATAATTCGTGTACTAAGTGGACTTTGGAAAGTACTGGGAGAGGTGGAAATAGTATGCTGAAATTATGGCAGTACATCAAGCCATCAAAATAAAACAAGGACAGTGTCATATATTTAGTGATTCATGGATGGTAGCTAATGGGTTAGCTACATGGATACCTATGTGGAAAAATCCAAATTGGGTAATTCATAGTTAACAAGTCTGGGACAAAGAATTATGGGAAGATATATGGGCCATGGTTACTAATTTGCCTGTTTTTCATGTAGACACTCACTTGACCCTCACCATTCCGGAACGTAATTATAATATACATGCTGATGGACTAGCAGAGATTATTACTCAACATATTGTTCCTACTCTGACTGATGATCCAGTACTAAGCAGAATGGACCCATCAAATGATTGGCCATTTAGAGGTACAGGCCACATGCCAGTGGGCATAATATTGAAGTAGTAATATCTCTCATTCATTGTTAAAAACAGATAGCAGAGGAATGTCATATATGTCAATTGGAAAAGGAACAAACTGTTGCTCAGGTAGTAACTGGGGAGATAGCAAAGGGAAAAGTCCCAGCCCAAATGTGGCAAATAGATTATATTGGTCCTCCACCACAAGATAAAGTATTCATGTTTATTTGTACTTGTGTTGACACCTATTCAGGTGTACTAGTGGCTTTTCCTTATAAGAATGTGATCCCAAAAAACACCTGTAAAATTCTAGATCTCATAATTCTATATTATGGAATGCCAGTGTAGATTCAAAGTGACAGTGGATCACATTTCAAAGGTAATGAAATGAAGAAATATTTATATTAAATAATATAGAATGGATATGTCATGTTCTATATTATCCATAAATATCTAGGTTAATTGAAAGAATGAATGGATTATTGAAAAATAGTTAAGTTCTAATTGTATCAACATTGGAAAGATAATTTGTTCACTGTTTCAATGTAATTTGAATAACCTATACAATTTTGTAAAAATGATAGAGTAGTTCAAGTGATTATTATTCGTTGCGAAATAATACCACTTGTGAAAACTGACCCTTTTTCTGAAATAGCTATCAGAGGAACTGAAGGGTTTGGTTCTGCTAATAGAATAAAATTGGGAGCTAAAGTATGGATAAAATAGAAGCCAAATGATGTTCCAAAGGCTGCAGAGATTATAGCATGTGGGAAAGACAATACTATGGCTGTTGTTTATTCAGGAGAAGATGATTGCCAAATTATACCCTTAAATCATGTATTCTACTGTGAATGAGGCTATCATAGTGAGTTTGTGGACTCCAGAACTGGCCTCTCAGATAGTACCTCTTAGGGCACAGACAGCTCTACATCCAACTTCAGCTGGAAGTAGCTATGGAGAAGAACTTTTTACCCCGTACCCCAAGATTTTGAGCCCCATTCGTTTGAGGAGTGAAAATTGGGGTGTGTAAAGCCAAGCATAAGCAGTTTTCCTGAGGACTGCTGCTGGGAACAGCTTTAAGGTTCTGATTACATAGTATAGCGAACTCTCTATTTATTCAGCAGTAAATTAAAGAGAAACATTCTCAGAAACCAAAGTACAGCATTAAAAATGTTTTAACATAGCAAGTTATCACTAAAGTGGCCTCATAGTTTTCACCAAAGTGGCCACATAATTTTAAACAAAAGATATCACTAAGTAAGTCCTTAACTCAGTCATCCTTAAGGAGTAAGCCTCCTTAAGGTACATAAAGAGTACAAAGGTCAAAGTTCTCCACCCCCAGGTCACATTGTCTTAATCTCTCAGTCAAAAAGTCTTCTTTCTTCTTGATTGGAGATTAGTTTCCAGTCATCCTTGACACAATCATCCTTAAGGCACAAGCCCCCTTAAGCTACACAAAGTACAAAGGTCAAAGTTGTCCATCCCTAGGCCACAGTAAATCATGATCTTCTCAATCAGCATTGAGTAACCAAGGAGATGTCTGTTACTCTTTACTCGAAGCTGGTTCCCAAATTCCATGGTTTCTTTTCCATGGGTCCAGCTCCTGCCTGAATCTACCCAGTCATCACCTGGATTCAAAGGCAGGAAGCTCTCAACTCCTCATCCAGTTCCCTATCCAGTTCCGAATCCAGTTCCCATCCCATATTGAAGCTCATGATGTCCATTTTATCCCAAGTCCTTCACAGTTTCTGTTTCTGGGAAGACAAAGCTTAACAGATCGAAAATGACATTCATACATGTTGCCGACACCATCATCAGTTTACTATCTGCCTGTGAAATCAACAGAGACTAACAAACAAGGTTCAAGAAGTCAACACAAATCATTAGTAAAATCCCAGGATCTTTGAAACCCTCCTTCAGGACTTCTGTAAACAGACAACCAGAAAGTCCTCTTTCAGGGCTTTCAGTAAGTTTCCAGGGGTTTTGTACAAAGTATCACAGACAAAAATCAACACAGACAGAACAGACAGACATAGAGTGCTGGGATACCACAAGTTTTTTCCTTCTCAGCTCTGCCACCACAAGAGTTCTCTTCTCAGTTCTGTTCTATCCAAGCTTGGACTTCTCCTTATCTATAGCCATTAGCTCCTCCCCTTCCTGCTGCATCAGCAACAGAGGTTCACAAGTTGCAGGGTTCACAAGTTCTGTTTCTTAACAAAGACGACCATGGGCAAGGCTTAAACTTGAATTGAAACAAGGTGCTAAATAATTAAATCGCTGAAACAAGGCATTAAGTACTTCTTTGCTTGCCATTATAGCATACTTGTGCCCAAGCCCCTGCTAAGATATTGTTTTATGTACTTTTCTATTTTCTATTATCACTGTTATATTGTTGCAAAGTTCAGTTACCCCTAAACTCTCACTAATCTATGTAATGAAATGTATTGTTAACATTTTTGCTATGTAAGGGACATCAAAGATCTTGGGGCCAAATGTAGTGGTAATGGGAATTTGAAGATCTTTCCTGCTTTGAAAACATACCCTGCCCCCTAATAGGCTGAATGTAATCACATGAGGAATTTACTGAAGGATGGAGCAAAGCTCACAGGAAACTAGGAGAGCAGCTAGACGTTGTTGGAAGGCGAGGATGGGTTTGAAGGAGACAGTTAGGCTTGTGAGTAAAAGTTGGTATTTGCCACCTCCTGTGATAGCTAGGCTTGTGTTGGTTTATGGGAAGGCTAAAGGATGGTGTGGCTCTCTGTTGTTATGGCTTATTAACTTCTTTTCTACTATGATGGAATCTGCTTACTGGTTTTGGGATTCAGTTTTCTGCTGTCTGAATAAATGTTTTGCTTCTGTCTTTTATATGGAGGGTCTATTATAGTTTGTGATTGAGCATTATGTCAGCCTATTTATAGTTACCATTGGCACTGTGAATATTGCATTGGTGCTACACTAGCAAATGTAATTTTAAAAAGACTGGGCCCTTAAACTGTCATCTTTCCTACTAAAACAGATCTAAGAACCTATGCTAGCAGTGATCCTGGGTATGCCAGTGTGATTGCTGCTACATTATGCCTCTCCCAAATTCCTGCTATACTTGTATAAAGCCATGAATGAGCAGCTTTCCAGAAGAATGCTGCTGTGAACAGCTTTCAAGGTTCTGATTACATAGCATAGCGAACTCTCTATTCAGTAACAAATCAGGACAAAACATTCACAGAAAATCAAGGTACAGCATTCACAGTGTTACATCTTATCACTGAAAATCAAAATACAGCATTCACCATATCACAACTCAACAACTTATCACTACAATGGCCACATAGTTTTTTTTTCTTTTTCTTTTTTCTTTTTGGAGGGCAGTTGGGGTTAAGTGACTTGCCCAAGGTCACACGGCTAGTTTTTTTCTTTTTTTTTCTGTGTGTGTGTGTGTTAAGTGTCTGAGGTCGGATTTGAACTCAGGTCCTCCTGACTCCAGGGCCAGTGCTCTATTCACTGCACCACGTAGCCACCCCGGCCACATAGTTTTCACCACAGTGGTCACATAGCTTTGAACAAAGCATAATCATTTCGACAATCAGTCACTTAGTAGCTCAATCATCCAATCATCCTTAAAGAGGTTTACCTTCTTAAGGGACACAAAGTACAAAAGTCAAAGTACTCCACCCCTGGGTTAGTTTCAGTTGGAGATTAGTTTCCAGTCATAAACAAAGTACATTCATTTAGTCAATCACAAAACCTTAATTCAGTCACAAAGTACAAAAGTAAAAATTCTCCACCCCTAGGTCACAGTAAATCATAATCTTCCCAGTCAGTACACAGGATTCAAGTAAAGTCTTCTTTCAGCTTGACTTGAGGCTGGTTCTCAGCTTCCCTGGTTCCCCTTCCATGGTCCCAGCTCCTACCTGAATTCACTAAACCGTTACCTGGGTTCAAAGGCAGACAGCTCCCAGCTCCTTGTCCAGCTCTCTGTGCAGTTCCTGTTCCACACTGAAGCTCTGTAACAGTAATCAGTTTAGCAGATACTTAGCACTTAGTAACTTAGGGCTAAGTGTGAGCTCTGTCTCCAGTTCCTGACATGGCAGGAGGGGGCTAGCTGAGACAGAAGGCCAGTGTGTGTATATAAGAAGAGTTCTAGAGATAGAGAGACAGAATCAGGAATCTTCCTCCTGGTGGCTCCTGGTGGAGGAAGCAGGATTGTCCTAGCATCTGGGATCTGGGCTGCTGGAGAATCTGGTGAAGGCTGCCTGGAAGATCTCCTGGAAGGCTGCCTGGAAGGATGAGATTTCTTCTGGGTCCTAGGGCTAGCTGGACTGCTGGAGAATTGAAGAAGCATGACTGGGATACCTTTATTGGTTTGTGGCTTGGTGGATCCTTGAGTTCCCAGCAACAGAAGTGGTGAAAGGTCTGAGATGTGCCAGACCCCGTGAACTTTAGTGTGTGCCAGGGACTACCTGGAGGACTGGACAAGAACCTGGGATCTGTCTGCCTCTGAATCCAGGTGACTGTTTGGTGGATTCAGGTAGGAGCTGGGACTGTGGAAGGGGAACCAGGGAAGCTGAGAGACCACCCTGAGTCAAGATGAAGAAAAGGCCTCCCCTTGGATGAAATTGAGGTTTGCTGGACACTGAAGGGTGGAGGATTTGTATGATTTTTCTAATGATTGTATTTAGTGACTGATTGCTAGATAAGTAGCTGATTAAATTAATCTGTGGTTGCTTCCTGATTAGAAGATTGATTATTGTATTGTGAATTGATTGAATGATTAAGTGATTGAATGATTAAGTATTGATTATTGTATTGTGAATTGATTGAATTACTGAGTGAGGAGGGTTTTCCCCTTGGGGAAACCAGATGATTATTCATTTGTTCTTTGTTTTAAATATTGTGGCCACTGTAGTGAAAACTGTGTGGCCTTTCTAATGTTAATCTGTTATGAACATTATTTTCTGTGATAAGATGTAATGTGAATATTTTATTGTGATATGTTGTGAATGTTTGCCTTGATTTGTAATGGAATAAATGGAGTGTTCACTATACTGGGTAATCAGAACCTTAAAAGCTGTTCATAGTAGTATTCTTTTGGGAATCTGCTAGTGCATGGCATTACAAGCTCACTGTGTCCAGTCCACCTTGAATGCTTTACAGTCTCTATTCCTTGGAAATCAAGGTTTTACAAAGCCACAGACAAAGTACTGAAACCACAGTCATGCTTCCTCTATCATCTCTGGCTGGCCCTCAGAAGTCCTCAGCAGCTCCCGCTGGCCCTCGGGAAATCCTCACCAGTCTCAACTGGCCCTCAGAAATCCTTAATAGCGTCATCTGGCCCTTGGAAGTCCTCAGTAGCTTAGCTGGCCTTCAGAAGTCCTCAGCAGCTCAGCTGGCCCTCAGAAGAAGCTCCACCACCACAAGTTCCCAGGAAATTCTGACTTTCCCAGCTGGGATTTTTCCTTATATGCAGTATTGCCCTTCCCTGTTCAGCCCTTTCTTGTTAGTCAGCCACAGGAGTTCCTTGTTTAGCCCCTTCCTGTTACATCAGCAACAGGGGTTCATACCTTTTGTTTCTTTAATAGAGACTTAATTTGAAACTAGATGCTAAGTACCTCTCAGCTTTCCAATACAAATGCAAAACTTTAAATTTATCCCTGTTGAATTTCATCCTTCAACCCAGTGCTTTATCCTGTCAGGATAATTTTGGATCCTGATTCCCATTCATTGTCTTAGATATTTCTCCCAGTTTTGTGTCTTCTGCTGATTAAAGGAGCATACCATGTCTTTATCTAAATCATCAGTAATAAGATTAAACAACCCAAGCACTAGCACAAATCATTCTTTGAAGTTTAGATTCAGTCAAAGGGCCACACTTGACACCTAGAGGGCCACATGTGGCCTTGAGACTGCAGTTTCCTCACCCATGCCTTAGAATCTCTACTGAGACCTCCTCTATGTTGATATTGAACCATTAACTATTCTTTGAGTCCAACTATACAACCTGTTCTGAATTCATCTGTTCATATTTGGATATAATCTATATCTCTACCTCTTCATCATGAGAATAGTATGAAATACTTCATCAGAAGTTTTGTTAATTTATGTAAATTGATTTTTCTTTACCTCCTAGTTAAGTAATCTTGTTGAAAATAAAATCAATTTATTTTTGCATGAATTTTTTCTTTTTGGTGAAACCATCTTTGCTTTTTGTAATGGTTACTTCCTTTTCTAGGTATTTGCCAACCATCTCTTTAAGTGATTTATTCTAGAATTTTCTTTTTAAATTTAAACATTTTTAATGCTGAACTTTATAGCAACTAAGACCAGCATTTCTGTATGTCTAACAGAGAATTAGAAAAGATTGTAAATGAAACTACAAATTACATTTAAGTAGAGCTTGATTTTCTTTGGAAGTATATGATAAATTCAGTATGTACCTTTCAAAACTGTACTTTTTTTTGGTACTTTTATGATTCTTTCCAGCCTTCTTTTCTCTTTTACTTTAGAGTGTGTCCTATCTTTGGCTTTCCCTGTCTCTTCCAACCTCTACCATTAGAAAAATAAAACAAACAAAATATTGCATAGTCAAAAAACAAAAACAAAACTAAACAAAACATTCCCATATTGAATATGTCCAAAAAGTGTAGGAAAAAGGCACATTAATTTACTACTGGTGAAACTGTGAAGTGATTATTCTGGACAGCAGCTTAGAACTATGCCTAAAAATTCACTCAAAGTTGTTAGCTTTACCAAGGTTTCCTCAAGAAATGAGTGAAAGAGAGAACAAGTCCATAATGTGCAAAAATATTTATAGAAGCTATTTTTTAGTGGTAAAGAAATGGAAAGTCAGTGTCTATTGACTGGGAAAAGCTTGAATAGATTATGACTTATGAATGCAGTGGGATATAGTTGCCCTGTAATGTTGAAAAGGATGGTTTAAAAGAAATCTGAGATGATTTATATGAACTAATGCAGTGTGAAGAAGCAAAGTATTTTATACAATAACAACACTGTAAATACAAATAACTTTGAATGATTTAAGAAATCTTATCAATGGAATTACTAGTTATGGGTCCAGAGTACCAATGATCAAGCATCCTAACAATGTCTGAATAATAAAGTGATGAACCCAATATGCAGAACGTGATATACATTTTTTTGGACAGGCGTGTGTGTATATACGTGTGTGTGTGTGTATTCTATGTGATTTATTTACACTGATTATGATGAAAAATGACATTTCAATAACTCCTTTTCCTCCCATTCTGTCCTTCCCTGTTTTTTATACTTTTCTTTTTTCATACCCAGATTTTGTAACTTACTCACTCTTTATTCCCTTATGTGTTCCTTTTTACTTCCTATTTCTTTTATGATCATTGAAGCATAAGAATTACTTGTATACTCTCTCTCTTATTTAACTCCCTCCCTGACCCTTGAAGATATGACATTTTACTAGGGACACATGTTTCCTATTATCCTTCCCAGTAGAATATAAAGTTTTTATCTGTGAATTAATCCCTTCTGGTTCCTTATGTCTTTATATATTGTTTTATGTTAAAAATATGATATAATATAAATGACATAAGCAATAAATAAAAATAGGATAATACAATAAAATATAAGATAATAAGATAAACAATATCTTCACATCAGTCTTTATATGTTTCTCTTGCCCCTTCATCATCCCTTTAGTTTCACAATTTCTGCTGAACTCTGTTCCTTTCATCAAGAATGGTTTTAAGTTCTGTATTTCATTAAAGGTCAGTTTTTCCTCTTGTAAGATTATACTCAGTTTTGCTGGGTAATTTATTTTTGTTTTTAGACATGTCTTTTGCCTTTTGGTTTACAGTCAATTCTGCTGTTGTAATACCAAGGAAAGGCAACTTCCAAGGTTTGGAATATCAGCATAGTAACTCTCCCTTTATTCAGTGATAAATCAAGTCAAAACATTCACTGAAAAGTGAAAATCAAAATACAGCATTCACCATGTGTAATTTGATAATTTTGTAAGTCCTCAATTCAGTCCAACTACCACCTTCTGAAAAAGGGCAGTGGAGAGTACAAAGGCCATCTACCCCTAAGCAACAACAAGACTGAGATATCATCACAGCATTTAATACCCAAGGAGAGGTCTTTTTTTTCATCTTGACCCAAGGAAAGTTCTCAGCAATCTCTGTTCCTGAGGAGACAAATCTTAACAAAGCCATAAGGTACATTGCCAGTGTCCTCATAAATTCACTCTCTGCCTGCAGAAGAGTCTCAGAACCCCTGAAAACATCACCAAGACTCTCTTCCAGGATTTCTGTACACATACAACAAAAAAATCCTTTTTCAGGGCTTCTGAACCAACAGCAAGGTTCCAGGAACTCTGCAACAACAGCACTGTCCTTCACCAGCAGAAGAAACTGGCAAAACAACATCAGAACAGACAGAAAAAAATACCAACACCATAGTCATGCCTTCTCAGTTCTTGGCAGCTCCAGGTGGCAGTTCTCAAAAGCCCTGGGCAGCTCCATCTGACCCTGAACAGCCTCTCTCTCAGCAATTCTGGCCCCTGGCAGTTCTCCCTCTGTGTATAATGGTAATTAATTTAAAGTTGAAGATCTTTTATTATGTCAAGTAAGCAGCCACTTAGCCCTTAGCAACTAAGGGCTAAGTACCTCTGTGAAAGAAATAGAACATGTGAACTCTGTTTCCTGTTGCTGACATAACAGGAAGGGGTTGACTAAGACAGAAAGCCAATGTGTGTATATATAAGAAGAGTCCCAGAGAGAGACAGTCAGAATTAGCAAATTAGAGTTTGAATTAGAGCATCTGGAAGCTGGGCTACTACTTGCTGGACTGAGAACTGAGTTGGAATTTTCTTGAGACCAGAATCTGGTGAAGGCTGAAGTTGCTGCCAGGAAGGCCACCTGGAAGGCTGCGATTTCTTCTGGGTCCTAGGGCCAGACAGACTGCTGGATGACTAAAGAAGCATGACTGGATAATACTGTTTGTTTGTGGCTTGGCTGATCCTTGAGTTCCCAGCAAAAGAAGTGGTTAAGATTTTGAGATCTGCTTGACCCTGTGAATTTCAGTGTGTAGCATGAACTACCCAGACGACGGGATAAGAACCTGGGAGCTGTATGCCTCTGAATCCAGGCAACTGGTGAATTCATGTAGGAGCTGGGACCATGAAAGGGGATCAAGGGAATCTGAGAGACCACCCCAAGTCAAGACAAAGAAAAAGCCTCTCCTTGGATATTGAATGAGTGATAAAATTGAAGTTTACTAGACACCGAGGAGTGGAGGGTTTGTGTAATTTTCTAATGACTGTATTTAGTGATTAATGATACTTAATGACTGATTACTAGTGACTGATTAAGTTAACCTATGATTGCCCTGTGAGTGGAATATTGGCACTTATATTGTGAGATGACTGAATGACTGAGTGAGGAGGCAAATCTCCTTAGGAATATCAGATGATTATTCTTTTGTTCTTTGTTCTTAATACTGTGACCGCTTTGATGAAAACTATATAGCCATTCTAATGTTAAGCTGTTATGAACACTTTATTGTGAGTTTCTGTGATGAGATGTGATTTTGTGAATATTATACTGTGATTTGTTGTGAATGTTTGCCTTGATTTGTTATAGAATAAACAGAGTGTTCACTATACTGTGTCATCAGAACTTTAAAAGCTGTTCACAGTAGCATTTTTTTCAGAAGCTGCTTGTGCATGGCATTATATTTTGCCTCCACTATACTATACTGCTCCACAAAAGTTCTTCTGGTCTCCCTCCTCTGCTTGGGCCTGTCTCTAAATCTGCTGCACCAACTCTTCCCAGTTCAGCCCTCTCTTTGTGTCAACAAGTCCACCCCACAAGTGGGATTCACAGTCTCTGGGTTTTCAACACTCAACCTGAAAACCAATCCAATACAGGGGGATCTTTAAATCCTATTATCGTTACAGCCATAATGCTGATTTTGAAACTGTGAATATCTTCAACCCTGATTCATATATTCGTGAACAATATGAATATCACATGAATTTTGGTTTGTTTGAGTGTAATTTCTATTGCAAGAAACAGTGAGAATGCACAAAACTACACAATTTCACAAAGACTTATAAGGTGTTGTAACAGTAATTAATTTAGCAGGTACTTGGTCCTTAGAACTAAGGGCTAAGTACTTCTGTGAAAGAGGCAGAGGGTGTGAACTCTGTCTCCTGTATGAAAGAAACAGAGGGCATGAACTCTGCCTCCATTTGCTGACATGGCAAGAGAGGGTTGGCTGAGACAGGAGGCCAGTGTGTACAGAAAAGAAGAATTCCAGAGACAGAGAATCAGAACTGGGAATGTTCATCTTGGTGCCTCCTGGTGAAGGAAGAATCATGGAGACTGAAGCCAGCTGAGACGGAGAACTGAGTTGGAGTTTTCTTGAGACCAGAATCTGGTGAAGAAGGCTGAAGTTGCTGCTGCCTAGAAGGCTGAGATTCCTTCTGGGTCCTAGGGCCAGCCAAACTGCTGGAGGACTGAAGAAGCATGACTGGGATAAGTCTTTAATGGTTTGTGGCTTGGTGGATCCTTGAGTTCCCAGCAACCACAATTCACATCCACATGCTTAATATCTGTGTGACCTTAGGCAGGTTACTTGTCAGCCTCAGTTTCCTCAAATGTAAAATAGAACTTTTAATAGCACCTACTTCCTACTTATTGTAAGGATTAAATGAGTTTATAAAGCACTTAGCACTGTGCCTCCCTGATAGTAGATACTTATTAAATGTTCTGTTCTTCCCTCCTTTTCTTCCTTCCTGCCTTCCTTCCTTCCTTTCCTTTTTCTGTTCCTTATATCTCTCTCTACAAAATTCCACTCTCATAGCCTCTCAAACTCCCCCATAAAAGAACAATATTCATTTTCTCATTTCCAGGGTCACATTATGATTCCACAGCATTCAGTGTTGTTTCTTTTTGTTTATACTGTTGTGGTTATTGTGTATGTTGTTTTCTTGTTTCTCTTTGCTTCACTCAGAATTAGTTCATAGAAATTTCCACATTTCACCAAATTCTTCATATTGTTTCTTGTTGTTTTAAGACAGAATAATAGTCCATAAGTTTGTGTGCCACAATTTGCTTAGCTATTCCTCACTGAGAGGTACCTACTTTTCTTTACAGTTCTTTGCTACCACAAAAGTGCTTCTGTGAATATTTTACTATATATGAGACATTTCTTTCTGTCTCTAACTTCCATGAGGTATATACCTACTAGTGGGTCAAAGTTTATATCCATGTTCATCACTATTTTGGTATAATGCTAAATTATTTCTGAAATGTTTTGACCAATCCACAATTCTATCAACAGTTTTTATGTAAATATTAGCTGATTGATTGTCTTGTTAATATTTTCTGCATTGATTATATTTCTAAAGGTCAAGGCCTGTGTAACTTTAGTTGGTTTAGTAATAATACCTGATATTTATATATTTTTTATGATTCATAAAAGCTCTAATGGCATGATTTCATTTGATCTTCATGAGATCATTGTGTGATGGGTAGTACAATTACTATCAGTATTGTTGACATGGTTCTTGCTCTTATGACGCCTGGTAGGAAGGAAAGATGAAAACATAGATAATTGTAATACAAAGTTGGTACATTTGAGGTTTGTAAAACAATGTTACCTGAGATCTAAAGATTAAAGATTACTCAAGGAGAGGGGAACTTGGGGAGCTTTTACAGAAGATGCATGTTTGAGTTAAGCTAGAAAGAAGGAGACTAAAGATATTCTAGCTGGGGGTGGAGCCAAGATGGTGGCATAGAAGCAGCAAGGTTTCACAGCTCCCACATAGCCATCTCAAATACCCAAAAATTTGACTCTAAACAAATTTTAGGACTCCAAAACTCACAAAAATACAGCTGAAGGCAGCTCAGGAGGTTGGGCTCATTGCAGCAGGCTGAGAGCCAAAACAATCCCAGCCTGAAACCATGGCCTGGCCCCAGGAAGGTCAGGAGGAGCTGCAGCTGGAGTCTTCAGCAGAGCGAATTGGCGGCACCTGTGGCAATTTCCAGATTTATCAACCCAGGAGAAATAAGGCCAAGAGAAAGGTCAGTGGGATTCAGCTAAATTTGGGGGAGAAAAGCAGTCCAGCCTAACTGTCTCCAGGGCAAGGAGGCAGTGGAAGCAGCACAAGTGGCAGCTGCCTCCAACCCAGCTACTTCAGAGCTCCCAGGCTGCAGATTACAGGGGGGCCAAGGCAATTGATCAGAGGCCAAGTACTCTTGGGTTGAGCGGCCTGGATTTGGAGCGTTGTCTTGGGTGGTGATCTTGGGATGCATTTTTAGTAAGCCAAACCTGGTGGCGGCTGAAGAACACCCCAATAGCCTCTGGCAGCTGTGAAAACCCCAATGATTTGGAACAGAGCTTCCCCCGCTGGAATCAGAGTTCCACAGAGCTAAAAAATCAAGCAGTTAATTGACTGACCAATATGAGTAGGAAAAGGAAGCAAAATAAGAACAACAATCAAGCTCTAGAATCCTTTTTTGGGGACATAAAGGATGAAAGCATGGAACGGGAGGAAGACAACACAGTCAGAACTCCCACACCGAATGCTTCCAAGAAACATGAAGATTTCCTACAAGATATAGATCAACTTTAAAAGGACTTTAAAAACCAAATAAGAGGAGTGGAGTAAAAATTGGGAAGAGAAATGAGAATGATGCAAGAAAGAGTCAACAACTTGACTGAAGAAAATAACACCTTAAAGAGCAAATTAACTAAAATGGCAAAAGAGGCCCAAAAAGCCAATGAGGAGAAGAATGCCTTAAAAAGTCGAATTTGACAAATGGAAAAAGAACCTCCAAAGCTTTCTGAAGAGAATAATTCCTTCAGAATTAGAGTGGAGCAAATGGAAGCAAATGACGTTATGAGAAATCAAGATACTATTAAACAGATACAAACAAATAAAAAATAGAAAGGAATGTGAAATATCTCCTTGAAAAAACCACTGACCTGGAAAGTAGATCCAGGAGAGATAATTTAAAAATTATTGGACTGCCTGAAAGCCATGATCAAAAAAGAACTTAGCATCCTTCAAGAAATTCTCAAGGAAAACTGCCCTGATATTTTAGAATCAGAGGGAAAAATAGAACTTGAAAAAATTCACTAATCACCTCCTGAAAAAGATCCCCAAAAGAAAACTCCTAGAAATGTTATTGCCAGGTTTTAGAATCCCCAGTTAAAGGAGAAAATATTACAGGTTGCCAAGAGAAAACCATTTGAATACTGTGGAAGCACTATTAGGATAACCTAGGATCTGGCAGCTTCTGCACTGATGGAGAGAAGGGCCTGGAATATGATATTTTGAAGATCAAGGGAGCTGGGATTAAAACTAAGAATCACCTAGCCAGCAAAATTGAGTATAATGTTCCAGGGGAAAATATGGCCATTCAGTGACGTGAAGGACTTTCAAGCATTCTTGCTGAAAAAACCAGAACTGAACAGAAAATGTGACATTCAAACACAAGATGCAGGAGAAGGTAAACATGGGAAAGAAATCATAAAGAACTTATTAAAGTTGAACTATTTACATGCCAATATGGAAAAACTATAATTGTAATTTATGAAACTTTTCTTAGTATGAGGATAGGTGAAAAGAATACAAATATATATGTATGTAAACCTACACATATGTCTATATAGGAGGGTATATATGAGTATGAATACATATCTGAGCATGTGTGTCTATGTGTACATAGAGAGTACAGGATCAATTGAATATGAAGGGATGATACTTTAAAAGATGAAATTTTGAGGTGGGAGAGGACTAGAATGAGAGGAGACAGGGGGAGACAAAATGGGGTTTATCATCCCGTGTGGAAGAGGCAAGGGATAACTGTTACAACTTTACTTTCATTTACTGTCACTGAATTTGGCTTAGGGAAGGAATGACATAAACTCTGAACTGGGTATCTTGCCACACAGGAGAGTAGGGGGCACAGGGATGAGTGGCGGGATGATGGAGGAGAGGGCCAGGTCTGGGGAGGGTTGCTGGAAGCACACACTTCAGTAAAGTGACAGGGACAGGGTAGAGAATAGAACAAGGAGAGGGTGGGATAGGAAGGAGGGACATATGATCAGCCTCTCACAATATGTCCACTGTGGAGATGTCCTGCGTAATTGCACATGTACAGCCTGTATTGATTATCCTTCCAGTGGGGGTGGGTGATGAGGGAGGAACTGAAAGAATCTAGAATTTAAAG
>CM053594.1:271256676-271278527 GCA_028646575.1 Pseudocheirus occidentalis
TGGGCCTCTTTTGACATTTGAGTTAATCTATTCTTTAAAGTGTTGTTTTCTTCAGTCAGGTTGTTGACTCTCTTTTCATGATTTTCTCTCATCATTCTCATTTCTCTTCCCACTTTTTCCTCCACTTCTCTCATTTGGTTTTCAAAGTCCTTTTTCAGTTGTTGTATAGCTTCTAGGCATTCTTCAGTTGTCTTGGAAACATTTGGTGTGGGAGTTCTGACTAGGTTGTCTCCCTCCCGTTCCATGCTTTGATCCTTTTTGTCCACAAAAAAGGATTCTAGAGTTTTATTGCTGTTCTTATTTTGCTTCCTTTTCCTCATGTTGGCCTCTTGGTTTTTTTTAGCTCTGTGAAACTCTGCTTCCAGGGGGTAAAGCTCTGTTCCAAATTGCTGGGGTTTTCCCAGCTGCCCGAGCTATTAGGCTGGTGTTGCAAGTCCCCCCAGCTTTGGCTTGCTTAAAGCACACCCCAGGAGCCCCACCCAAAACCACGATCTGGATCCAGGCCGCTCAGCGCAAGAACACTTGGCCCTTATCAATCAATTCAGCCCCCCCTGTGGAATCTGCAGGCCAGGGGCTCTGAAGCAGCCCAGTGGGGGCCGCCGCTGGTTCCAGCATTTCCCTTCCCCCACTGCTTCCTTGCCCTAGGGGCAGATTTGCTGAACTGCTTTTCCTCCCCCAAATTAAGCCTCAAAGTTTCACTTTCACTGACCTTCTTTGATCCTGGTTTGCTGGATTTTAAGATCCCCTCAGGTGTTTCAGATCTTCTCTGAAGTAGACTCACTCTGCAGCTTGGGAGGCTTGGCTCCTTCTGGCCACCCTGGGGCCTTGCTGAGGTTTCGGTTTTCAGTCTGGGCCAGTCTCATGTCCAGGCCTGCCGGCCTGCAGCTGCCCCTCTCTAGTCCCTGTTCTTCACGCCTTGGTAGATGTGGAGTGCTGGAGGCTATAGATCTTCTCTCCTTCAGACTGGCTGTGGTGCAGCTTGGCTCGGCTCCTTTCTACCGCCCTGGACCTGGTCGCGGTCTCGGCCTGGTCCAGCCTCGGCTTCCAGCCTGCCGCAATGAGCCCCTGCTGCCAAGCTGCCTTCTTCGAGATATGTGTTTTCTGTATTTTTGTGAGTCTCAGAGTCCTAGACTTTGTCTTGGGTCATTTTATGAGTGTTTAGGGTGGTTGTATAGGAGCTGCAGAGCCTTGCTGCTTCTACGCTGCCATCTTGGCTCCTCTGAGCCCAACAATTTTTAAATTATCTTGAGAGAGGACTCTGGAAAGTCGTTAGAGTAGGTAAGAAAATTCCAATCTCTCAAGGTTTTCCCCCCATAAAAGCGTTAAAATAACACCTTAGGGCAAACAAAGCGTGAGTGGAGATAAATAAGGCCAGGGGGATATCTGCAGTCATTCTGGGACAATCTGAGAAGGTTAGAAGAAAAATCCCATGAGATATTTGGTCCCTGTGAAGAATAAATACCTCCAGGCTAGGTGGAGGCAACCTGAGGTTAGTTGGTTTGAGAGGTTGCTTTGGCCCCAGCCACAGGAACTTTTACCCCCAATAGTAGGGAGAGTTGGATGTCTGAGCCTGGGAAAACTGAAGGAATCTCTGCTGATAAGGAACACCACACCCAGCTATGCCATGAAGAGTGGTGTAGTGGAGAAGGAACTAGCAAACACTTTGTGAGTACAGAAACAGTGGGGCAGAAAGCCCTTGGCTATGGGAGTTTTCAGGAGGTTGGAGGTTTGGCTTTAGTTCCAGGGTAGAAGGGAGAGCTAAAGATCTGAGGTAAGGGCTAGAGGTCATTATGAAAATTAAGCTATTACCACAAAAAATGCACAAAAGAGAAAGAATCCAACTATAGAGAGCTATTATGGGAATAGAGATGACTGGAGTTCATCTTCAGAAGAGGATATTGAAGTAAAGAAACCGCCAAAGAATAATTTCAAATGATACCTTGCCCAAAAAAGAATTCATAAAATATCTTTAAAAAGACTTTAAAAACCAAATGACAGAGATGGAGGAAAAACTTAAAAAAAAAAAAGAGAAGAATCCAAGAAAAACAAGAAGATTGTGTGAAGAAAGTCAACTAATTAGAAAAGGAGATCCAGAACTTTAAGGAAGAAAATGACACCTTGAAAATTATAATTGGGCAAAGTGAAGCCAGCAAAATTATAAGAAATCAATAATTGACCAAAATGTGAATAATATAAAAATAGAAGAGGTGAAACACCTTATAAGAAAAACAACATAGTTTGAGAAAAATTCAAGAAGAGAATATATAAAAATAATTGAACTAACTGAAAGTTATGATCAGAGAAAGAGTCTTAATACAATAATACAGGAAATAATTAGAGAAAATTGACCTGAAGCATTACAAGAAGGGTAGGAAGTAGAAATGGAAAAAATCCATTAAACACTACTTAAAAGAAATCCCATGAAAACAACTTATAGGAATATCATAGTTAAATATGAAACCCCACTGCCAATGATAAAATATTAAAAGCACCAGGATTAAAATAATTTAAATATGGTGGTGCAGGGGACAGAACCAAGATGGCAGGGTAAAAGCAAGAATTTGCTTGAACTCCCACACCAGTGACCTCCAATACCTGTAAAAAATACTTTAAACAAATTTTCGAGGTACAGAACCCATAAAGTAACAGAAAGAAACAAATCACCTGCTGAAGGCAGGCTGGTAGGCCGACAGGAAGGGTCCATCACACAGATCTGGGAGCCCAGCAGCTCTGGAAGTTTCCAGACTTCTCAGCCCATAAATGCCAAAGAGAAATTAAAAGGTTAGTAGGGAACTCTGTTGGAACTGGGTGAGAGAAGAACATAGTACAGTCCCAGCCCCTGGAGTGAGAGGTTGCAGCAATCAGGCAGCTACAGCTGCTGCTGCATAGAGCTCTTATCCTGCAGATCATAGGGGTAACAAGCAACCATTTAGAGTGTAATTGCTCTTGCTTTGACCTGCTTGGATCTTGGTCACAGTCTTGGATGGTGGTCCTGTGGTAAGGAACGCCAGTGTGCCAGAGCTTGTGGTGGCTGTAGAGAGGGCACCGTTCTCATAGCTCTGACAACTGCAAAAACTCCAGCAATTTGAGACACAGCTCTCTCCACTCAGGAGGCAGAGTTCTATTGTGGCAAAGAGCTCAAAAGTCAAGTAATTGGATGGGAAGATAAGCAAAGAGAGGAAGCGAAATCCTACCATAGATCTTTTGGTGGGGACAGAAAGGATCAAAACATGGAACCAGAAGGAGACAACAAAGTCAAAACTCCTGCCTCAAAGGCTTCCATGGAAAAATGATCAACAGAAAAATATTCTGACTGTAGAAAGATACTGTAATGTTACATAAGGAAGATCTAAACACACAATCAGAAGAAGACAATGAAGTCAAAATTCCTACATCCAAAGCCCCTAAGAAAAATATGAATTTGTATCAGGCCATGGAGGAGCTGAAGAAGGATTTTGAAAATCAGATAAGAGAAGTGAAGGAAAAATTGGGAATAGAAATGAGAATGATGCAAGAAAATCATGAAAAGCAAGTTATCAACCTGAGTGAAGAAAATAACACCTTAAAAATAGACTAATTCAAATGACAAAAGAAGCCCAAAAAGCCAATGAGAAGAATGCTTTAAGAAGCTGAATTGGTCAGGTGGAAAAGGAATTTCAAAAACTCACTAACAAGAATGATTCCTTCAAAATTAGATTGGAGCAAATGGAAGCTATTGACTTTATGAGAAATCAAGATGCAAAACAGATACAAACAAATGAAACAGGAGAAAGCTATATGAAATATCTCGTTGGGAAAGCCACTGACCTGGAAAATACATCTAGGAGAGAGAATTTAAAAATTATTTGACTACCTGAAAGCCATGATCAAAAAAAGAGCCTAGAAATCATCCTTCAAGAAATTCTCAAGGAAATTTTTCCTGATATTCTAGAACCAGAGAGCAAAATAGAAGTTGAAAGAATTTACTGATCACCTCTTGAAAAAGATCCCACAAAGAAAACTCCTAGGAATATCATAGCCAAATTCCAGAGTTCCCAGATAAAGGAGAAAATAGTACAAGCAGTCAGGAAGAAAAAATTTGAATATTGTGGAAACACAATCAGGATAACCAAGATCTAGTACCTTCTACATTAAGGGATCAAAAGGCTTGGAATATGATATTCTGGAAGCCAAAGGAGTTAGGGTTAAAACCAAGAATCATCTACCCAGCGAAACTGAGTGTAATGCTTCTGGGGAAAATATAGTTATTCAGTGAAATAGAGAAATTTGAAATTTCATGCATTCTTGATGAATAAAAATCAGAGCTGAGCAGAAACTTTTACTTTCAAATAAAGAAACAAGAGAAGCACGAGAAGGTAAACAGGATAAAGAAATCATAGAGAACTTATTAAAGTTGTACTGTGTATATTCCTACAAGGAAAAATGATAATTGTAACTAATGAGACTTTTGTCAGTATCAGGATAGTTGAAGGGAATATACACACACACGCATTCATATGTGTATGTATAGAAGGGTATATGTGTGTAAATATATATATCAGTGTATGTATATGTGTGTACATGTATACATAGACAAAAGGGACAGTATCAGTTGATTATGAAGGCATAATATCTAAAAAATAAAATTAAGAGATGAGAGAGGAATATATTGGGAAAAGAAGAAAGGGAGAGACAGAAAAGGGTAAATTATCTCATATAAAAGAGGCAAGAGAAAACTTACAATGGAGTGGAAGAGCAGTAAAGTGAAAGGGAATGGGTCAACCTTACTCTCATTGAATTTAGCTTAAGAAGGGAATAATATACACACTCAATTGGGTATCTTGCTCTTCAGGATAGTAGGAAGGAAGGGGATAAGAGGGGGAATGATAGAATGGAGAGCAGATTGGGGGAGAGGCAAACACTTTTGAAAAGGGACAGGCTAAAAGTAGAAAATAGAATAAGTGGGGAGTAGGATAGGATGGAGGGTAATATAGTTAGTCTTTCACAATATAACTACTATGGAAATATTTTGCATAACTATATATGTACAATCTACATTGAATTGCATGTCTTCCCAGTGGGGGTGGGTGAGGAGGGAAGAAGGGAAAGATTCTGGAAATCAAAGTCTTAAAAACAAATGTTAAAAAACTTTTTTTTACATGCAGCTGGGTAATAAGATATACAGGCACTGGGGTATAAAAATGTATCTTGCCCTACTAGAAAATTAAGGGGGCTTGGGGGAGGATATAAGAGAAAACAGTTTGGAGGAAGGGATATTCAGTAGGCTTGCTATCTTGGGTTGGGGGGTGGGGAGAACATTTGTAACTCAAAATCTTGTGGAAATTAATGTTGAAAACTAAAAATAAATAAATTGGAAAAAAAATATACGGTGGTACCACAATTAGACTCACACATGACCGAGCAACAGATACATGAAAGGACCGCAGGTTTTGGAATAAAGTGTATCGAAGAGCCAAAGACCTGAAGCTCTGGTTAAAAATATCATACCCTGCAAAGTTAAGTATTATCTTGAATGGAAAAAAAAGAATGGACATTTGATAAACTCTTAGACTTTCAATACTTTGTTAAAAAAAAATCCTGAACTTAATAGAAGATTTGATGTATAAGAACCTAGAGAAATATAAGATGAGGTACATACCAAAGATTGATTATAAGGAATTCCTTAGGACAGACTGTTTAGTGTGTATATATATATATATATATATATATGTATATATATAATATTCTTATTAATAATTGGGTAGCTCATAAGAAAGATTGGGATAAACCTGATTTGACATGAATTTAAAAAGTAAAACCACTTAGGAACAACTAAAAAGAGTATTTAATACAGAGAAGAGGAAGAGGAAGAATTGATACAGAGGAATTAGATGGGGGGCTGGTAGTTCTGGTAACCTACTTTCATTGGGAATAGGTTTAAGAGGGAACAGTACATATATATTTAGAAGAGTATGGAAGTCTTCTAAAGTCAAAAGAAATAAAACGATAAGGACTTAGGGAGGGAGGTGAGGACAAGGGAGGGAATCTTTAGAGTGGAGAATGAGGGAATAGGTAAAAGAGGGTTATAGAAAGGTGTTTAGATCTATGGGAATGAGAGGATGGGGAGGGATTTTTAGAGGGGAGTAGGTAAGTAACAGGAGGGCAAGGGTAGTGGATAGAAGGAAAGTAGAGAAGGCAGGAGAGGTTGGAAATGAGATATGCACAGACGAAAACAAAGATCAGGAGTTGAATGTCTTTGGGAAAGTATTTATCTGGATATGTATGTATATGTATATGTGTATATTTATTGCTATAGAGAAGCATATCTAAACTTTATTATAGCCTTCTGGGAGGTAAGAGAGGGGACAAAAGGAACAAAGTAAAAAAGTGCACAGCAGAGAAAAAAAAACTCACAAGGAAGCAAAAAAAAAGATTTTTTGGATCATAGCATTCCTTAATCTTTTTCAGGTCAGCTGCTTTTTCTGTGAGATATGTTATGTTTCTTTTATTTTTTCAGCCTTTTGACTTTAATATTTCTTGGTGTCTCTTGGAGACAATAGCTTCTTGGGAATTTGTTGCTTGGGCAGATTTTGTACCTCCTGTGCCAAGCTATTGATTCCATTTTCAATTCTCTCTTCTATAGCTTGCATTTTTTTCAAGTTCTTTTTTTCTCCTCTAGTATTTCCATTTTATTGATTAAAAACATTTATTTAGGTTTGCTTATCTCTTCTAGGAAATCTAAATGAATTTGTGTCCAAACTGCGTTTTTTTCTTGAGACTTTGCTTCTTGATGTTTTGGAATCATTCGTGAATTCTGTGTTTGTGTCCAGAGCATTTATGTCACCATAATAACTTTTTATGATAGGATTCATTTTTTGTTATTCTTTTTTTCTAGCTTATTTCCTGAGTTTGACTATGATATTATTGACAGGCTATGCATGCTTTTAGAATAAAGGTGTGAGTGGCTTCGTCTTAATGTTCCTTTTTAAGGGTATTGAGTATTGTGTTATTCTAGGTACTTAAGGACAACTCAAGTTAGAGACCTTACACACTTTTAGTGCTCCCAAAATAATCTTATCCAAGACAAAGTGAGTGTTACCCTCTGGGCTAAACTCTGCAAGTTTCTAATGTGGGTTGAATGTGAACAACCTTAGATTGTTGCTAGGCTCAGTCATTGTCAGGAAGCTAGGAAGCTCTAATACAGTGATTCTGAACCTTCCTAATGCTGTGACCCTTTAGTACAGTTCCTCATGTTGTGATGACCCCCAACATAAAATTATTTTTGTTACTACTTCATAACTCTAATTTTGCTACTGTTACTAATTGTAATGTAAATATCTGATATGCAGAATGTATTTTCATTGTTACAAATTAAGCATAACCCACAGGTTGAGAACCGCTGCTCTAATATCTAGAAGTGATTGAACTGAAGGATCCCCTTTAATCTGAGATTCCTGCCCTGGTTATTTCAGATTGACATAGAAGCTGGAAGTGAGACCATGTCCTGCCTCTGTGATCAGAGCCATAATGCTATTTGATTTTGAACTTTTTATTTGCTTGATATACCAGTTAAGGCCTTCAACTGCTCTCTACTCAGGAATACCACCTTTAGGGACAGGTATCCTTTTGTTTTGCTTGAATCTGTGACCTGGCTCTAGTTAGCAGGCAACAAAGCTGCCATTTGGCACTAGTTCTTATCATAGTGTAGCATTGTAGATCTGAGACCTTTTCTTATACGGACACACAGATTTTTTCTGCACAAGGGGTCTACTTTTGGTCAGATCCCACCCCAATGTTCATATACCTATCTTCTCCTTAGGAAGACCTGGGCTGCAAAATGATTCACTGTGACTTTTTCTTGGATTTATCTATCAGGATTCAGTCTGATGTGTTTTCTAGACCTCAGTGGAACTTTTTTTTTTTTAAGCAGAGGTAAGGGGAGTTTGTGCTGTATCTTACTACCCAATCATTCTGGCTCTGCCTCCATGTTGATTTTATTTCTATTTTTTTTAGCCAGTTCCATATAATTTGATGATTACTGTTTTATAGTTTAATATGATGTCCAGAAATGCAATTTTTCTTTCATTTCTCCTTTATTTGTTATTTCCTTTGAGATTCCAGGGCTTTTGTTTCCTCAAATGAATTTTGCTATTATTCTGTTCAGCATTATAATGTATCCACTTAGTGGTTTGATGGTATTGCGTGAAATTTGTAAATTACTTTAGACTATATGTCTGCCCTCAGAGTGTTAACATTATAATGGAGGAAGAGCAATAGGTAAACAGTTGTTTCAATTGTAGAGTATATGGAAAAGAGTAATTTATAAGAATGTTGGAAAGGTAGGAAAGTGCCAGTGTTATAAATGCCAGACAGAAGAGTTTATATTTGATCCTAGAGGTAATAGGGAGCCTGTGAATTTTACTTAGTTTGGTGACATGATCAGACCTGTGCTTTAGAAAGATTGCTTTGGTGGCTGTTTGGAGAAAGCATTGGAGTGTGGAAAGACTTGAGGTGGGAAGATCAATTATCCTTTAAAGGTTGGGAACCTCTTTCTAAAGAAACAGTATTTCCCAGCCTACCCATCTGGATTTATAAACAAATCTTTGCCTGAATAAAGTGGTTTTATTCCATGATACAAGGAAAGCAGTATTTATGGTGTCTAGCAGCATAGTATATTAATATAACAAAATGTGCTGCTAAAAGCCTTATCAAGCCTAATGAATGCTGATCTTTATGTTATAGACTTACATTGATTTTTTAATGTCTTACAAATTGAATTATCCAGAGATAGAGCAAGTTCTTTGTACTTGGAGGAACAGATTATTATATTTAAGATATCCCAGACAATAGTTGTTTTACTTATCTAATAATTATCACTTAAACATTGTAAATTGTAACTGCTTGAGGCCATTATATTTTCTGTGTCATTGTATATAATTTTGTAAACTTCTGTGTTGCTATTATTGCATAATGTTGTAGAAATGTCATGCTGAGTAGGAATAATAGGATATATGAAATATATAAATAATAAACATTTCTGTATAATAGCAATAAAACTCAGCAGGAAGAGATAGAGGAAGTATCATTTAAAATTAATATAGAATTTACAAAATACATGGGACTCTACCTGTCAAGATACACACAAGAATAATGTAAATGCAACTATAAACAACTATTTAGAGAGACAAAATTAGACCTAAATAATTGAAAAAATATTCAGTGCTTAGGGCTAGACCAAGCCAATATAATAAAAAATGACAATACTAACAAATCTGTTTTACTTATTTAATGGAATACTAATCAAATTGCCAAAGTACTAATTTATAAACTAGAAAAAAAATAAAATGCATATAGAGGACAAAAAGGACAAGAATATGAAGAGAAATAATTTTTAAATGGTAATATGCTAAGTGATTTTAGAAAAACATGGAAAGACTTGCATGAAATAATGAAGAGTGAAATGAGCAGAACCAAGAGAGCATTGTATACAGTAACAGAAGTATTCGTTTTTTTAAATTAAATTTTATGTTTATTTTTTGTTTACATCATTCATTTCCACAAGATTTTGAGTTACAAATTTTCTCCCCATCTCTCCCCTACTGACCACCCCAAAACAGCGATCCCACTGTATATACCCTCCCCAAATCTGCTCTATCCTATAACTTCCCCCGTCCCCCCTCCAATTCTCTGGTAGGGCAAGATGGATCTCCATACCCTAGTTCCTGTATATCTTATTTTCCAATTGCATAAACATTTGATTATAAAACTTTGAATTCCAAATTCTTTCCCTTTCTCCCCCGTCACCCACCCTTACTGGGAAGATAAGCAATTCAGTATAGGTTGTATATGTGTAGCTACACAAAACACTTCCATAGTGGACAGATTGTAAAAGACTGACTATATTTCCCTCCATCCTATCTCACCCCCCACTCGTTTTATTCTCTACTTTGACCCTGTTTCTTTTTCAGAAGTGTGTGCTTCTAACTACCCTCCCTCCCAACCTGCCCTCCCCTCCGTTATCACCCCTCTCATACCCTTCCCCCACTCTTCTGTAGGGCAAAATACTCAATTTAGTGTGTGTGTCATTCCCTTCCTAAACCAAATTTAATGAGAGTAAAGTTGACCCATTCTCTTTTATCTTCCTGCTATTGCCCTCCATTGTAACAGTTTTCTCTTGCCTCTTCTGTATGAAATAATTAGCCCCATTCTGTCTCTCCCTTTCTCCTCTCATTATATTCCTCTCTCACCTCTCAGTTTCACCTTTTAAATATCATCGTTTTCCATTCAATTGATCCTGTGCTCGCTATGTGCACATATAGACACATACTCAGATATGTGTTCATATGCATATATAAACCCTTCTACATAGACATATGTGTATGTATATGTATATATACATTTGTATTCCCTTCACCTATCCTCATGCTGAGAAAAGTTTTCATAAGTTACAATTATCATTTTTCCATGTTGGCATGTAAATAGTTCAAGTTTCATAACTTCTTATGATTTCTTTTCTATGTTTACCTTCTCATGTTTCTTGTATTTGAGTGTCAAATTTTCTTTTCAGTTCTGGTTTATTCTGCAAGAATGTTTGAAAGTCTTCCACCTCACTGAATGACCATATTTTCCCCTGGAACATATACTCAGTTTTTCTGGGTAGGTGATTCTTGGTTTTAATCCTAGCTCCCTTGAGCTCCACAATGTCATATTCCAGGCCCTTCGATCCCTTAATGTAGAAACTGCTAGATCCTGAGTTATTCTGATTGTATTTCCACAGTATTCAAATTGCTTCTTCTTGGCAGCCTGTAATATTTTCTTCTTGATCTGGGGACTCCAGAACCTGGCTATAACATTCCTAGGAGTTTCATTTTGGATTTTTTTTCAAGAGATGATTGGCGAATTCTTTCCTTTCAAGTACTATTTTGCCCTCTGGTTCTAGAATATCAGGACAATTTTCCTTGAGAATTTTTTGAAGGATGCTTTCGAAGTTTTTTTTTGATCATGGCTTTCAGGTAGTCCAATAATTTTTAAATTGTCTCTCCTGGACCTATTTTCCAGGTCAGTGGTTTTTTTCAAGGAGATATTTTACATTGCCTTCTATTTTTTCATTTGTTTGGATCTTTTTAATAGTATCTTTCTCATAAAGTCATTTGCTTCCATTTGCTCCACCCTGATTCTGAAGGAATTATTCTCTTCAGAAAGCTTTTGTGATTCTTTTTCCATCTGGCAAATTCGACTTTTTAAGGCATTCTTCTCCTCATTGGCTTTTTGGGCCTCTTTTGCCATTTGAGTTAATTTATTTTTTAACGTGTTCTTTTCTTCATTCAGGTTGTTGACTCTCTTTTCATGATTTTCTTGCATCATTCTCATTTCTCTTCCCAATTTTTCCCCCAATTCTCTCATTTGGTTTTCAAAATCCTTCTTAAGCTGATCTTTGGCTTGTAGGCAGTCTTCATGTTTCTTGTAAGCTTTTGGTGCGGGAGTTCTGTCTGCTTTGATCCTTTTTGTCCCCAAAAAAGGATTCTAGAGTTCAATTGCTGTTCTTATTTTGCTTCCTTTGCCTGCTCCTGTTGCCAGTGAATTTCTTGACTTTTTTAGCTCTGTGGAACTCTACTTCCATGGGAAAAAGCTCTGTCCTAAATCGCTGGGGATTTTCGCAGCTGCCAGAGCTATTAGGAGGCTACTGCTGCCACCACCAGCTTAGGCTTACTAAAAATGCACCCCAGGACCACCACCCAAGACCATGATCCAGATCCAGGCCGCTCAACGCAAGAGCACTTAGCCTCTGAATGATCGCTTGGCCCCCCTGCAGTCTGCAGGTCGGAAGCTCTGAAGCAGCCACGTGGAGGCCGCTGCAGGGCTGCCACTTCTGCTGCTTCCTTGACCTGGAGGCATTTCGGCCAGACTGCTTTTCTCCCCCAAATTTAGTTGAATTCCACTGACCTTTCATTTAGTCCTTGTTTCTTATGGCTTGATAATTCTGGAAACTGCCACAGCTACCAGATCCACTCTCCTGAAGGCTCCAGCTGCAGAACATCCTGGCCGCTGCTTAGGGGTGAGTTTTTGTAATTTGCATCTCATTGTAATTGGCATCTCATCCCTTAAGGGGATGGAATGGGAAGCTGTCAGGTTGGGTTTTGTTGCCTGACTCTGGGTCCTTGTGTTGTCCAGTGAAGCCTTGCTACCAGTAGTTTGGTGGGTATTGGAGGAGGCAATACCGAGTGAACTCAGGGTAGAAATTAGTTGCTTTTTAAATATCTTATTTTGTGTCCCAGATGTCCTAGACCGTGGTTGGGGAACCTGTGGCCTCAAAGCCTCATGTTGCCTTGTATATCCTTGGCTACCGCCTTTTGTCCAAGTCCAAATTTTACAGAACAAATCTTTTTATTAAGAAGATTGTTTCTGTGAAGTTTTGATTCAGGGGACCACACTGAAGGATCTAGAGGATCACATGTTTCTGGGAGGCCACAGTTCCACACCCTGTCCTAGACCATTGGTGATGAAGAATAGATTCGTAGGGCCCAGTGTCCTGAAAGAATTCATTCAGTCTCCAAATTAAAGAAAGGCATTTTTTGAGGTAACGCACCCAGTGAGCCTGCTCCATGTGGGAGGCAGAGCAGTTAGCCAGGTTAGGTGTCCTGTCTTACAGTTTGACAGGATAAGGGGAATGGAAGCAGGAGAGTGGGAGGAGGGGCATGCCTGGAATATCAGATGGGTCAGAGGTGTCTTTGTCATACAGATAAGCAAGGAGAACTGGAAAGGAGGAATGTCACATAGTTGAGGAGTACTCTCTGAAAGGATATAGATAAGTTCATGGTAGGGGCATCAGTTCATAATCTATGGCTGGTCACATTCTACATTTTATCTCGTACCTGATATCCTGTATTTTTGCCTCCCCCATCTGCCTGGAACACTGTCTATCTCATCAGTGGAGAAAACCGAAATTGCTTTATCTCTTGGGCATAAGTTTTTGTTTTGAAGAGTGTTGAAGAGAATTTGTAGAGATTAAAGAAAATGTCTAGTCCTCCATTTTATTGGATGTGTCCACTGTAAGTCACTGGGATGAATTTAGATGTTTGTTTTAAACAGTGTAATAATGTATACCTCGTATGTAGACTTGATTGAGTAGGATTAAGAAAAGGGATAACTGTGACAGGAAAATTACCAATAAGTTATTCCCCTTTTCTTGATTTTCATTTTTTCTTTCTGAAGTCACAGAACTATTAATTCCTCCCTAGTAAAATTTCCTTAAGATACTGTTATGGTCATTTGGATTGAATACTCAGCTAAAAAAAAAAAAACAACTCCTCAATATCTTTTATGTTTTGGGTCACAATAACATTATATCAGGTGAATAATATGTATTTAAATAAATTCTCTAAAATATAATATACAGAGAGCAATTGAATGGATATAAATGTTCAACAATTTTGATCTTTTTAACACTGTTGAAAACACGGTTTGACCATAATAAAATCTTATTGTTGGGAGTGACAGTCAGTGACTAGCCTGAATAACATAATATTTTAAAATGCAGTTTTATTAACTTTCAAATAACTGGAACTAAACTAACCAACCTCTTACTTTAATAGATATATCCCACTGATCTTTAATTAGCATATCAAAGCTCTAGCTAGCTGACCTCTACACATTCTAATTTACATTATTAGAATTTAAATTATACTTGTAAAGGGCTTTGAAGGCTTATTTGTTCTCCTAAGTATTCAGCAATCCTCCCTTCTAATCTTGTTTGTTCCATTTGTTTTGTCAACCCTTTTTTTTTTTAAAACAGTGGTAGTCTCAGATATTTTAATAACTGAAACTTTAGAGTACCAGTTAACTGAGCTATGCAAAGACAGAAATTTTATCCATTAGATTTTAGTAATTTTAAAATGCAATGTTGTCCTAAATACAGAAATTAGGAATTTCAAAATATGCAGACTTGGGGCCCCTGGATGGTGCAGTGAATAGAGCACTAGCCCTGGAGTCAGGAGGACCTGAGTTCAAATATGGACTCAGATACTTAATACAAAAACTAGCTGTGGAACCTTTTGACAAGTCACTTATGCCCCAACTGCCCTTGCCTGCCCCCCTCCAAAAAGCAAAAAAACAAAAAACAAAAAAACCAACAACCACCAAAAAACCAAAATACACAGACTTTTTTTGTTAACAATGGAAACTTTTCCACATTAACTTATGTAATAAATGTCATTTATGTAGGGATTATACTTGTTTACTGTTCCATAGCAGACTACCACATCTGCCCTTCAGCGATCTAGAGCTTCCTAAGAGGTTTGAAGTGTCTTTCTTCTTTTTTCTTTTTGGCTCAAGCACCAACTGGCTATCTTCATTTTTAGATGCCAGTTGCTAGCACATTAGTTTCATTTAACTGTTTAAAATTGGGTAGCTTTTAAAAAAGGATAATTACTTCAAATATAAACCAAGACCAAACATATCCACCTAGCCCTTGTAGGTGTGCTCTTCCCTGTACTATCTTGTTCTCTGGAAAGAGTAGGCTCAACTTAGAGCATTTCCTACAGTGTCAGTCCCATAAAGTTCTAGCCTAAAGGGGTCATTGTTATTATGTTGTTTCTGTCCTATCCAATTCTTTGTGACCATGTTTAGTGTTTTCTTAGCGAAGATACTAAAATGGTTTGCCATTTTCTTCTCTAGCTCATTTTACATGTGGGGAAACTGAGGCAGAGAGTGTTAAGTGACTTGCCCAGAGCCACCCTGCTAGTGTGATGCTGGATTTGAACTTAGATAAGTTTTCCTGACTGCAAGTCCAGCACTCTAACCACTGTGCCGCCTAGCCTAGTTGTTGGTATTTAGTAATTTCTCAGTTGTATTCCAGTCTTTGTAACCCCTTTTGGAGTCTTCTTGGCAGATACCTTAATGGTTTTCCATTTCCTTCTCTAGCTCATTTGACAGATGAGGAAACTGAGGCAGACAAAGCTCTGTGAGTTGCACAGGGGTCCCATAGCTAGTAAGTGTCTGAGGTCAGAGTTGGACTCAGGAAAACTCTTCCTGACTCCAAGCCCAGCATTCTTTCTACTGTGCCACCTCGCTGCCTAACGAGGTGTTGCAATCATATAATTCCTTCTGTCCCTTATAGCAGGGCTGATGGCTTGAAGATCATTCCAGTACTTTACTCTTCAGAGCTTTAATTATGAGCTGTTTGCAAAGCAGAATTATGGAAAGCTGGGGTGGCCTTTTTAGCTCACAAAGTTGTTGGTTCCATTTCCTTTTCTGCTCTTGGTAATAAAGAGGTCTGAGCTACAACTAACTGGCCATTTGAATGCATCTGCATCTTATCAAAGAGCCTATTCTTTACCATGTTAGCTGACCAGACCTAGTTACAAGATGTCTAAGCATGTCTCATAGTCATACTAATGCACTTACATTCCACATCATCACTGCTCTCCCAGAATCAGTGAGTAAGTTCTCCAATGTCTCCATATAGTAAGTCTCCAATAGAAACCTTCGTCAATGCATCAACCCTCTGTTCTGTTTAGAATATTTTGGTCTTACTTAAATGGATTTGAGTTCCTACTACAATTAAAAGCTATTTCAGTCCATAGAAAATGATTTTATTAATCACTTTCTCTGTGCCAGGCACTGGGATACAAAGACATAAATGATATAGACATTTCCCTCAAGAAGCTATATGTTATACAAAGAGACAGCAGTACCCCTCTACGCATGAGCAGCTGGTATACATCAGTATGTACAAAATAAATATAAGGTATTGGGGTTGTGAAAGTCACTAGCACTTAGGGAATCAGGAAAGGCCTAATGAAGGAGATAACATTTGAGCTTATTTTAGAGGGAGACTTGGAGATTCTAAGAGGCAGAGGTGAGAAGAAAGTACTTTCCAGATTTGGGAAAAGGCAGAGTCAAGAAATGGAATTTATGACATGTGAAGAACATGAAGGACAGTTTGCCTAGAACTCAACTCAAGTCCATGAAAGAGAGTAGTGTAAAAATTAAGCTAGAAAGTTAGGCTGCAGCCAGGATGTGATGACCTCTAAATGATGAAAGAGGAGTTTGTGTTTGATTCTACAGATAATAGGTAGCAACTGGAATGACCAGATGTGGAGTTTTGTGGTCAGACATATGCTTTGGGAAGGTAACTTTGACAGATATATGGAAAATGGATTGGTGAGGGGGAAGACTTGAGGCAGAGAGCAGTTGGAGAGCAATTGCAGTAATGCAGAGAAAATATAATGAGGGTTCCTTGAGGGTAGGATGTTTTATTTTTGTCTGTGTATTTCCCAGCACCTGTCACAGTTATTGGTGCTAAAAGTACTTAATAAATGTTTATTGATTGATTGATTGATTGAACTAGAGTATTGACCATGTCTACTGACCTTTCTTTCTCTCCCAGAGAAAGGGCAGATGTGAGACTTGGAAAGATTAAATATGTTAGATGGCGAAGAGTGAGAAATCACAATAACAGCAATGATAACTAGCAATTATAGAATGTTTTAGGATTTGCAAGGACTTGTAATACAAATATTACCTCAGTTTATCCTCACAACAACCCTGAGAAGTAGACCTTCTGCTTTATAGATGAAGGGACTAAGAGAGAACTAAAGCTACTTTCCCAGGAGTCATAAAGCTAGTAAGTGTCCAAGGCTAGATTTGAAGTCAGATCTTGCTCACTTGAAGTTGAGGACTCAATGTACTGTGCCATGTAGTTGAAGCGCAGAGCTTCAAAGTTATGAACAGGAAATTTGGAAGAGGGATAAGTAGGGAAAGGATAATGAATTTAGTTTTGAATGTGTTGAGTTTGAGATACCTAGGAGACATCTAATCCAAAATGTTCCATAGGCATTTGGAGACACTTACTGACCTATGAGTCATTTGCATTGAGCTGATAATTGAAAACATGGGAGCTAATGTTACCAAAAGTGAGTGTAGAGAGAGAAGATAAAAAGACTCAGGACAGAGTCTTAAAAGTAGACTCATAGTTGGGTGGGATACAAGTAATATTTGTGAAATAATGTAAAGGAGACAGAGAAGGGGCTAGATAAGTAGAATAACCAAGAGAACAGTTTCAAGAAAACGTAGAGAAGAAAATAATATTCTGGAGGAGATAAAATTCAAATGCTGTGGCGAGATAAAGAAGGTTCCTATCTAACCATCTTTTCCTTCTCAGTTTCCTTTGCTGCTTCATTATCTAGATCACAAATTTACCCAACACTTCTTTGTAGCCTCCACCTGCTCTTCTTTATGCTCTGTGACCTTATTAGCCACCAGTGGGTTTAAATATAGTTTCTGTGTCAGTAACTTCCATTCTATATATTCAGCCTCATTCTCCTATCAGTTGCCTATTGGCAATCAGTTTTCCACGTTCATAGCCTTGGTGTTATTCTTGAATCCTTATTCTCCTTCAGTCCACATATCTAAAGTTATCAAATCTTGACATTTCTATCTCAGTGATATCTTTGATACCAGATCCCACCTTTTTTTAATACAACTACCACCTTAGTTCATACCCTCATCATCTCTTGCCTTAGATTATTGTAACAATCTCCTATTTTGTCTCTTTGCTTCAAATTTCTCCATTCTCTCCCACCTCTTCACTGCTGCCTCAGTGATTTTATTTAAGTTATCATCTATCTGTTACTCCTTTACTCCATAATACCCAGTAACTTCCTATTGATTCCAGAACCAAACCTAAGTTTCTCTGTTTACTTTTTAGAGCACTTCAAAACTTTGGCCCAACTTGTCTTTCTAGCCTTTTTGTACATTACTATCCTTTACCTAACATATCCTGGATTCTGTGATTCCAAACTACCTCCTTCCACCATCCCCCCTTTCTCTTCCTTTTTTCTTTATGGCAGTTACTGTATTCCTTTCCTGGAATGTATTCTGAGTTTAGAATCTAGCTTGTAAAGAGTTGAAGAGGAAATTGAGGCAGTGAGTGTGGACAACTTTTTTCTAGGGTTTTGTGAAAGTTTGCCTAGGTACTGAGAGGATTGAGAATTTTTTTTTTTTTAGAGCATGCTGGTAGGTAGTATAGAATACGTGAGTAACTAGAGGGAGACTGGAGATTAGAGTTAAGGGGGAATTTTTTCTAATAACTTCACTATGTTTCCTTACCTTGTTAGCTGGCTAACAAAAAACAAACTAATATTTTTCCCTGCAATAATTTGTAGGAATATGGGATTCCTTAAACAAGAAGGGCTAATCCTTAGTGTTACTATGGATTCTGGTTTTCATTCTTCTGAGTGAATGAAAGTTAAAAAAAAAAGAATTAAAACCTGCTTCCCTTGCCTGGATATGGTGTGCTTTTGAATACTCTGATTTGATATAGGGGAAAGAGTAATTCAGTATATTTAATAAGGAACTAGCCTTTTTACCCATTGTTGTTGGATACCTAGTCTTGTCAAGCCTTTACCTTGTTAGGTACCCAGTCAATTGTATATATTGACTCTTTGTATCTTTTAGTAGTATTATAATATAAGGTATAAAAGACCTTCAATTTGAGGGTTAGGACAGATTTTCTAAACCACTTTTTATTCTTGGATGCCATTTCCCTATATCTGTATTCATAGTTAGGTGTTAATGCATTTTTCTGAACAGTGCTGTTTTTCAAATTATTTTCATTGATTTGTACTGACCAGTCTTTGGCTTATTATATCAACATCCTTTCATTAATGGCCATGATATGTACTTAGTTTTCAGTAAAACAACTCTGCTTTCCTGGTGTGATTATCCTTAGTTTTTCTTTGTTTTAATTTCTTAAATTTGTTGTAGGTCCCATATTTGAAGGCCTGGAAAAATCTTTCTAGCTTCTAATTTCAGGGACATTCAGATTCAAACTTAAGAAATCTGAAATAGGAGACCCTGATGATTAATGGACTCAATTTGTTTTTGAAGGCTACAAGTAAATAAGCTGAATAGATATTCATATTCAAAGAAATTAAACTTTTTATAACTAAAAATCTTTTTGCTTTTCAAGTGTACTGTGTAAAATGAACTAATTCTCTTGTATGTGTTACTATCTTCTAGAACTATTTTGCAAAGTTTAAATGTTTCTTGCATGATTAAATAGGCTTTCAATAAATCAATCTTATAATAATTGTTGTTCAGGAGAGTTCATTATTCAGTTTAGTCTTTTAAATTACTCTTCGTCTTTAAAGGGCTCTTCTGACGTAATCTCTTCAGCTAAATCCATTTGCTATACTCTAGCTTGTAATTGCTTTAGATTTGAAGAATAAAATGAATGGCTTTATTATTAATCAGTAGCAAATTTGTCTTACTGTTTTTAACCTTAGAATGGCCTTCGCTTATGAAATTGTTGAATGGCTGAGATTATAAAATGCTGAGTTCTTCAAATGGAGAATAACATCAGGTCTATTCTTTTAAAGTTATACAAAGGATTCTGTGTTTATAAAACATATAATTTTTAACTATTAGCAAATTGAGTTGTACTGTAGTCATATAGTAGTATGAATTCAGTGTCTGTAATATGTGCCTCTATCCTTCAGACACTAAGGCTCCTTTCTCTTTGATTTTCCTTTTTAAAAAATATCTTAACTTGGGGTGGCTAGGTGGTACAGTGAATAGAGCACTGGCCCTGGAGTCAGGAGGACCTGAGTTCAAATGTGGCCTCAGACACTTAACACTAGCCTGTGACCTTGGGCAAGTCACTTAACTCAAACTGTTGTTCTCCAAAAAAAAAAAAAAAGCAAAAAACATACCTCACTTAAAAGATTTTTAGAGTGCTAGGGCTATCCAAAAGTTGATGAGGTTGCCTTGGAAATAGTCATTTTCCTGTCACTAGTAGTGTTCTAGGAAAGGCTAAATAGCCACTTGTTTGGGGTGTTGTATTAGGCATTTCTTTTAGAACATGTAATAGACAAGATGGTCATGATCAGAGTAAACTTTGATTTCAGGAGGTAGATATTATAATGTAATCATGTACTAGATGTCTTTTTAGAGCATGAGTTTGACTAGATGGACATAATTAGAGCAAACCTTTATCTCTGGAGGTAAATATTAAAGCTGACTATGTACAGGAATCACGTGTATTGAGTTCTGCTGGGTTTTCTTCCTTACTGTGCAACACTTGGGCAAATCACTTTATCTTTGTCAAGCTCATTTTCCTCATTTGTAAGCTAGGACAAGTACTATGTTATCAGCCATATACTCTGCTCACAGTGTTGTTTTCAGCATCAAATGAAATATATTAAAGTTATTTGAAAACTGTAACCAAGACCAAATCATAGACAGGTTTCAGTCTTGGAGTCTTGGAAGCCTTAAATTCAATTCCTAGCTTTGCCACACTGGACAAGTCATTTGACCATTCTCTGTATCTCAGTGTTGTCATTTGCAAAATGACAAGCTTGGACTAGATAACCTCTGAGCTCCTTTGCCACTCTGATTCTCTGATACTATTAATTTTTTGCTTCCTATTCCTACCCAGGATTCCTCCTGGAGGCATTATGATTTTACTTTTGTCTAGGTCTCGACAAAATAAGGCAAAGAGCCCTCAGTTTTTGTGCAAGTCAAGGAATTTACTGCCTAGTGGCTCATTTACTGCTGGTGAGTTTAGATACAGAGTTCTTTACCTTTTTGTGTGTGTCTTGTACCCTTTTGGCAGTCTAGTGAAGCCTATGGACTCTTTCTAAAAATAAAGGTGTATTGCCTGTATTTATAATTGAAGGAAATGCTAAATTTCAGTTAGACTCAGAGTTCTTAACTTTTTTTTGTCTTTCTGATTCCTCTAGTAGTCTGAAGCATTTGGACCCCTCTCAGAATAATGCTCATTGTCCACACTTTTAATTGAATGAAAATTCATTTAGAGGTTAGTGAAACTAGAAAGATATATTTTTTTCCTATCACAAAACCCCTGAAATCTATTTGTCGACCCCTTTGTGAATCCATGAATCCAAGGTTAAGGGTGCTTTATGTAGATAGGTAGATAGATAAGCATCTATTAAGAGCTTTCTGTGTTCCTTGGAACTCTGCTATGTGCTGAGTATACAAGTATAAAGCGAGTTTTGCCCTCATGGAGCTTACATTCTAATAGGGGAAGATAATACATAGGGGGAAGGTGAAAAGGAGGGTGGGAAGGTGGCTGGGGAAGTTAGGTTCTTGGGAAGATTAGTTTCCTTATCAGAGCTAGGTTACCAGGGGTATGTGTAGTCCAAGTTTGTACTGGCATTTCGGAATTTTTTTCCATATAGTTTAGCATTGAATGAAACAGAATTTGTCAAAAACCATTTCAGATTGGTATAGAACCTGCTCAAACTTGTGATTTGCTGGCATGGCCTCTGTGAACCGAGGTTTACTTTTATCCCAGCCTCAGATATCAGAGTTAGAGCTGTTGTAGAAGTGTAAGATGAATTGATATGTATCATTAGAAGAAGCATAGATTAAATCACAATTGCACTGAGATATTTAAGGCTTCGGTAATTTATTTCCTATTTACCTCTTATCTAGAGGCAGGTCATGTAGTGAGTGGCTTCAGCACTGAGTGAAGAGTCAGGAAAATCTATATTAAAATCTGGTCTCAGAAACTTAGTAGCTGCGTGACTTGGACAAGTCATTTAACCTCTTTTTGCCCTGGTTATCTCACCTGTAAAATGGGGGTCATAATAACTTCCAGAGCTGTAGTGAGGTCAGATACTATTTGTTTATTTTTAATAAATATTTTTATTTATTTTTAGCATTATTTAAAATTTTTTTGATTTCCAGATTCTCTCCCTCCTTACCATGCTTACTTCACTTGTTGAGAATCAAGCGGTATTATATCAGTTATACATGTGAAGTCATGCAAAATGTATTTACATGTTAACCCTGTTGCAAAAAAAAAAAAAGCAAGAAAACTAAAGATAGTGAAAAAAGTATGCTTCAAT
>CM053594.1:271280208-271313040 GCA_028646575.1 Pseudocheirus occidentalis
CCACATGGAAGGTAGAACCAAGGTCTTTATTCAGAAATCACCACACTGAGTCCCCAAACCAGAAGGAGAAGTCCCAAAACCATAAAGCCAAAGTCATTATAGTGGTCACAAAGTTGATACACATAGTTAATGCAGTGGACACCCACATTCCCAAGCCTTCACAAATAGAACAGGCTCCCTCAAGCAGGGATCCCTCTCAGACTCACGACAGTTCCTCACCCTGGTCCTTGGAAGTTCTCAGTAGAAGCTGCAGAAGGAGGATCTCAGCAAAAGGTGCAGTCTCCAGGTGGTGACTGAGAGAAAATCTGAAGGTCCTCCTGGTTCTCTTCCATATATACAATATAGCTCCTTCTGCCCCTTCCTGTTAAGGTGTTAACTACTCCCAAGGAGTTAACTTGGAGCTAAGTGCCTTTACTAGGTGCTAATAGAAAGGGGGATGGAAGATCTTCTGATTTCATTAACATTACAACAGTAAGGCAAATTACTAACCTTCCATGCCTGTCTATTCTGTGTAATTCTTGTCCATGTCCTCATGGACAAGTTTGCCATTGGGGATCTGTTAATTAGGAAAGAATTAGAATGGGAGTGCCAAACAATGCCAAACGATATAGAGAGGTCAGGGGAAATGAGAATTGAAAAACAGCCATAGAATCTCATGATTAGGTGTCCTTTGAGAGAGAAGTGGCTATCAAACACTAATTGCAAGGAGCAGAGAACAGAGAAAGTTGTAAAGAAAAGAAAATGTCAGGACGGACAAGTTTTTCAAGAAGTTTAGTGGTGAAGGGAAAGAAATATATAAAAAAATTAAGACTTTAAAATGGTAATTCAAATAGTATTATTCCCATTTACTGATGAGGAAACTAAGGTTCAGAAAACCTAACAGATTTGTCTGAGGTCATTTAGTTGGTAAATGGCAAGTTAGGAATCAAAGCCAGAACTTCTGATTCTAAATCCATTGCTCTTTCCATTAGCCAATAAATGCTACTTTAAAATGACAGGAGGGTCATGGTGACTATGAAGAAAACAGAGTGACATTCATGATCACATGTAGAAAGGATTGGGAAAGTAGAGGAGAAAAAGAAAGGAAAAGAGAAGAGGATTTAAGTAAGCTCATGGTATTGTATCCTAAGCATAAGGAATTAGGTTATTTTATTAGAAGAGTTTAAGACAGATATTGCCTCTGGGACACATGGAAACCACAAATGGCCCTGATGAAACAGATGTGCATTACTCTCTGGAGCTGTTCCATGCTTTCTATATGGTATTTAAAGATATAACTTCCCTTAACTAAGGCTTAAACTAACAAAACAAAACCTAAACTGCTGCTTTTGGCATATGGAGTTAACATGATTTTATCAGATATAGAACACTAACAAAGAAACCAATAGATACCTAAGTAATTAAAAATAATTTTTAAAGGACTGAGGTTGAGGGGGGAAATGGAGAACAATAAAGTCTTTTTACTGGCAATCCTGAAATCAAGGTCACCAAAGCCCCACTACTATCTGAGAACCCCACTAGATTTAGGGGTAATGTGTCTGTTCATTCATGTGGTACGACAATTCTGAAAAGATTCCTTACAGATAAGTAATATTTTCATTTATATGCATGTAGTCCTCAGGTGGTTTCAAGAGAGTCTTTCTTATAGTATTGTTTCTCTAGATGTGAAGAGGAGATATGAAAAATTGGGATTTTCTGAAAACACTAAAAGAGACAAGATTCAGAGTTCTAAGGCCAAGCCTTCTTTCAAAGGTAAAGAAATGAAGGGTCACCTGAATGTGTCTCAAAACAGATCTCAGAAAATTCTTGACCTTAACTTTTTTAGTTGGGTATATGTTGACTCCTATGAGATTTTAAAAAGCTAAACCTTACATCTTATGCTTTTCTCCAAAAAGATATTTCTAATCTCTAGTGACTAAATGCCAAACCATTTGCAAGTCTGAGAAAATACTGACTTAAAATGTATTGAAAGACAGCTTTATATGATGAATTCTTTCCTCATAAAGATAACACAAGAAACTGCACAGAGATTAGATATTCAAATGCATAAAATATAGTATTCATATTCTAATGCTGTTACTCTACTGACAGTAATATTGATTATTATTATTTGACTTGATTTTAAAAAGTGTGTATTTTGCATCGTTTCTTGGTACATTAATAAAAAAGAGTCAATCCTTAATCAATGATATATGCAAGCTCCTGAATACTCTTCCATATAGGCTAACTTTTCATTCACTGCTCCTTTGCCTCATAAGGTACCTGTTACCTACTTAATATGATCAAAGGCCTTTTTAGCTATCATCTCTCTCATTTTCACAAGCTCCCCAATAAGCCAGGTAATATCAATAGCCCCATTTTTTGCAGGGGGCATGGAGAAAAGAATGGTTAAGGAATTTTTTCAAGGTTGCATAGCAATCCTTGGTGAAAATTGGAAAAAAAAACCAAATGAACAAGCAAGCAAACTCAAACTAGGGTCCTTAATTTCACAGTGGGAAACGGGTGAAATCAAACTGCCCACACTCCATGAGAGTGAGTTCATTCTCTTCACCATTAGCAAGGAAGACATATTGAGGTCAAACTACTAGAGCAAGACTGTGGTTCTCAAATATCTTCTACTTTGTAATTCTTTAATTACTTTGTAGATTTCTAATACTGAACTTATTATTAATGATAGTTTTAATTTAAAAGTTTTGATGATACCTTTTGCTTTTTATATCAGTTAGATACCTCACCATACTCCTACCCTCACTCCTAACAGAATCTTTCCTTCCAATTAAAGAAAAATAAGAAAAACCCAGGAATAGACTATACATCTATTATTTGAGAAATGACCAAAGTTCAAGAGACTTATCACCACAAAGTTTGCTAGTGGGGGGTGAATTCTTTTGGTCAGAGCAAATCACATTTTCTGTTCTCTCAGGGTTATTTGACAAAGTCATATTCCTTTGCCATATCACAGTAGAAAGAAGTGGTGTCAAAGTCAAATAGAAATGGTCACTGCTGCCCCATACTGACTTTGAAAACCACGAATAAATAAACTTTGCCACACTGCATTTTTATTTATTTATTTATTATTTATTTCCCAATGACACTTTAATGTGGTTCAGGTCACCAGGGTTCCGAGCTGGACAACTCTTGTGTGGACAGTATTCTGGGTTCTCAAGTATGTTAACTAGGAGGTACAGAAGATATAACTATGCTGAAAAGCAGAACTGCATTATATTGACATTCTCACTAAATAGGAAACCAGAAGATAAAAGGGGAGATAAAGGGAAGGATAGGTTCACAGAGTCAGATAAAGGAACTGGTGGAGTTGGTTTTATGATGAAATCAAAGGCAACAAGAAATGTCTTTGTATGGGATATTTGGTCATCTTAAATTACAGTTCTCATAAGTACCAGCAAAAAATACAAAATAATTGGAGGTTATGCAATAACATCTGTTGCAGAAGATGAAGAGGTAGAAAAATCTATTGGGAACTTTATATGACCTTCCAAATTCAATCAATTTTTGGTGACTTCGATGATAAAAGAGGAATGGAGGGGCAACAAAAATGTCTTGGAAAATATGAACCAGAAATAAGAAATGAAAGAGATCAAGCCTTTTGGAATAGAACCTCATTACTATACATCCTGAACACTTACTTTGAGAAAAGAATGGGAAGGTGTTGGATGTGGTTAGCATTGAATTACATCTTTAAAAGTGTAAATGTTCATATTTTTAAAAATGGAATCCATTACTATTGTGGAAATCATTTGAGAATCAGTTATCTGTGTACATTCCAACTGACTTGCTAGAGCAAAATTCTAAGTCATACAAAGCTAGTAGAAAAAAATGAAAAATCTGTTAAAAGGGCATGGGATAAAAACAATTAGAACTTAATCTATTCAAATGAGATATTGATGATGAAAAATGGGATATGGATGAAGGAAAGGACATGGACAAGAATCACTAAACATTTATTAAATATCCACTATGTACCAGGCACAGTGTGGCTAGATGCTTGGAATACAAAGGCAAAAATTAAATTGTCTCTGCCCTCAAGGAGTTCACATTCTATTGAATAAGACATGAACATACAGAATTTATACAAAATAAAACCAAAATATTTTCGGGAGGGAAAAGATCTGGAGGGATCAGGAAAGGTTTAATGTAGAAGGTGGTGTCTGAGGTAAGTTAAAATAATTTCACATATAAATTTAACCAATGTAAATCAATCACTCTAACAAGGGAACCAAAAAAGCCCCAAATCACCTTAGCAAACACTTGACTTCCTCACAGAAAGACATGAGAGCCAAGGGTAAAAGTGATTTAGAATATAAACCTGTTTGTAAAATCTTATGGAAAAGGATGGAAGATTATAAGCAATACAACCTCATAAATCAGAAAGAAGCAATGGAGCTACTAGTGAGACTCAATTAGCAATACCATCCTCAGAACATTTAAAGATAACACTGGGAAGAAGATAGAAATCAATCAGACAAAAAATGAGTGGTTAGCACAGTGCCTGGATTTGAACTTAGAAAGATCAGTCTTCTTGATTCTAGACTCAGCACTCTATATACAGTACCACTTAGCCTACTATTCCTATAATACAAACTTTTTTCCACTCTCAAGTATAGTGGAGACACCACAGTTTTAAGATGGCAACAAAACAGTGCTGAATGCTCTTATCTAGAAAGTAGAAACAGCACTGAACAGAACAAAGAAGGGGACATAAAGCTGGACTAAACCAAGTGTACCTAGAAGAAGTCTGTGCTAGAACCATTAACAGTTGTGAGGGCATCATACATAGATAGCATTAATGTTCAAGAAATCTGAAAATGGAAAAAAATGTCCAAAATGTAGAAAAATTTTGAGAATCTTTTAGTACCTCTAACGGGGCAAGCAAAAAAATAATATATGCTCAAAAAAGGCTTGATGAAGGTATTCGAGGGTATTGGAAGAGGCAGGTTTTCATAAGTGATATTCCACAGTACACCACAACTTTACCATCAAAAAACATGAAGAAAGATGTAAAGAATAAAAGACCCCACAGTATTTACTGTTTGTTGATTGTCTAAAAGAAGAAAAAAAAAGCATTTTATTCTGAAGAACAAAACCAGGTACTGTTCACAGATATTTCAAAATTATACAAAATTCCATGAACATTTTAACAATTGAGACAACCTTATTTAACTACTCTCTAATTATGAATGTTAAGTGAGGCCTAGAATGGGGAGAGGCATGCTACTTGTCAAAGGTGACCACCATTGTCATAGAGAAGCAGTATAGAATTCAAGTCAAAGCTGGATTCCTGTCAGGTGATAAGGTTCTCCAGATGTCCCTGTTTGCATATAACATTGTGCTGATTGCATCTAGGCAAGAAACACTGTAAGGCCTCTTGGGTGAGATCCAAAACCAATCAAAAGAGTGTGATCTAACTATCCACAAAGGAAAGACAAAGTAGATGAAGAATGTACATTGTATAGACCAGAGGGTCTCAAAAATCATGGTCTTAGGATCTCTTTACATCCTGAAAAATAACTGAAGAACCCTCAAAGACCTTGTGTTTATGAGTTTATATAAATTGGTATTTGCTACAATAATGATAATAGCTGTAGTTTATGTAGCACTAAACATGTGCCAGACACTGCCGAGTGCCTAACAGTTACGATTTCATCCGATCCTCACAACCACCTGAGATGTAGCTGCTGATATTATCTCCATTTTACAGATGAGGAAAGAAGGTGAAGAGAGGTGAAGTGACTTGCCTTTCATCACACAGCCAGTAAGTATATGAGCCACATTTAAACTTGGGCTTTCCTGTCTCTAGGTCCTGGGTTCTATATATTATGCCACCTAACTACCTAAATAGAAATCAAGATCTCAGTATTATTATGAAAACAGTTTTGACCCTGCAGACTCCTTGAAATAGCCTTAGGGGACCCACAGGAAACCCTGGACCACACTGAGAGCCACTTACCTCGGCTATAATATGTAACTAGATGGGCAAATCTATAAGGCTCCCACATCTGTGTGTCTGTGTATGCATGTATATGTATGTACATATGCTTCCCTTGGGGAGATTCTAGAAACTGACATTAAGTAGAGTCTAGAACTTGAGAGGAGGAACGAATCCAGATTACCTTAGGGAGATAGCAAAGAATGACCACAAACATGTCCATGAAACCAGGGGCCATCTTTTTAATATCAATATTCTACTACTTTTGTTGTACCATGAGTCATAAAGCAGTACAGTCTTTATAGAATCAAAAGTGAAGAGGTAAAGGACAAGCCAATGGTGGATGTGAGCAGGCTGCAATACATTACAAATGAGGAATTATGAAGATTTAAAGAAAAGGAAGCTACCATAGAAATACATAAGCAAAAAAGATCAATTGGTAACGTGGTGAAGTATGGTCCACTGGTATTCTCCCAATGTCAAGATAAAGTGAGGAAGGCTCCTACTAAATGGGATGAACTATCTATGGAGAACTGATGACAGGACAAAGATAAGAGCTGCACAGGCGAGGCAAGCAGAGAAGGGTTCTAATATGCATTGCTGAAGTAAAAGAGTTGTTACTGATGAAATCACAGGTACATTTTAGTATTTATTGGGTAACTGGTTGGTAGATCAAAGCCAATGTTTACCTAGATTTTAGTAAATCACTTAATAAACCTCCTTTGCTAGTTTGATGGATAAGATGGAGAGAAGTGAGCCCAACAACAGTATGATCAGGTAGATTTAATATTGCTTAAATGGCCAGACCCTGAAAACAATGATTAATGTTTTTTTGGTAGCAACTTGCAAAAAGATCTCTAATGAAGCTTCCTCCAAGTCTATGCTTGGCTTCATACTGTTTTATATTTTTAACAGTGACTTGGGTAAAATCATAGGTGTCATTAATCTGTAGATTTAATTCATATTTTTAAAAAGCATTTAGTAAATACTTTTTTCCCTTCATGTCATAAAACTAGGAGGAATAGTTAGTATCTTGGATGCTAGAATCAGTATCCCAAAAGGATCTCATACAAATCACTACAGTGGGCCAAATCTAGCAAGATGAAATACATGAAAAATTTTATACCTGAGCTAATAGGATTAATTGTACCAATACAAGATAGTATAGGGGAAGGACACATATCTATTCAACATTTCACTTGTGAAAGATCTCAAGGTACTAGTGAAATGAAAGTTTTCTATAAGTCAGCTATGTAATACGAAGGGGGAGATGGGGAGAAGCTATTGTGATGCTATATTGAATTAAGAGAAGCACAATGTCTAGGATAAGGGAAGTAATAATTAATAAGCATTTACTAAGTGCCTATTACATCAGATGCTGAGGAGAGAAAGTAAAACATGTCCTGCCTTCAAAGGGTTTACTATCCAGCCCTGGGAGATAACACATACATCTTTATAGGTGTAGACACAGAATGAATGCAAAATAATCTTGAGGGGAAGGCAGGTAGACCTATTCCAGCCAAGGTCCACCTGGGGCAGGGTGGGGTGGGAAGGAGGGAAGGTGTGGATCATGAAAGACTTCAGGTCAAAGGTGGTGCTTTAGCTGATCCCTGAAGCAATTGGGGATTTTAAGAGGCAGGGGTGAAAATGAAGTGAATTCTAGGCCTAGGAGTATCTAGCACAAAGATTGATACAGAATGGGGTCCTACGTATGAGAAGAACAGGATGGCTGGACCACAGAGCTCATAAAGAAGAGTAATGTGTAATAAGACTGGAAAGGGAGTTTGGGGCCAAGCTGTGAAGGGCTTTAAATGCCAAACAGACTTTATTCTAGAAGTAACAGTGAGTCCCTGGAGTTTATTGAGTTCAGGGAGTAATTGCCCACTTGAAGATTGCCCACTTGAAGAAAAATCACTTTGGCAAATGTTTCAGATGGATTGGAATGGGTAAGGATTCTGCTCGTTTGGCAAGACTAATCCTGGGTAAGTGCAGTTCTGGGCACCATATTTAAGAGATCAGTAAAACCGAGATTATAAAGACAAGGGCAGGATCATGTTAAGAGGATCAATTGAAGGACCTGATGATGCAAATGTTACCTCCTAAAGGAAAATTTTGGAGTCCCCTTGCTGCCAGTGCCTCTCCCCACAAAAATACCTGGCATTTATTTGGTACTTATTTTGGATAGCCTTATACATATAGATGTTGTCTATGTGGCTAGAATATGAGCTCCTTGAAGACAAGGAATGTTTCCTTTTTCTTTGTATTCCCAATACCTAGTGTAGTGTTAACAAATACTTGCTAAATGAGAAGAAACTCCTTGGGGGGAGGAGAACAGGTGCTGAGGGGGTGATGGCTGTCTTTCGATATCTGAAGGGTTATTTGTGGTATACACATATACATACATACATATGCATATGTGTATATAATATATGTGTGTATGTATGTATGTGTATATATATACACACATATATATGTATATACGTACAATTTTTTTTATTTGTGGTAACAGAATTAGACTTGTGTGCCAAGCCTAAGAGATGATTAGACACAAAGGTCACACACTGCGGAGAGGAAGGCTTAGGTGTGACATATGGAGAAGTTAAGAAGTGAAGCCATCTACAAGGAGGAGAGGCTTCTTGGGGATATAGAAGATTCCCTCCCAACAGAGATTTCTGAGGAAAGTCCAGAGGACCACTTGTCAGGAAGGTGGTATTCAAGGCTCTTACTCAAATGGAAGCTGTACTACATGGCCACAGAGCTCCCTTCAACTCTGAAAATCTGTGAAAACTACTGGCAACAACAAAACCTTAAAATTACTGCTCTGAAACAAATCTCCAATAGAATACTGAGTTAAAAAAATACACAGACTGTCCCTATGGTAACCCTGCATTTTTTCATTATGAAAGGATATTCTGCTCCCAAACACATTCTAAGCTTCATATTTTTGGTGCAATGCCATCAGTAAATAAGTCATAAAACTCTATCAACTCGTCTCAATTTTGCTTTTTACCAAGCACTGCGAAAGAGCTGCAGGCAGTGCAATGAACATATCAGAAGTCATTACTAGCTGATCTAAGTTGTTACTCGCCTTGTATTACTGGGCTAGTAGCTATCTACAATACTGATTTAGAGCATCAACTGTGAGGGTGAGTGAACATCAAAAAGTACTGTTTGTTTATCTTTTGAAACAGGTCTGAATAGCACTAGTCTGTTTAGTGATAAATGCTTCTTTCCTAATTTTTCCAGTCTAACTATTAACATTCCCTGTGTTGTCACTGGGAGCATTATAAAAATGAACACCACAATCCTTGTGACTTCAATTTTTTCCCCCTCTGCCCTTTATTTTATGGAAGAATCAGTAGTTCAAGACCTAGATAAATATTTCAAAAACTAAACTATTGGTGAGCAGGGCAGGTCACTTCCATTTCCCAGAGCATTTGGAGTTCATGTGAAATAAGGGCAAAGGAATGATGAGCTGCATTTTTAACATGGGGCATATACAGACTAGTTGTCAAACTGACGAAGAATTCCTAATGCAACAGCTGCACGATATGGTTTGCCAAAGTCCCATCCCAAATAAATGTTGTGCATTCTCCCTAGTGCAATTAACTCTCACATACTGGCAGATTTTGCTAGAAGATCATCAAGGTAGATTACCTTCCAGCATATGAACTAAATACTTACAGGTGTTATATCATCAGTTATTACTTATAAACTTCTGCATTTAGCAAGACATCCAGGCAAATGAATGATCTAATTTATGAATTATTTATAAGAAATTCACAGCATGCTCCTGGCGTCATCCATGGCCTTTTCTAGGTCATATGACACCAATTAGAGCTGAATTTTAAATTATTCAATAACCTGAACTCTCTTGTCATTTAACATATAGATATCAATGTGGTAAACAAGTTAAATCTAATGGGCCCTGGAGGTTTAAACTCCTCTACTGCTCAGCAGTAGAAGCTGTAGGCCTCCAATGGAAGAGAAAAATAATAGAATACAGCAGTCATAAGCATTTGCAAAGCTCTAATAACTTATTCTGGTTCCCTTAAGGATATAAGCATAATTTACAAACAATGAAATCTAAAAAACATAAAAGTCATTACTTATTAGTAAAAAAAAAAAATTAGGACCTACCAAGAACGAGTAATGATGACAAGACATGAATAAACAAGTCACTGACAGCAAAATGCCAGACCATTTTGCAATTTCCTGAAATTTGCCCTATCTAAAATACAAGAGTATTCTGCAGTAGGCACATGTGGATCCAAGTAGGAAGTTGAATTGGTGAGGCCAGCAAAACTTTCAAAACTCACTGCCAGATTTTAGAAGATGTACCATATTGTTAACATTAATGAATTTTACATTTCCTAAAATAGAGAATTTCCTGGAATGCTGTTTAAGAAAAACAAGTATTCTTTATGTTTCAAAAATGAGGCATTTCTGGGGAATTCTGCCATATAAGAAAACAGGAAAGAAAGAAGAAAACAGGAAAGAAAAGAGAAAAAAGAGAGAGAGGTACTATAGGAAGCTCTGCTGTGCATCTCTGAAAATAAGAAATAAACTGACAGCTATCATGTGTTTTCCAGCAGACCTAGTGCCACTATTATTAGAATGGCTAATGTTTCCATTCCCCTTTTGCAAATATGGACTTTAAAAACTAACATTACATTACTGACTTATGTGCATACTTATAACTGATATTTATATGTTGGTTTAAAGCTTAGAAAGTACTTTATACACATCATACATATACATATATATATGTATATATACATCTGATCACTGTGATATATCCCTATGAGGTAGACACTCCTGGTGTAATCTCCATTTCACAAGTGAAATTGAGAGTCAGACAGGTTAAATGACTTGCCCTTAGTCATTCAGCTAGAAGTTCAAACAGCTACAAAGTCAGAGAAGCAGATTCAAACCTAGGTCTTTCCTGACTCCAAAACCACAACTCTTCCTGCTAAAACATGGTAAAGAATTTAAATCAACTTCTTTCTTCAAATAATAAGGTTCCTGAATATAAAGCAAGGGCAGATTGTCTAACTCATTACTGCTAATTATCCATTGTGGCTGGAATAATAAATAAATAAATAAATAAACTTTTCATGCCGTTGCTATTCATTTTGGTAAAAAAAAAATCTTTTAGATAATTGTGTTTTTTCAAGAGTCAGTTTTTAAGATACCCACATAAATGCACGAGACCTTATATCTATGTAGAAAGAGTTTTTAGGAGTTTTCACATGCATTACGTCTCTTGGGAAAGATATCTCGAATGAAAGCCTCATAGCCTGCTCTCTAAAACAGACAGCACAGAATTATATTTAATTATTTAATATCAAATATGAAAAAGCAGAAACCATTTATGGAGTGAATGAGACAGAGTAAAAGCTGAAGAAATCCCTAAGTAGAAGTGGAAAAGCCAGTCCCTGATGGGTGCACAGTGTAACACCAGGAATCAGGTAATAGAGTCAACTGCCATTTAGATTCAGTTAATGATGTAGGTGTAGGGAAATAATTCATAAGAAGTATACAGCAATTTTCCTATGGCTGCCCTCTTGATCTTACATTTGTAGGGAATATCCTGGGGCTCGCTAACAGCGCCCCCATAGCTCCAGTTGATTGACCTCTAATCTGCCCCTCTAGGAATGATCATGCCCAGGAATGACAACAAGAACTGCACACAGGCAGATATTTCAATGTAGTCCTTTGAAAGAGAGGCAAACTTGATTCACTTGTGTGAATTTTTTTTAATGCCAAAAATGTTTAAAAAATTTTTAATGTACATGGAGGGGAAGAAAGGGTGTGTGTGTGTGTGTGTGTGTGTGTGTGTGTGTGTGTGTGAGAGAGAGAGAGAGAGACAGAGAGAGACAGAGAGAGAGAGAGAGAGACACACACAGAGAGAGAGACAGAGAGACAGAGAGACAGAGAGAGAGAGAATATGAGGAGGAGGAGGGAAGGAAAGAGTAGACAAGAAGAAAGGAAAAGAGGAAGGAACGAAGGAGGAAAAGAGGAAGGAAAGAAGGAAGAAAAGGATAAAGGGAAGGAGGGAAGGAGGAAGGAAGAAAAGAAAGAAAGGAAGGAAGAAAAGCAAGCAGAGAGAGACAGAGAGACAGAGAAAGACAGACACACAGAAGGAAGGGAAGAAGGAAGGAAGAGAAAGAGAGGGAAAAAGGATGTTTGGAATAGAAAGGTGACATAATAACTCAGTGAGATCATACTCTAAAGGAGAATTACCTGAACTTTTCAAACTCTCCTAAAGGAGAAGTCAAGAGTATGCTGAAACACAATACCCAAGAATTATCCAGGACTTTAAATTGTGCTGACTCCATCTCTTTGGCTCTTAAAGCCTCCCGTACCCTGCTCTCTAACTGGCTTTCTCATCTTCTTACACCTCATTCTCTTTCATGTACTCTACTGTATGATGACTGGATTCCTTGTTGTTCTTTCCATCTTTCTTATTCTATCTTTTGACTCAGGGCATTTCTATCGGCTATTCTCCATACCTGGAATGTTCTTCCTCCTCAGCTTTGACTCCTGGATTCCCTGATTGCCTTCAGGTCCAATTACACAATTGTTTACACACTGTTACCTTCATTAGATTGTGAGCTCTTTGAGAGCAGGGACTTTTTTTTCTTTTCTTTGTATCACCAGCATTTCAAATAGTAACTGGCACATGATAGTTATTAAACTCTTGGGATATGTTATTGTTAACTTGGCACCTCATTCCCTTCAAGATGAAATAAATCCTTATCCTGGTACTTAACACCCTCCACAATCTACCTTTCTGATTCTATTTTTTAAGGTATTGTTTCCTTTAAGTCTTCAAGGACACATGATTTCACTGGTATGGGTACTCTTTGGAGAGGGGAAGGCAGGGCAATTGGGGTTAAGTGACTTGCCCAAGGTCATGTGGCTAGTGTTAAGTGTCTGACGCTGAATTTGAACTCAAGTCCTCCTGACTACAGGGCCTTTATTCACTCTATTCACTGAACCACCTAGCCATTCCTCCCTTCTATAACTTAAGAGACAATCACTAGCTGCTCTGCAAAAAAAAATCATAATTCTGTGTCCAACTTAATAATAATCATCTCCAAACTTATCTAGGCTGGTTATAGAATAAGAGAATCTCAAGAGTCAGAAGAGTTTCTAGTGGCCTTCTACTCCAACCCAAACTTGAACAAGAATCCCTTTGTAACCTTTCCCCTGAGAGGCTGTCTAGTCTTTCTTTGAAGTCCTTTATTGAGGAGTAATCTATTTCCTCTTGAAACAGTTCATTCCCCTTTTGCATAACTGTAGTTGTTAAAAAGTTCTTCTAAATTTTCTAAACATTTTCTAAATTTCTAAATTTTTCTCTATGCAAATTCTACCCTTTACTGCTAGTTTTGTCCTCAGGGATCATGCAGGAAAAAAAAAGGAATCCCTCTTTTACACAGGATTCCTTCAATGTGAATATAGTCATCCGTCCTAGCGGCAAGTCATCTCTTCTCCTGGCTAAATATCAACTGTTCCTTTAATTGAACTTCATGTTTTAACTCAAGATGTTTCACCAAGCTAGTTGTCCCCTGAATACTCACCTACTTGTCAATATCCTTCTTCAAAATGTGGTGCCTCAAACTGAAGAAACTACATTAGCCATAGTCTGGTCAGGGCAGAGTACAGGGGAGCCATCAGCCTTCCTTTCTACTGACTCAGTGCCTTTGCCAATGGGATGTCATACATATATTTTTGAATATGAACAATGATCTAATTGCTTTTGCTTGACTATGCGTATTTGCTACATGAGTTTTTTTAATGTAGTGAGGGAGAAAAAATAATTTGTTAATTAAAATTTTTAATTTAAAAAGAAATGATATCATGAATAGGGAAGAAAAAGTAAGCCCATCTGACTAGAATAATGTGTGAGAAAGGGCAATGTGAAACCACTCTCAAAAGACAAGATGGAGGTAGTTTATGGAGAGCTTTATATGCCAGATAAAGTTTGATCCTAAAAACAACACAGAACTTCTTAAAGCTACCTGAGCAAGGAAGTGAAATAGTTAGAGCTATGCTTTAGGATTATAAATTTGGAAGCTATGTGGAAGATTGACTGGAGAGGGAAGTGAATGAAAAAAGGAAAATCAAATAGGAGATTATCATAATAATCCAAGTGAGAGATGATGACAGGCCCAAAGGGGGTGGTGGCCATGTCAATCTGACAATTGATTAGATAAGTGACATAAGCACACACAAGGATTGAGGATGCCTTGGAGATTGCCTTGACTTGAAAATACAGTGGTTCTCAATAGAATGAGGGAAATTAGAGACAAAGGTGGGTTTTGGGGAAAAGATGAGTTCTGTTTTGGACATGATGAATTTGAAACGCTTAGGGTAGAAATGTATAGCAGGTTGTCGGTGATACAGGGCTGGAATTCAAGAAGAGAGATGAGGCCTGGAAATACAGATTTGAGAATTATCTGCAGAGAAATTATAAATGAACACAGGGAAACAGATGGTTCAAAGAAAACAGGGCACACCAGAATAACATGTTCACCAGTGTAACATGAGAGAGGCAAGTTCACTGGCCTAGAATTTGCTGACTCAATTCTTTTCTTTTTATTTAAAATTGGAAGAATGTTTGTGCTTCTCTAATACAGAATCCCCTTTTATTATTCTTTTTAACCAAGGCTCAGAAATCACATCAGTCAACTGTTTCAAAGCTCTCACATGTAGCTCATCTGGACTTGAAATGATCAAGAGAGCTAAGTGATTAAAAAAAACAAAACAACTTTCCTACTTTTCTGAACATCAACTCCTTATTAGCCATTTAGGTTAAAGACCTCATTTTTACCACCAAAGAAGAAGTGGTTGCTGGTGTAGAAATGATCAATCAATCAACAAACATTTATTAAGCACCTACTACATGCCTGGTACTGTGTTAAGTACTGGGGATACAAAAAGAGGCCAAAGATAGACCCTGTCCTCTAGAAGTTTATGATCTAATGGGAGCTTTACAATCCCTATGATGAAATACATCTCTTACTTGAACCATACTAAAAGCCTTTTCACCTTGGTAGTATCAGCCAGAGTTTGCACTCTGCTGGTATTTTTGAGAACTTGGGGTCACCTCCATGCCATGATAACTCATTGGGATAGGATTTCATTAGAGGAAAATACTCTGCTCTGGCTAAACTAGTACACATACTCTGATCTCATAATGCCTCCTCTTAACCTTTGTGCTTTTGCACAGAGAATCCTCCGGATCTGGAATAACTTTCCTTTCTTCAAGTACTGGCATCCCTTCCTTCCTTTAAGGCAAGTTAGAGTATTACTTCCTCTATAAACCCTTCTCTGATCCCCTCTCCTAGAAGCCATCATTATTTCCTTGAACCTTCTATGTATCACTTCTCCTTAAGCACTTTCTCAATCACATTACAATTATTTTGGTACTTGCAAAGTGAGGGGGTTTAAGTAGGATATATAAGGTTCTTACTAGTTTCAAATTCTTATGCTTAATCACTGCTATGAGACTGTTAAGTTTTCAAAGAAGGAGAACAGTATCATTTTTCATTTTTGTATCCCTGAAATAGAGCACCTTACACATAAAAGGAACTTCATATTAGTTAAACTCATAATCCGTGGTAACGAGGGAAGGGAAAAGCCTGTATAACTTAACTCTACAGAAAGTTAGCACAGTTCACTTTAAGTAGGTAGCTTCACCCTCCTTTCTCCCCAGATTTTTGTCCAAAGGCCTTCGTGAGCTAACACTGACCTGGTCATACTTATCTTTTCACTGTTTCTGCACATCCACTGAAGGAGATTGTAATAAGAAGTGAAGAGTCAAAAGATAGGCAGCTATTAAGGAGTTGAGATTTGATAAGGTTACTTTTGGGGAATGGGGACACAGGTAGGTGGTAGATATAGGGAGGCAGATGTTTTAGGGTAGACTATGAAAAAAATGAACATTAAGTTATGACACACTTCTTAATTTCAAATGTTCCTATAGCAGGAACACCAGGAGTTCCACATTTGACTGTATCATTGATCTCTGGTGAGAAAAGGAAGATAGGCAAAAAATAAGATGGTATCACAGAGGAAATAAAGTCAAAGGCAATTTGTGGAAATCTGCTTCTTTGTGGTCACTTTCTCTTCAAAGGCACTTCTATGATCTTCTGACTGAGTCATCTGTAGCTTTTCCTTGGTTTCTAGTATGCCTAATCCTCTCAGAAAAGGCCAGGCAAAGTTCTTTGTCCAATAAGGAGCCAAGGAGCTTGAGAAGGCAGTAAGCATGCAGAGTAGCATTCTGGACCTAGCAGGCCTTTAGGAAATACTTGAGAAGCAACAGAACTGAGCAACAGTAAGAAAGAAACAAATTAGAAAACCTGAGATCAAAGGATGGGGTTCATTTCTTTATAAAATAAGTTTGCTTAGTAAATGTAAACCAATTTCTTTTTTTCCGCAAGAGAAGTAAGGTCTCAGAGACCTACCTTCCTGAGTAAGTTTAATATTAAGAATGCAACATAAATGTGGATGAGGGAGTTAGGTGGCACAGCGGATAGAGCACTGGATTTGGAGTAAGGAAGACGAGTTTAAATCCACCTCAGAGACTTACTAGTTGAGTGGCTCCATGCAAGTAACTTAACTTTTGTTTGCCTCAGTTTCCTCATTTGCAAAATAGTCATTGTAAGTACCTACTTCATAGGGTTGTAGTAAAGATCACATGAGTTATAAGTTATACAGATTATAAAGTACTTAGCGTGTTTGGTGTATACTAAGCATTTATTAGCGTATATAATAGCTATCATTGTTATGATATTCTTCTTCTTATTATTATTTGCTGACCCAGAATTCAGTCTTATGCTAATTCTGAAATAAAGAAAAGATCCTATTACAGGTATTCAGATCACAAGGGCAACGTTTGTAATTTCAGGAAGCAAGCGAAGACTGTGTTCATTGAACAGGTCAATTCATTAAAGTCATGAAGAGCTCTCTGTTGTCCTGGAAAATGACCCTTGAGTCCTTTCATTAGATTAGTAATGACTAGAAAGAGATACCACAGACTTTTGAAAATGAAAAGTATTCATGTTTCAACTAATCATTAAGTGGCCAATAAAGAACTTAGTGGCTGACGACTGTTTTCATTGTGTCAAATGTGTCCAAAGTTCAGGATTTCATTTTCTATTCCTGAGGTGCAGAGTTCACTTACATTGCGCTAAATATATTTCATTCAACAAATGTTTGGAGACAACTGTCCAGAGTCCATTTTCAGTTCTGAGAATGACTGGCAGGTCTACCAATCAAAATTCCTAAATCATCATCTCACTTCACAATGGTGAATCAAACAAACACTTTCATGCTGATTTGCCATTTTCTAAAGTGACATGAAATTTTAAATTGACACAGAGGGTAAGTGTAATGTAAAACATTTTTACAAGCTTATAAAACATATGGAGGGAGGTGGCATGATGAAGTTTAGACTGTCAGCCTTAGAGTCAAGAAGGTTTGGTTTGAAGTCCTGAATCTCACACATGCTAGCTATGTTAATGCGGGCAAGTCAGTCAACCTCTCAGTACTCCAGAAAACTTTCTAGGATTGAAAAGTGAAGATTAATTATTCATCTGAATTGGTAGCATAACAGAAATTACATATTTAACTACTTCCCCACTCCACCCAATCAGAAAAAAAGGACCCAAGCCAAAATAACACATACATACACACAACTTAAAAATATAGTAAGGTCTTCAGAAGTTCCTTTGCTAAGACAATCTTGGAATGGAATAGCTCTCTTATCATGTATTTTAGGGTTCAAAAAACAGAACTCATGTCTTCCCCAATTCCAAATTTTCGTCTTTCTGTCAAGGTCGTCACCATCTTTCGAATTATACAGGGTGGAAACCCTCAGTCATCCGTGTTTATTCACAAGTACACAAGCCTAGCTCAGGCTCTCATCAGCACATTTTGAGCCTATGGAAGTAGCCTCTTAATAACTGGCATTCTTGTTTCAAGTCTTTTCCCTTTCCAATCCATTCTCCACCTAAATGGATAGAGCACCAGGTCTGGAGAAAGGAAGACCTGCAATCAAATCTGGTCTCAGACACTAGTTGTATGACTCCAGACAAGTCATTTAACCTCTGCTTGCCTCAGTTTCCTCATCTGCAAAATGAGTATCAAAGCACCTGCCTCCCAGGTTTGTTTGTAAGGATCAAAGGAGGTAAAAATTATAAAGCAGTTAATACAGTGCCTAACACATAGTAAATGAAATATAAATGCGAGTAGTTACTATTATTGCTATGCAATTGCCAAAGTGATATTTCTAAAGCACAGGTTTGATTATGCCAGTCACACATTCAAGAAACTCCAGTAGTTCCCTCAAATCTCTAGGATCAAAAACAAACACCTCTGTCAGGCCTTTAGCTTTCACAAGCTGGCTCCATCCTGCCTTTCTGGACTAATTACGTATCATTCCCCTGATTCACACACTTCTGGTTTTGTCACACTTATCTTTTGCTGCTTATTCTGTGCACACAATATGCCTTCTCTTATCTCCATATATTTCTGGAAGTTTCTTCCCTACTTGCACCTGCAAGACACTCACTCTTTACCTCTAACCTATTTTCTTTAAAGAACGTAAAATGTGAACACCTACATGAAGGCCTTTCCTGATCCCCTGAGCTGCTACAGTTTAATTACCCAATTACTTTATAGTAACTGTATATAGTCTTTATATATGAATACATATTGTGCAAAAGTTGCTTCTCTTTTTAAAATATAAGTTCCTTGAAGGCAGGAAATATTTAAATTTTGACTTTGTATCCCCAATAACTAGCTAAATGCCAAAAACATAGCAGATTTTTTTTAACAAATACTTGCTGATTGATTTTAAAAATCCCTTGGCATCTGGTTATTTAATGAGGTTTATTTACTGCTAATCTCACCCCTGAAATCAAATCTAATTTTAAAAACAGGAATGCCCTATTTTAATGATTATGGTACTGAGAAAACCATCTTAAGGAATCAGAAAGAAAAATTACATAAAAGTTTTCTGATGGCACATTAATAGATGAAAGTAGATTAAAGAAAATAAAATTAACCAGAGCACTAAAAGATTGTTAAATCTGTTTTCTCAAAGTATATTCCCAATTTAACAACTTCTGTAAAAGTATGTAGGCCATGTGGTGATGTTCCTTTTTAATGTTTTCTTTAAAGCTCAAAGAATATGTGTTAATCAGCTTGAGGTCCTGAGTTCACTACCTACCTAAATGTATCATCTCAGTCTCCCCATCCTCCATGACCATAGACTGAACCTCTAACCTTGGTCAATCATTACTTAAAAATGTGGACCAGGAAAGTGTGGGTGGCTCAGCATAGCCTGTCCTCCTTTGGCCCACTACTACTGAAAAATGACAAAAATTATAAATTAGTTACATTTATATGGCAGTTTGCTTGTTTATGATGCATCTTCTTCACAATTACCCCATGAGTGAGAGAGTTCAAATATTATGATCCCTGTTTTACTAATAAGGAAACTAGGCTTGGAGCGATGAGATTCAGTGGGGAAAAGTGCTGGATTTGGAGCCAGAAGACCTGTGTTCAAATTGTGGCTGTGGCACCATCTGTGTAATCTCAGGCAAAGAAGTTCATCCCTTGGGGTTCCTTTTTCCATATTCAATATAAAATGATCCCAAGTGGTATATTCATAGTCATATAACAAGGAAGTCAGACAGCTGAGATTTTTAATTCAGGTCATTCAACTCCAAGTCTTTCCACTATAAAACTACTTTCACAGTTCTTTTGTTTCTAATTTTCACCTCCTACACTGACCAGGAAAAAAAAAAGAAAATAATCATTAGAACCTAGTTAGTATTGCTATCTGTGAACCCTCTAGGGCAAAAACAACTTAAAACATTGTGCTTCTGGCAAAAATAATCACATTATCTAAAGGAATATATATGAATATATAGTATGCATAACACATACGTATTGTGTGTGCATGTAACACACACATAATATATGAATTCAGAAGTGATAAGGAGAAATTTTGGTAGAAATGACAGAACATATGTTTCTTAAAATTCATATGCAAAAGGGCAGAACTGAGGAAGTCACAGTTGAGGGGGAAAGAAAGAAGTGTGTGATCAATTGCATTACAGTAATCAAGGTAAGACATGGTATTTAAACTTAATGTCTCAGACTAAAATAATTGATAATATTCAAGTGTCCATTATTACTTCATATCACATGATTAACATTCATTCAACAAAGTAATTTTTTGGAAACAAATAGCTTGAACACATCATTGTCAGAAATTGATCTTGCCTATCAAAAATTATGAATATACTTTGGAAAGGCAGTTCTAATATTTCCAGCGCACTGTATCCAAGTGGCAAATATATGTTCCACCAATGTCACTTCATTGGAACAGCAAACAACTTTATGAGGTTGATTACCTGTATTGGATACGGGAGTAAGTTTTTTACTTTTTATCAAAATGGAGATAAAGTATAGACTATTAGATCTTCTGTGGACACAAAAAAACGAAAAAAAAAAGCAGCAAATGTAGTGGCAACGTCATGTGCACTATTTATTTTGGCTTTCAAGAGATTATATCACTAAAGTCTGACTTTGGGACACAGTGGCTTTTGTTATTGATATAAGTAAGGACTCATGAAAGCTCCCATTGTGAGTGTTCACATTGTGGTGTCAACAAAACATTTCAAAATCTCTTAAAAGATATTTAATTCAAAAGGTAAGAGCACACGAAGAGAGTTAACATACCATTCATCCAATAATAAAACTTCTAGCACCCTCAATTATCCAGAATTAAGTCAAGATGGGCTTCCATTTCTGATCTCCTTGCTTTTAATTTAAGCACATAGTCCCTCATGCCTAGAATGCCATTTCTCTTCACCTGTCATCTTTAGAATCCATAATACAAGTTCAGGTGACACTTCCCTTGAGATATCTTCTGATTCCCTCAGTGATTAGTATTTTCTACTCAAATTGCATTGTGTTAACTATCTGTGTGTTCCTCCCCAAAAACTATCAGTAGGATGTAAGTTCTTTGAGGACACAGATTGTTTCCCATTTTTTGCTTTTGACTCCACAGTGACTAGCACAAAGTAGGCACTGTTTGTTGAAATGAATTATTGAATTGGAAGTGAGGTATTAAAAAGATTTCTGGGTAATGAAGAAAACAGGCACCACAAAGTCCTACAAAGCCCTTGCATTAGATTCAATAGGCCTTCATTTATAAACTGAGTTAAAAGTATGAATAAAATACGGTTACTGATTTAGTGAGCTAGGTTACCTACAGATTAGAATAGGGCAGGGTTGCTAGAGACAAATACCCTAAGAGCTATAAAAAGTGACAGCTGACAATGAGCAACAGGAAAAAAAAGACTATAAAAAGTATTAAAAACAGAGCAAATGCTTTGGAGCCACTTAGTTTAAGAACAAACAGCAATAACCTCCCACAGAATCACCATCTATTGCAGCACAGTGTAATAAGTGATGTTAATAACAATGATTTCCAGTCATCAAGAAAAGGATAAATTATGTAAAGTATACCTACATCAAGACTGCATGGAACTATGTAAAATGTTTTAGGGAGATGTTTATCAAACTCATTAACATAGAAAAGTTTGAGCATTTAGATGATAGGGAATTCAGAATGTTAGGCAGAACACTTAACACAAAGTAGATACTCCATAAACATTTATCGAATAGTCATTTTTCTTTCACCAAGAATATAAAGATATATCACAATTGGGATATATTCTCGGAGGTCTTGTTGGACCACCTCTGGAATACTGTTTTAGTTTCTCACTCCACATCTCTGGAAAAAAGCTGACAAACTGCAACAAATCCAAAGGAGAGTGAATAAGATTGATGATGATGGTGATGATGATAATGATGATGATATAACTGGAAACCATAAAACATGAAAGTCAATTTAGAGAATTTGGGATGCTTATCTTGGAAGAAGGGATTAGGCTAGGGGATATAATAGTTAAGTACTTGAATGACTATAGAAGAGGGATTAGATAGACTTTGCTTGGCCCCAGGCAGCAGATTTCTGAGCAACAGGTAGAAGCTGAAGAGACAGTTCAGTTAAATTTAAGAGTAAATTACCTAAAAATTAGAGAAATGAAAAAATGGAAGAGAATGTTTGACAAGGTGATGGAGAGGATATGAGTTCTCTTCCTCTTCCTCCATTTCCTCCTCTTCCTACTCCTAACATTTATTCCCTGTTTTGACTGAACTTGTGATTTCACCAAAGTTAGAAGTCCCTGTTGAAGGATTTCCTCTACTCATGTAGAATAGCATCTTTGCTGAAAAATTAGTTTCAAAGAGTTATCTGGAGCACTGAATGATTAAAATACTTGCCCAGGGTCATATCTGAACTTGGGTACTTCTCTATCCATATTATCATAGTGCCTCCTCACCTTCAACTGACATTTATACAGTGCTTTTCAGTTGTAAAGCACTTTAAATCTATTTGAGTCTAATAACAACTGTATGAGATTGCACTACAGATACTATCCTCACTTGAAAGAAGAAGAAATTAAAGTCCATGGAGGCTAGGAGATTTGCCATTAGTCAATACAATTGGTATTAGGGACAGGAGTTGAATCCAGGTAGTTCTGATTACAAATTCAGCACACCATGCTACTCAGTGGTGGTGAGTTCCTCATAATTGGAAGTATTCAAGAAGAGACTGGATGACTATTTGTTGGGGATGTGTAATGCCATGCACCAGTAGATTCCCAAAAGAATGCTACTGTGAACAGCCTTTAAGATTCGGATTACACAGCATAGTGAACATTCTGTTTATTCCATTACAAATCAAGTCAAACATTGACAATATAATATTTACAACATTACATCTTATCACAGAAAGTCACAATATAGTGTCCATGACAGCTTAACATCAGAATGGCCACACAGTTTTTACTACAGTGGCCACAATATTTAGAACAAGGAAGAAAAGAATAATCATCTGGTTTCCCTAAGGGGGAAACCCTCCTCACTTAATCATTCAGTCTCTTCACAATATATCAATCTTCCACTCATGGGGCAACCATTAACTTAATCAGTCACTAATCTAGATTCACAATGACTAAATATCATTAATCACTAGTACAGTCATTAGAAAACCACACAAACCCTGCACCCCTTGGTGTCCAGCAAACCTCAGTTTCATCCAAGGGGAGGTCTTTTCTTCATCTTCCAGGTGGTCTCTCTGGTTCCCTGGATCCCCTTCCATGGTTCCCTCCTGAATCCACCAAACAGTCACCTGGATTCAGAAGCTGACAACTGCCAGGTTCTCATCCAGTCCTCAGAGGTAGACAGCTCCCAGGTTCTTTTCCAGTCCTCAGGGCAGTCCCTGGCACACACTGAAGTTCACAGGGTCCAGCACATCTCAAACTCTTCACCACTGCTCTTTCCTGGAACTCAATGATCAGCCAGGCCATGAACAAAGTCTTATCTTGGTCATGCTTCTTCAGTCTTCCTGGCTTCAGTTCAGCTGGCCCTAGGACCCAGAAGGAATATCAGCCTTCTGGGTGGCCTTCACAAGATTCTGGTCTCAGAAAAACTCCATCTCTTTTCTTAATCAGCTTCTAGATGCTGGGAGAGAAATTCTCTCTCTATCTCTCTCAAGAAAACTCCAACTTTCTTCAGTCCAGCAGCCCAGCTCCCCAGATGCTGAGACAATCCTGCTTCCTCCAACAGAAAAATTCCAATTCTGTCTTTCTGTCTCTGGAATTCTTGCTTATATATACACGCTGACCTCCTGTCTCAGCCAATACCCTTCTTTTACATCAACAGGGGAGTTCATGCCCTCTCCACAGGGGACAGGGCTCACACCTTCCATACTTAGCCCTAAGTTACTAAGTACTACTTAGCCCTAATTTACTAAGTGCTAAGTATCTGCTAAACTGATTGCTATTAAAGGATGCTATATTCCCACTGAATTGTATAGTTTCTTGAAATCTCTTTCCAATCTGAAATTTTGAATCAGAGGTACCTGGATATGTCATTGCCACCTATTAGCTCATTGATCTTGGGCATGCTATTGAACCTCCCTGCATCCCAGTTTCCTTATCTAAAAAAGGAATAACTGTTGGTTGTTTTGAGGATGAAATGTTTTGAGAATGAAACGTGTATAAAGAAATATGCTTTGTAATGTCTAAAGTGCTTTACAAATGTAAGGTCTGATTATTTCAGTCTCTAACTCTCTCACCAAAAGCTCTAGAATAAAAAGGAGAAAACCAAGTTAAAATGAACTATCATATCTAACTTTAATATTCAGCAATTTGGGGGGTGGGGCACAGGATGGGGTGCCAGGCCTGAAGTCAGGAAGTCTCATCTTCTTGAGTTCAAATCTGGCCTCAGACACTGTGTGATCCTGGACAAATCACTTAACCCTGTATGCCTCAGTCTCCTCATCTGTAAAGTGAGCTGGAGAAAGAAATGGCAAACCACTCTTTGCCAAGAAAACCCTAAATGGGGTCACAAAAAGTTGGATATGACTTCAATGAATGAAAAACAATGGGAAATTTTGGGAACTGACTCACAATCTTTGACCAAATTTGAAAAGGCAGACATGCTTGAGGACAAGAGGATGGATTTGCTCTCTTTGGTAGAAACCTATGGCTACTGGCATGGGGCAATAACATGTGTGACAAACTTGAGAAAATAGTCTTTAAGAGCCCCAAAATAAATTATAGCTAATAAATTAAGTCAGGGCTGGGAGGTATACCAACCTCACTTCCTTCAGCATAGCCAATTGAATCCATTTGGCTCCTAGAATGTTTACTAAACAGTAAAACTGGCAAAGAATAATGAAATTGTTTCATGGATCACTATGGCATTATTCAATGAAAAGGTCTAAAACCTTTACTCTGGGGAAAGTGAAAATTGACTTGATAATATTTGCTATACAGATTCTTTCAAATTATATTATACAGAATCACTGTTATGATACTTAGTTCCTATCAAAGAATTACTGAAGAAGCTTTAGAAAAGACTCTTAAGAAATCATTTTGTGCATTCTACCACATCCTTGTGCCCACTTCCCTTGCAGACTACCTTTCCCAGAACTCCTCCAGAAAGTAAGCATCTATTTTACTGCATTAAAGTTGTGATACAGTGTTACTATTGTATTACTTACTCCACTATAGAAAGGAATCTCTAAAACTCAAGGCAATTGTTGGTGGTTTTATCACCTAAAATACCATACTTTGGTCCTGCTTCTCTCTCTCACTTTTTTGTTCCTCTTTTTCATTTATTCTCTTATCCTACTCCCCCTCCACCTTTCTCTCTTATTCTTCCTTTTCTATGGTATAAGTTTAGATCCACTAAAGCTCTACTCTAATGTCTCATCAAGGTACAGAGCAAGCCTTGGGTCTCCATGTCTGAGTCAGTGAAGTACAGTCTGGCACATTCTACCAAGCTAGAAAGGCTTTAAGTAAAGTTCCAGCAGCAGATGGTATCTAGTTAAATAGGTTTATCATCAACACAATAGCCACTGTTGAATTCTATGGCCATGAAAATACATATTTAGCTTCATTAGAGGTTTTTGAGGATAATGAGGTCATTTAACTCTGTACTACTGAGAAAACAGATTCTGAAAACTGATAGAGTCATTCCTTCCAGTATAAAACCCTCCTTGAGACTCTACCTCTTTTTCATTCTCAAGTTCTCCTATATAACATATAATACAGATTCCAAGAGTTGAAAGGGACTCGAGAATATCTAGTTCAGTTTGTCCTAGACCAAGAATAGTCTCAACAGCATCTCAAACAAGTAGTCACTACCTTGAACATATAATCTCACATGTCTGTTATTAGACTCAAATGAAGAATCCTGGTTCATGTTGGGATAGAAGTCCCCAAGTCCCTGTAAACTTGAAGAATTCTAGTATAGTAATCCCAAAACCTTCTGAACAAAATCATTTGACTTTTGGTTAGGCAACTGCTGGGAAATTTTTCTCTTTATACAGGAGTCTAGAGATGGATGACTAAAACTGCATTACTTTTCTCAGCTGCTCAGCTAGCTACACTGCTGACTCATTTTAATCTTGAAATCCACTTAAATCTCCAGATCTTTTTCAGGTGAACAAAATATCTTGCCAGACCTCCTTAATCTTTTACATAAGAAATTGAATTTCTGAATGTAAGTTTTAGAATTTGTCTTTATTAAATCTGGTTCAACACTCTGGAGATCTTTGGAGATCCAGGCTTTACTCCTGACTCTTTGAACTTTATCATGCCAAAGAAGCCTCCTCATCCCTCAAGTTCACTCCACTCCTGGACTTCTCACATGTGAAGTACATCTCCCCTACCCTTCCTCCACCCCTTCACCCCTGAAGCACCTTCCTTTGATTGACTGATTCCTCCCCAAATCTCCATTTTAAGGAAAGTTCTCAAGCTAGTCATGTCTTCATTATCCTTCAGACTCTGCTCCTGATTGGATGTTAGATACCTCCTCACTATGGACATTCATTTCAATTTTTGACTTCTCATACTAGAAGTATATTACACCCTGTGACCTTTTCTATTCTGGATGGTTCTTCCTAGACTCCATTTTAAGGAAAATATCCAGCCTATTATACTCTTATAGGGCTAATTGTCCTCTCTCTCTCTCTCTCTCTCTCTCTCTCTCTCTCTCTCTCTCTCTCTCTCTCTCTCTCTCTCTCTCTCTCCTACCCCCAAAATGTTCAGCTTCCTCTTATACATTCTCTTCCCTCATTAGAAGGTAAGCTCCTTGAGGGTAGAGACTGTATTTCTGTTTATGTATGTATTCCCATGCTTAACACAGTGTAAGATCTTAATAAATGATTCCTGATTCTCATCTAAAGAGTTTGGCTGTCCATCCCTGTAATGGTAATGGCAATTTGAAGATCTTCCCTGCCCCTTGCATTTTCCATCAAACAGGTACTTAGTGCCTTGTTCCAAGTTCATGATTGTGTCAAGTATTAAGACCTCTGCCTCTGTCTTTCTGTCTGTCTTTCTCAAACACACACACACACACACACACACCACTAAGAATGGTTCAGTATTCAGAGCTGCCCAGTACTTTCAATACCTAGTGATATACTTTATCTGGACTTCAACATATAAAAAATTATCCTGGTGCTCTCTTACATCTTTAGTCCTTTTTAGCCATCTCACTTCTATTCTTTCCACTCTTAAAATCATTCTTCTTGGCAGAAAATGAGGAATAAAGTGGCTGAATAGTGCTACCTTTTCTCTGTGGTACATTATCAACATCATTTGCCCTCCTTTAATTCCTTTCCCTCCCACATTAAATCTAAAAACAAAACAAATACCCTTTTTGTTGCTGTTGTTCACCATTTTATACCCTTTAAAAGTGGGAGAGACCTAGTCATTATTTACCTCCATTGTTCCTATGAAAAGATCAAACAATCCATACAAACAATTGAAGCAATCTTGAAAGTTCTAATGCAAGTGCTACTGGGGGAAGACAGTTAAGGTGATGTGTTGTGAGATTTAGGAGTTGAAAACCATGAAAAGAAAAAAGAAAAGCATAAGGCAAATTACAAAAAGGCATTCTAATTTTGAAGAAATTATTTTCTTCTGTGAGCTTTTGGACCTCCTTTTTCATTTGGCCAATTCTGATTTTTAAGGCATTCTTTTCCTAATTGGCTTTTTGGACCTCTTTTGCCATCTGGGTTAGTCTATTTTTTAAGGTGTCATTTTCTTCAATATTTTTGGGGGGGTCTCCTTTAGCAAGTTGTTGACTTGTTTTTCATGATATTCTTGCATCACTCTCATTTCTCTTCCCAATTTTTCCTCTGCTTCTCTTACTTGATTTTCACAATCCTTTTTGAGCTCTTCTGTGGACTGACACCAATTCTTTTTTGTTTTTTTGGAGGCTTTTGATATAGGAGTTGTGACTTTGTTGTCTTCTTCTGCTTGTATGTTTTAATCTTCTTTGTCACCAAAGTAAGATTCTATAGTCCGCATTTTTTTTACATGCTGTTTGCTTATCTTCCCACCCAAATACTTGACTTTCTAACTCTTTGTCAAGAGAGGACTGTGCTTCCAGTGGAGGTAGGGGTGGGGGTGTCTATGAGTATACTGTCCCAGGCTTCAGAGGTTTTATATTAAGCACTCAATCCCCCATCATCTGTGAGCCCAGAGTTCTGGAAGCAGCAGCTACTGCTGCTGTTGCTACCTCCACTGCCCCGGGGATGGGGCCAGACCATGCTCTTCTTTCACCCAGGTTCCACAAAGTCTTCCCACTGACTTCATATGCTGTCTTTGTTTTTTGTGTGTTGAGAAGTCTAGAAACTGCCACAGCTGCCAGTGATTCAGTCCCCTGAGGCCTGCTACAGCACAGTGTCCACCAGACTGCGCTCTGCTCCTAGTCTGGTGTGATAGACCCTTCCTGTCAACTTTCCAGGCCCTCTTGGGCAGGAGTTTTGTTTCACTTTGTCATTTTGTGGGTTCTGTAGCTCTAGGATTTGTTTAGAGTCATTTTTAGAGGTATTTGGAGGGGTTTGGGTGAGAGCTCAAGCAAGTCCCTACTTTTACTCTACCATCTAGGATTCCTCCCTTCCCCCCATAGTGATCTACTTTTGATAAAAGTGAAAAAGTTTGCTTTGTAACACTAAAACCAATATATCAACCAATACTGAACCTCACACTATTAGAAAAACTGATTGCTAAGAAGAACTTTAAATAAAGTTTGAAAGTGAAATGCTGTGAAATGTTAGCCCATGATTTCAGAAATTGGAGGCCAACTCTATTACCCTTGATGCTTGACTTCTGAAATTCCTTAAAATTTGGCACTTGCTTCTTATTTTAAGAGTTGCACTTCATGCAAACATATAGAGTCCATAAAGGTGTTACTTCACCTGTCATTGCACGCTTTATTTTTACCACTTATAAGTTCTTACTAGCTTTAGTAACAACAATCTCTGCAATCCATTTGAGTGCATTTCTGTTTGCTATGTAGCAAGAGTATGTTAGTTAACAAACACAGAATCTGGCTTAAAACCATAGCTTCCGAGACTGCTCTTCTCAAGGAGCTATGGGATTAAACTGAATTTTTATGAGTTTTGAGGGCATGATAAAATAATGTATCAGATCAACTATTCCTTTTAATGGAATAACACTTTTGGACAAACTCTTGGGTACTGTGAATATATAAAATTTTAATCCATAATAAAATTGTCAATCAACAGAAAGTATTATGTGTAAACAAGTAGCTAAAAGATGCTATGGATATATTCTACATAGTGAAATGTACCAAGAGATTTTTAAAATGTCACTAACAATAGATATCTTTTTCTTGTGATTTTAATACACTGTTTACAACTGTAACTGTAGTGTTTGAATTCTCTTTGGCTAAAGAAGTCAAAGCAAATTGGGAGTCAGGTGGCCTAAAATAAACAGCAACTAGCTTCCCTTCTACAACATGTCTTTGTATGTGTCTAACATGTAGCCTTCATATTATGCTTTCCTTCCACCATCATTCTAGCAGTATCCAGACAAATTAACTGTGTGAACATAGTTACAGGCTTAGTTACTGAAACTATGATAGATCCCAGATTAAGGCAACAAGTACTTGTTCGATATCACTGATGGGGGGAGAAAAAAAACAAGACAGATGTTATAATGGTAATTAATTTAAATTTGAAGATTGCTTTTTTTTTTTGTTAAGTCAAGTAAGCAGGTACTTATCCCTTAGTAACTAAGGCTGAGATTTCTTCTGGGTCCTAGGGCCAGCCGAACTGCAGGAAGACTGAAGAAGGATGACCAAGATAAGACTTTGTTTGTGACTTGGTTGATCCTTGAGCTCCTGGGGACAGAAGTTGCGAAGGTTTCAAGATATGCTGGACCCTGTGAATTTCAGTGTATAGCAGGAACTGCTCAGAGGACTGGACAAGAACCTGGGAGCTGTCTGCCTCTGAGTCCAGGTGACTGGTGGATTAAAGTAGGAGCTGAGACCATGGAAGGGGACCCAAGGAATCTGAGAGACCACCCCGAGTTAAGACAAAGAAAAGGCCTCTCCTTGGATATTGAATGTGTGATGAAATCAAAGTTTATTAGAGACTGAGGGGTGGGGGGGTTGTGTAATTTTCTAATGATTGTATCTAGTGAATAATGATACTTAGTGACTGATTGCTAGATAAGTGACTGATTAAGTTAACCTATGATTGCCCCATGAGTGGAAGACTTGACTACAGTATTGTGATATGACTGAATAACTGAGTGAAGAGGCAAACCTCCTTAGGGATATCAGATGATTATTCTTCTGCTCTTTGTTCTTAACTGTGACCACTTTGGTGAAAACTATGTGGCCATTTTAATGTTAAGCTGTTGTCAGCATTATATTGTGATTTTCTATGATAAGATGTAATGTTGTGAATATTATATTGTGATTTGTTGTATCTTGATTTCTTGTGAATGTTTGCCTTAATTTATTAAGGAATAAATGGAGTGTGCACTCTACTATGTAATTTACTATGTAAGAACCTTAAAAGCTGTTCACAGTAGCATTCTTTTGGGAAACTGCTTGTGCATGGTGTTGCAGATGTTTGTACTAACGGTATACATGAAATGGTATAACAAGAAAATATGCTTTTTAATTTTGAGAAACAAATATATCTAAGAAAATATAATACAGATTTCATTTATTTCAAAAAGTGATATCATAAGGTGATAAAGAAGTTAATGATTCTTGTCCATTTCATATTAATCACTTTTCAAACAGAGATTTTTCAAGTAAGAAAAATATAACTATTTATGAGTACAAAATACCTTACTGTAGTTTTAAGATATTAAATCATAAGACTGTTTTGGCAGCTCTGTACTTTTTCATTTAAGTACAAAAGGGGCAATTCATTTTTATATGTGGCCACATATAAAATGTGCATAAATATAAATTATATATTTATGTTTTTGTTGTTTAGTCATTTGCCATTTCCTTCTCTAGCTCATTTTACAGAGGAAGAAACAGAAGCAAGCAGAGTGTAATTATTTGTCCTGGATAACATAGCTTGTAAGTATTTGAGGCCAGATTTGAATTCAGGAAGATGAATCTTCCTGATTCCAGGCTCTACTGCATCAGCTAGGTGTCTATATGTATCATCCATCAAAGCCCTACTCAGATGCCTTATAGCAGTGATCAGAGTTTTCTTTTTTTTGGTGGTTGTTGTTGTTCGGGTTTTTTTTTTTTTGCTTTTATTTGGAGGGGGGAAGATAGGGAAATTGGGGTTAAGCGACTTGCCCAATGTCACACAGCTAGTAAGTGTTAAGTTTCTGAGGCCAAATTTGAACTCAGGTCCTCCTGACTCCAGGGTCAGTGCTCTATTCACTGAGCCATTTAGCCACCCCCCAATGATTGGATTTTTCAAAAGGTATGTCAGGTGTATGCCAAAAGCTCTGACAGGTTCTAGCCATGCCAGAAAGGCTTAAATTAAAGTCCCAACAATGAAATGTGTCTGTCCTCTGAGAACAAACCTGGTTGAGTCAGAAGATAGCTGTCGGAAGTAGATTACCAGGTGATGGTGGTTGTGTTGTTTTTGTTTACATCAACTCAAGAAGACCAGACAACAGAGAGGAGCTGCCACCTGCTGCTACCTGCACCAGTGGAAGGAGTACACATAGCAATAAAATCTTGGTTTCTCTGAAGTATATTCCAATTTTAACTCCTGGATAATTTTTTCTTTTCTATGCTTCATACCACCCGCTGAAAGAAGTTGTACTTGTCAAATCAACAGGCATTTGCTATATGTGACGCACTGTCCTAAGTACTTGTAAATTTCTAAGAAATTTTACTAGACCCCCAAACTTATGAGTTCACTGAATTTTAACTCAGAGAACATGGCAAAACAAAAACTGGTTCTTCTAAAAAGTTATCTTCTAATATCTTTGGGGGGAGAAAGATTTGTGACTCTGTCGGTGTAGGAAGCTTCAGGTAAGGAAATTCTATCAGATGTTTATTTTCAACTGTTATACAATGTAAAATCTTAGAGAGTTGTCTACAGCATGAAGAGGTTACACACCATTACTGCTATTTTTACAACATGAAACACATTTTTTTAAAGCTTAGCCCCATTAGACAATATTATGTCTGGATATCATTTGTTGAAATTATTCTGTAAATTTTATACCTAAACCTTTAGGAAAAGTAATTTGGTGAAATATGGATATTAATGACTTAATTCTCACCTTTTTTTCCCATGTTAATTGCTTGTCTTGATTGGTTTTGCTGAATACTTGCACTGTTACCCCCCTCCCACCTAACTTCTCCTCCCCACCCAGTTCAAAGCAGAGGTCCCAGAAGCATGGGCCATTTTTACAGAGTCCCAGCTTAACATTCACACATTGTAGGCACTCTGTAAATATTTCTTAATCTACTGATGTAACCATTAGGAACTTTTAGCCATTACTTTCTCTGTTCCTTATACTCTTTCCTAAGGTATATCCCAAAGATAGGAGTTGCCATCAGGAACCATCTATCAAATAAATAAGTTACTTTCCCACTTTGGGAGATCACATATTCCTCCTGTTTTCTAAAATGAAGAGCCATTCCAACCTCTAGGGCATCCTGTAACAGTATCCATTTCCATAGGCAATTACATATGTTTCAATCAGTCATACCCTTTTCTTCATTTAGTAATCACTGTCTATCTATGCCTGTGGTAGATACTATCAATGATGTAAAAAGAAAAATCCCTTCTTTCACAGACTTAAAATGTAGTCAAAGAGACAAGACACACATAAAGAAACCAATTTGAAAACAATACAACACAGGGCCTACTATAGTACCTACCTCACAAGAGATATTCAAAGGCAATCAATCAGTAATCACTCAATAAATATCTTCTAAGGGGCAGCTAGGTGTTGCAGTGAATAAAG
>CM053594.1:271313140-271330886 GCA_028646575.1 Pseudocheirus occidentalis
ATATATATATATATATATATATATATATATATATATATCTTCTAAGTGCCTGGCAACAGAGGCAAAGGACATTCCCCTGCCCTTGAGGATCTTATAATCTAATGGAGAAGACAATATGCAATGGAGAAGACAAAGTCCAAAGCAAGCTTTATACAAGGAAAGGTAGGAAATAATTAACAGAAAGGAAGACATTAGAATTAAGAGGGATTGGGGGAAAAAAGACTTGCTCTCAGGCTAACAAATACAATTTATTTCCCATACCTGGATTATACTCCCTTTCTATTTTCATCTTTGAAAATCCTTACTTTCCTTCAAGGTCCAACTGAGGTACCTCTTCTTCCTTATTGCCTTGGCTGATTATCACATCCTAGCTTAAATTTTCCCTTATTTTTTCTGCGATTTCCTTATCTGTCATGAGTTATATCCCTTCAGTGGAATATGAACTCCCTGAAGGAAAAGTTTATTCAATTTCTGTCTTGCATAATAACTCACTACCATTAGTATAAAGCACACTATAATATAGACTAAATATGCCCTATTCAAACTAGTCATTTATAACCTTACCTTTCTTCCTCCTTAACCCTTGCTTAAGTGACTGCTGCTCAACAATACCATTTGTAATTAGGGAAGTCTCACCATGACTAAAAAAAAAAAAAGCTAGCCTTATTTGTTGTTTTGATTCACTTTTTTCTGATTTCTCTTTCTCTGGCCGAAACCATCTCTGGGTCATATTTTAACCCCAGTTATCTCTGATGTAAATCATGTGTTTAAAATTAATTACGGATTTACAAAGAAACTTTTATATAAACAAGTCTGTGATAGATGTTATAGAAGAATTAAGAAACAAAAGCAATGTTTCATGCTTTCACAGATTTAAAATTTTTCTTAATTTTTTTTCCAAGGCCTTGATTGCTATGCTTCCCAACACTGTACCCTGCTGTCAACTGCCATATACATTCTTGACATCTTTTATAGGTTTCTATATTGGCCATCTCAGAGGACCAAAAGTTTGGAGCAGGAGAAACCTTCTCAGAGGTCATGCAGTCCAAGCCCCTAATTTTATAGATGGTGAAACTAAAGCCCAGAGAGTTTAAGCTAGTGGTCTACTGGTCAGCCAGGGAGTGGCAAACTACGTACACCATGTCATGTGGCACTTGGTCATCTCTCTTTGAAGGGTTCATGATGAGTTACAAAGAAAAAAATCAACATGAAAAGAGATACAACTTAGTATACTAACATCTGTTTTAGAGGATAAAAAAGGTAGAGAAATTCTGTGATGAACCTGACAAGATCCTCAAAAGAAAGGCAATCTATAAACTTAGTTATTTTACTGGGAAAGTGGGCACAGGAGAGGATGGCAAAAAACAAATGGAAAAATATTTCTTGGGATCACAAAAGTAAAGGATAAAGTTTAAAGAAAGAATGAGACTAAAGATTTACCTACTATGTAAGAGCCATATGCTTACACTTATTGAATATTTTAAAATTGTTTTTAAAATTTTAATTTTATTATGAATTTACTAAATGCAAATTTTTAATATAGAAAGAACCAAAAACTTGATTGTATATGAACCCACAAACATATTACATAGTTTCTCAAGTATATATTAAATTAGTAAACAAAATTACCCTTTTTGCTTGTGTCCCCTTTATAAATACTTTCTTCAAGAAAAGAATCAGAGGGAATTAAAGTGAGCAATTAATAATATCATCCCCCCCACAATGAAATTTATTAGTTCATTCATTGCTTACTGAAGTGGGAATAATTTCAGAATAAACTGCCTATGTGGAGTTGAACTATCAACTAGAGAAAAGTAAAAAAAAAATAACAGCACATTAAAAGCAGGTATTAAAGGTGAGAAGACTGTGTAAAATTATGAATTCCAATCCATCTAATTAAATGAACTTCTGAAAAATGAGAACTGTAAAAAAATAAAAACATTGACACTATCACAATTTTATAGAGAAATTTAACAGGTAAAACAGGGCAAAGAGCCCTCAAGCATCCATCTCTTTACCAAATGAAAATGTGTGGAATAACCAAAAGCAGAACCTGTTTGTAGTACAAGTTCATTTGCAGGACACTGCTGAGGATGGACAAAGGTTACGAACAAAGCATTAGGTGGAAAAATGAGCTTGCAAAAAAGCATTGTGTGTGACCCAATAATACAAGGTTACATTTAATAAAGTGCATGTTTTATTTCACTTGATATTTATAACAACCCTGTGAGGTAGGTATAAGTAAACAGAAGCTCCAAGAGGACACAAAGCTAGTGAGAGGGAGGGTCAGAAGTTCTACTTCAGTCTTCAGAATCCAGAGTCTGGAGTCTGAGTCAGGCTACAAAGCTCTTTCCCCATTACTGTGGGCATTTCACACTTCAGTCACACCCTGTATGTAAGATAAGCTTTAGATTCTTGAAACTGAAATGTTATTTGATTTAGGGAAAGATTTATTGCACAAAGCCATTTATTCTTTTGGCAATTTATAAATATTAAATAACATGCTTTATAGAAGGCTGGGTAGGTGGAAAGAAAAGTAAATCTAAAGACAGTAGAGATAAGTAAACATTTTAAATAGTGGTCCCCCAGGCCAGAAAATATTGCCTTCTTTACTACAGAAAACAAGTGAGAATGAAAACTCTAAAAAAATTACCTATATTTATCTATGATTTTTGTACAATGAAGAGGTCATTGTGAAGCTCTCTATAGTGCATATATTTTTGACTGAAACCATAACTGAGATGGTTATATAAACTTTTTATTACACACATGAACTGGTCATTTAATTTTGACCAAATTTTCACCATAAAGTTGAAAAAAGTACTGCTTACAAAAGACTTCATGAGTACTAAAATGCTACTGTGGTAAAACAAACAAAAAACTTGATGTTTTACAGGTGGAATAAGGAAGAGACTTGGCTCACTCATGTCAATTACCATGACAGCCACTTTCAAATCAGTCCAAATTCAGTAGCTGCTATGTTTGGGAAATATCCCTTAATAGAAAAGAGTCTATGTCTTTGTGTATGACAAGGGGGGTATTGGCAAATAACTTTTATGTTTCCCCAAGTCTCAACAAGCACTAATCAATGTAAATTTCACTGAATGTCTGCTCAAGCCAAAGGCATGTCATAACCAGCTGGGCAATCTAAATGAATGGTAAGGAAAAGGCTTCCATCAATCAGCCTCACCTAGGAAGATTGGCAGAACTTCAATAGGGATTGACAGCACCCAGGGCCTGCCAAGCTGATTAGCCAAACTCCAAGCTGTAAATGGTCTGACTATTTCTAATGACACTGCAGTCAGTCTTTGATTGATTCATTTGTGAGTAAAAGCTTTCCATTACAGGGAGATGAGCAGAGTAGCTAGTTTACTTGTTTCCTGAAGCCTCTCCCACCTAACCTAAATCTGAACCATAATCATCATTTGAATTCTTTAGTCATAAATGTGTGCCTAACTGGTTGTACAATCCCAAGCGATCTAATACTTTCTTGCAAAAATAAATAAAACAAGTGTAAATGCTTGTTGACTGGGCTATGAAAAAAGCTGCTAAATGAGCCTTCTTCAGAGCACAAGAAAAGCATTTTTCCTTAATTGTTACAAACAATGTTATCTTTCAAAGCTCTCTAGAAACCACCCTGACCAATTGTGGTTTTCTGTCACAGTACAGCACCTCAAGCAAGGTTGCTAGGCAGCACCATGAACACTGGCAATCAGCAAGCAAGCTACTGCGTGTGCGTGTGCATGCACGCGCGTGCACACACATACACACACACACACACACACACACACTTTTTTTGGTATTGTGAAGGCAGCAACAAAGTCATTAAGATAAGACTGGTCCACTTTCTTTAGCCTAAATCTAGTTTGGAACATAAGGTCTCCCTTATTTGAAGGCATGCCTGAGGCGATGGGGGGGAGGGCTGGAGGCTAGTATTATAACCAGAGACAGTTATAGGGAAGGAAACATAAAGGGTGAGGAATGCCACTTCAGCCACTTTCAGACTGATTTTAAATACACATACTCTGAAATTGACTCCTTAGGCTTATAGATGAAGCTTTGAGTTCAAAATGGCAATGTCATTATTAACTCAATGTGGTTCTAAATCAGTTTAAACCTGACAACCAACAACAGATCAATCAGAGAAAAAAATATTTCATCTTGGAATTTGGAAAAAAGGAAGAAAGGCACATAGGGACCTAGAGATTGGAATGAATTCCCTCACTTTCCTTTTCTACCAGACAATTGCTTATTTTCCAGCTGATCTTTAATTGAAAACATACAGATCATTTGTTCTGATATAAAATGCCCCCAAAGGGAACCAAGGCGAAAAACCTTAAAAATGCCTCTGCAAAACTCTTAATAACAAGTGGTTGGGCTCACCAACAGTCTGATTAAATCTGACAAGAAATGGCATTCTCCTTAAACTAGCAAATGCCTCCTGACTTCTTGGATTGATTTCATCTGATCTTGGAGGAGGTCGTGTTCACATGTTCTAATTTCCTCATTTGCAACCATAGGGTATACATAATTTTCTTTAGTAATCTAGTCCAGGGGTAGGGAACCTGCAGTCTCAAGATTACATGTGGTCCTTTAAGTCCTCAAGTGCAGCCCTTGGACTGAATCCAAACTTCACAGAACAAGGGGATTTGTTCCCCACCAATGAGTCTCTTCCCCTATTGCCTGGTCATTCCAATGAACCTTACATTACTTATTGATCCCTCTTTTATGAAACCAAAAGCAAACGTTCATTCTCATTATTTAACAAGCTCAGTTTTCTGTCAACAATTTTTTTTCCCTCCACTCAACAGCTCTATGACCTTCTGTTTTTATGTGCACTTAATAAAAAAAAGGAAATAAATCTTTGGAACTCTTTTTTTTATTTCATTTGCTATTTTTCTTGTTTGGTTTTTTTTTTTTTGCGTTCAATTCTTTTGGTTTGTTTTCAGTCTTTCATGGTACCAGATACTTTATATCCTGTTTATGCTTATTTTCCTCAATCTCAATTTTCTCACTTCTTAATTCAAACAAGCTAGCTTTTGTTTTAAAACCAAATGTATTTGTGATGAGAGGACACACAAACCTTTGAGATGTGGAGTAAAGATAAACTTATCTGTAAATATATTTCATTTCCCCATCTCTTGGGGGTTAACAGTTTCCAATAAGAACTGCTTCAAAAAGGAAAGATGAGATGTACAAGGCAAAAAAATTTTGCATTTACATAGCACCTTTTAAAATGATTCACAATGGTGTTTTTCATTTTGTTATCTGCATCACAAGAAATGTACTAAAATTAAATAATTAACTCATACTTATTTAAGGTTTGTGAAGTCTTTTTCTTTAAACTTTGTGAAGTAGCTGTTTCAAATATTATTCCCATTTATAGATAAAGAAACTGAGGTTCTGCAAGTTTGTTGACTGGCCCATAGTCACAAGGCTCTGAAGTAGGATTTAAACAAATGCCTTCTGACTAAAACTCTCATGCTAGAATCACTGCACCACACTGTTAACATCTCCTCCACCAAATCCCTCAATTATAGCCTTCCCATCCAGGACATGGTTGTAACTCAGGGACCAATCTCTGGGTAAGGATTGGTTAGCCTTATCCCAGGCCAACATTTCTTGTGGGTGAGGAAGGTGGGGAAGAAGGGAGAAACAGAGAGGGGGGGAAGAGGGATAGGAGAGAGGGAGGGAGAGGTAGAAAGAGGTTAAATTCATTTTACTGCTGGCTTGACTCACTTTCTAGATTTCTACACTTTCCTACCAATAACCTTATCCCTGCTCTTTCCAGCTCCCCTTTGTGTGGCCTCTTACTCCATTAGAATGTAAGCTCCTTAAGGATAAAGGCTGACTGCTCATACTTTTAACTCTACTACTTAACAAAGTGTCTTAGGATACAGTTAAGTGCTTAATAAATGCTCTATCATTTGTCTATCTCTACTGACAAAACTAGAATCCTGAACATCTGAAAACTAACTTTCAAGAAACATTTCAAGTCCTGTATTTTTTTTTCACTCAACTTTCCATTTTCTCTTCATTATCTTGACCCCCTGCAACAAGTACTCTATAGCAATTTTTTACTACAATTCAAGCTTTCTTTAATTTCAAGCCACAGTGATTCTGACCAGGCTTTAGTTTCTCCAAGGTTCCTCAAATCTATTCATTCTAATCTTTCTTAACCCTATCTGGTTGTACCTTTCTTCCCAAACCTTACTTAGCCTTCTTTCTGTTCTTCAAAAAAGTGAGAATCACTAACTATTTACCTGTCTAAATGGACTGAATGTTTCTCTGTATTTCAGTTATGCTTATCTTAGAATTCTTTCTATTACCACCCTCCAATCCTATTATTTCACCAAGAATACTGTTTCTATGCTAAAATTTTAAAACTGTCTCTAAAATGGGTACTTTCTGGGTTTGGGGACACTGAATCTCAAATTTTTATCCAACTATAATTATTTCTACACTAGTTTTACAATATAACAATTCTCTGAAGTCCAAATGAAATGCACTTACTTCAAGGGGATTTTACTTCAGGATGGATATTTTCTGATGACTCCTTCCCACTACGTTCCTTTTTTAGGCCCTCCTAACTAGGCAGCTAGAACTATAAGCTGGTCCTTCTCCTTCTGCCTCCATTAAGCTGGTCTTTAGCAATGTTTTCCTACTAGTCAGTATCACTAAAACAAAACCACATCTACTCAGCAGTGGTCTATGCTACTCCCTTAAGCTCCAAAGCCAGAAGGAAATAGTAGGTTTTATTATTACTGATTGTATTGAGCATGTTCAATGTAGAAAGCGTAGTTCTAAACATTCATAAAACAAACAGGAATCTTATTTGATAAGATGATATAATAAAAAAGAAAAAATGAATAGTATTATTAAATACCCAGAATTTGCTTGTTAAAATAGAGCAACAATTAATGCATATTTTTTCTATCCAATATCAACTTTCAATAGGAAAAGACACAATTTTAAATGATGATGCTGTCAAAGATTTAAAAGTCTTGACACATAATGCTGTTTACAATTCCAAGTTAAATAGCATAAATTGCCAAAGAAATTGCATTGGAGAGAAGAAACACCAGAGATTTGCTTGGACATGATATAATTGGAAACAAGCATTATGAAATTCAGTTTCTATGAAATTAAGAGGCACACTACATTTTAGGAGACTAAGGAGAGGACCTGAAGGAATAATGTGACTTTCCAATTCTGGCTCTGCCCATATTGGTGATCCTCCTTTGAGATAACTTAAACTTTATGAAACTTCTATATAAAAGAACTCAGAAAATACCAGTCTACATTATTAAAAACTTACAGTGTCAACTCTAAGTTCACAATAGATATAAAAGCCCAAACAAGACAATTATGAAGAGGAAACCACTTGAAAAATGCTCAGGCAAAAGAGAAAACAAAAATGAAAAAAAAACAACCCTCAGTCAATAATAAAGAGGTGCAAAGTAAAACATCACCACCTCACTGCCATCAAAATTGGCAAAAAATATTTAAAATGGCAGCAAAACTCAAAGCTGGTGAGATCCTGGAGAAACAGGCACATTCATTCATTGCCATGGAACAGTCAAGTTGTAAAAAAAATGTTGAACAGCATATTCTGTCATCAAAAGTTACAAAAATATGATCCAACCATTCTGGAGAGCAATCTGGAATTATGCCCAAAGGACTATAAAAATGTATATACCCTTTGATCCAGCAATACCACTTTTAGGACTTTATTCCAAAGAGATCATACAAGTGGGAAGAGAACCTGTGTGTACAAAAATATTTACAGCAGCTCTTTTTGTGGTGGCAAAGAATTGGAAATCAAGTGGATGCCCATCAATTGGGGAATGGCTAAACAAGTTGCGGTATATGAATGTAATGGAATACTATTGTGCTATAAGAAATGAGGAGCAGGTGGACTTTATAATAACCTGGAGAGACATATATAAATTGATGCTCAGTGAGGAGAGTAGAACCAGGAGAGTTTTGTACACAATTACAGACACAATGTATGTGTGACAACTAACTTTATCTGATAGACTGGGCTCCTCTCAGCAATGCAAGTCTATAAGACAACTCCAAAAGACTCATGATGGAAAGGGCTATCCACATCCAGAGAAAGAACTAGAGTCTGAATGCAGATTGAAGCAAACTACTTGCTCTCTCTCTTTTTTTGTTTTGTTTGGCTTCTTCTTTCTCATTGCTCACTCCATTGGTTATAATCCTTCTTTACAACTTGACTAATGTTTAATGTGAAGGTATTTGTAGATCCTATATTTGACTGCATGCTGCTGTGGGGGGGTGGAGAGGGAAGAAAAGGAGGGAGAGAAAATTTGGAATTCAAGGGATTGTGGAAATGAATGTTGTCAACTAAAAGCAAATAAATAAATTTTAAAAATAAAAACAAAAAAAAGTTACAAAAATAAACATACTCATAGGACTTCATTCAAACATTCCATTGCTGGGGAAATGTCCTGAAAAAGCCCACCTTTTCTGATTTTACATTTTCCTGACTACATATTTTGCTTCAAATCTCTAAAGTACTTATATGCTATATACTGAAGCCTGTTCTCACATAGCACACATCCCTCCATTACATTCTGTATGACAGTTACTTTTAATTCTTCAGAGGCTGTAGTATTTCATTATTCATAGCCATACAACATCAGTTTTTGGCTGATAGTACTCTAAATAAGAGCTCCTTGTCACATTTCACAATGACCAAATGGACATATTACTGGAAGAACTAAATCTTATCAATCTTGACATTCTTGCTATAAATGAAACAAGAAGGAGGAAGTGCCAGTCCACTAAAAATCCTCTTTAGTTATTGAAATCTCACTTTAAGATGTAGCTTAAATTCTACTTTTTTCCATCTCTGATCAGAGGCAATTATTCTAGGAGGCCCCAAGTTCCTATAGAATTATTTAATTCATTTTCCAATTAATGAATCCACAAATACCAAGAATTTATATACAAAACACTTAGTCATGAGCAGTTTCATATATTATTGACAAAGTCTTTCATTCTGTACTTGCTGTTAAGGAAAAGAGATATAAACTAGATGATAGTACCTTTACCTGTATTTGGAACTGGTTAAATGCCAGGACTCTCAAAAATTATAATTGGGGCAATGCCAGTTTGGAGAAAGGTCTTTCCAGAGTGCCTTAGAGATCTGTCCTTGGCCATATGCTGTTCATCATTTTTAGTAAGGATTTGGATAAAGACTTAGATTAGACGTATGATTGTCAAATTGGCAGATGACAGGAAATCTGAATGGATAACAAACATGTGGAATGACAGTGTTTGTGTCTAAAAAGATCTTGACTGGGTAGAACTGAATCAAATACAATGAAGTTTAATAGGTATTAGTGTAAAGTTCTATGCCTGAAATAAAAATATTAGCTTAAAGTTATTCTTAAGGCTTTTTGACTTCGATATCAATATAGATTATGTAAGCAAATGGTAGAAATGGTGCAACACATCATTGCAGGCTGCAAAAATGTAGCACCTATGCTTTGTACTGCTAGAATCATACATCATAATCTACCTGTATTTCAGAGATTAACAAATACCAAATTCTTATAATACAAATGTAGACCTCAAAATATCCTTACAAACAGTCAATATATTGTACTGAGAAGAAAGCATTATATCAGATTAAGCTCTTGCCCACAATCACCCAGATACAATACTGGTCCTTAAAAACCTAAGAAAAAATATTTTAATAGGCATAGCCATACCAAATATCCATAATCTTCAAATTGCATTGAGCTGTGCTTTCATAATATAGTAACCTATCACAAAAAAAACCAAAATCATGGAAACAGGATGAGGAATATATTCCCATTGTCATCATATTAATAGCTAGCATGTATATACTGCTTTAAGGTTTGTAAAGTACTTTACAGATTATATATTATTTCTTCCTCATGACAATTTTGCATTATTTTATCCCCATTTTACTGCTGAGAAATCTGAGGCAGAGACAGGTTAAGTGACTTGCCTAAGGTCAAACAGCTAGTAAGTGTGGGAGGTAGGATTTGAATTCAGGTCTTTCAGATTCCTGGTCTGGCAATGAGCCATACTGCTACCTAGCTGCCACATTCCATCTCCTATAGAAGCTGTACCAAGAGCACATTCAGTAAGCCTATAAGATGAGCTTATATGCTGGTGCTTTTACCCAAGTACATAACACAGTTATTTTTTCCACCTATTCGAGTCGAAACTACATTAATTTTAAAGAATAAAAACAGCATTGTGATTTGTCTAGAACTGTTTCTACAGAAACTCCACTGAACAAAATGAGATCAATTACTTTTATTATTTTTTGTAAAAAATTGACATTCATATAGCAGTTTAAAGTTTCACAGCATTAAATTTAACATTTTCTCATGTCAGTCTTAGAACTGACCTTAGAACTCCTTCTCTAGTAATACTAACAGGCATTATTCAGTATTATTATTGAAGAATCAGTCAGAAAGATTTAATTGCTTTCTCATGATTGTCAAGATAGTAAACATCAGAGCGTAGGTCTGAAATCAGGTCTTTCTGAGTCTAAATATGGCATACCATATTGCTTGATCAAGTACTGTAGAATAATTACCTCAATCAATCTAGATGGTTTGTGTCTTATTGACCTTGGATTAAGGTAGCTTTTGGGACTTCCGCAACACATTGTTTTATTGTAGTAAATAAACTTACAATCCACTAAAACCCCAGATGTTGTTCCTAGGACTTTTTATCTACCCATACTTTAGCTGTGTAATACATTCCTTCTTTCAGTTACAATCAACAAAGTCAATGGCTTATACCTATTAGAAACCATCATTACTATTCGCCACGTGATGTTTATTTGTTCTCAAAGTATTTGTAAAGATTTTTGGACCTTTTTATCATGTGATCTGAAAAATGCTTCAGAATCTCTATCTCCTTTTTCCCTTCTATCTTTCCTTTCTAACCTATCCTATCTATCCTTTCTAATCTTTCTATAGCTTGCCTCAAGGTGATGGGTCTTGTGTCTAATTAAGATCATACAGGATTTTGTTAGGATACATTTGTTAGGACAGATTTTTAAAATCTATTATTATCTAGTTTGCAGACCTGTAGGACTGGAATTGTATAGATGTCACCATTTTAAATGTGTTCTTCTCAATCAGCTTTGATTTTGGGATGCCAGTAAGTATCTTCACATATTCAGTCATAGCTTTCTTCTTGACAATTTTGTTTGATGTGTCTTGACTGGAGAAGACCAAGGTATTTACAGATGAAAGAATTTTGGACAGTTGGTAATATTTGACTTCTGGATTCAAGCTCAAAAACTTTAGTGTCTATGATTCCATTGCCTGCTTTAGGAAATTTATACATAATAAATTGAAATTGTATTTTTATACCATTGAAGAAAGATTCTTCATTTATTTGATTCCATAAGATGAAGGAGCTATTTAAATTGTTTTTGGTAGAGTCATGTACCTTTATTTCATCATAAAGTGATGAAAATATATAGTGATGTACATAAAGTAATGAAAATATATAAAGTGATTAATAAGATTTTTTTGTTTGACTTCATTAGTATGGAAATCATACTTAGTTCCATTTTTTAGAAATAATCATGGATTTCAGGCTAGGCAGGACCATTATTTGGTTTAACTGTTTCACTGAAATTGCCACATCTGCTATCACTTCTTGATGTTACAGAGCCATTGGTCTGTTTAAATCAAGAATATTTTCCACACGGAAATCAATTACTAATAACATTCTTATTATACTTCAGTGTAAAGTATTTGCTGCATTCAAATAGGTTGTAAGTGCAGAATTAAGTCAGAAATTGTGTGATAACCAAAAAAAAAGGCAGCAAGAATGTTATAGTGCTTTCAGGAAAAGTGTTCAATAATTACCAAATTGATGAATAGTTATTCTTTATGTGCCTGGGACTTTTTGGTATACTTTTTGCTCCTCAGTCAATATGTTGTTTTCCTGAATTTGTAGATGTTTTCAGTGATACAAGCAGTGAGAGCTTTGCATAAAATATATCAGCCCCTAATGGTCTATCTGTGAAAGGGCCACTGAGGTTCTCATTTTTGGTAACAGATATATAGATTGCTTCTCTTAAGAAAAGTGGAGTCTAGTTTATGTTCAAGAGGAAAGTGATAAAGTCCCTTGCTAATAATTTATGCAATACTGTTAGGTATTTTAAACCAATCATTATGGTTCTTATTTGGCCTCACTGGTTCCTAGCTTTTCAGAAAGGTATCACTTTTCCTTGATATTTCTGTCATTCATTATATTAATAATGTGCAAGCTTTCTGTTTTTTGTTTGATCAAACTTATGTACATGTTATGGTGGACTTCTTGCAATCATATGCATGACCAGAAATTTTCCATATCCTCCTTCTTTGAGCATTCTCCTTTGATTCTGATTTATTTAGTTCTCAAGCTTCTTGGGAGGCAACTAGATGGTAAAAGATTGAGTGCTGGAGTTGGAGTCAGGAAAACCTGAATTCAAATCCAGCTTCAGATACACACAAGCTGGATGACCCGGGGCAAGTCACTTAACCTCTGCCTCATTCTCCCCAACTGTAAAATAGGGACAATAAGTCAGGAAAACCTGAATTCAAATCCAGCTTCAGATACACAGAAGCTGGATGACCCTGGGCAAGTCATTTAAGCTCTGTTTGCCTCATTCTCCCCAACTGTAAAATAGGGACAATAACAGCATCTGTCTCAAAGGGTTGTTGCAAGGATCAAATGAGATGATTATAAAGCGTTTGGCACAGTCCCTAGAACACAGTGAGCCCTAAATAAACACGTATTCCCTTCCCTCACTCCCTCTTCAGGAAAGATTTGTATTAAGATGGAATTGTTTCTTTTATTTGTTTAGCTACTCTGAATCTTATCATTGCAAATTTTGATATTGTATTTTAATTGTTGAGTACAAGTATCTAAAATCCCCAGCATGATTTTGTTTTCTGGATTTTTTCCCCTCATACTTTTTTTGTTATTACTTTTACTTGAATAATGTAACATTAAGATTTCTATCATGTGTACTTCATAGATAATTATGTAAACTTCCAATGCCTTTCCACATACCTTCAATACCTCTTTGAAGTAATTTGTGCCAATGTGATTTTTTGTCACCTGTCTTTTTGGGACATAACTTCATAGTCCCACTTTTCCATGAATAAATAAATAAATAAACATGTGTACATAAATATATATTTATGTATATTTACGTATACAGATGTACACATATACACACATATGTGTATACGTATATATGTATATACATACTTTTTTTTTTACTGTGGCAAAGGTTACACAATATACTGTGTGAAAGTACTGAATGTTATTACCTCTCTTTTAAAATATCATTCATTTATGGTACTTACAGCAGATACCATCTTTTTTTAATTGTCCTCTTTTGACATAATTCATCTGTTAGTAAGATTCATGCTGTCAAACTCAAAAAGCAGCTTTCAAAAATTCAAGCCTAAGCACACCCATCTCCTTTTCAAAATCACTTGAGCTAATGGTGCAGTTTTTGTCATCTACTTCATAATTAGGTAAAATTTCTGGTATTTACATTAAATGAAGATCTTCAATGACTTTTGGCTCTCTAGCTTTTCCCTCTTCAGGTTTTGGTCAGTCCTCAATTTCATTTCTGATTGTATCTAATCTAAGCATAGGGATGTAATCCATCAGTTGATTAATAAACATTTATTAAACACCTACTGTATACCAGGCACCAAGCTAAGTGCTGGGGATAAAAAGAATGGCAAATAACAGTTCTGGCCTTCGGGAGCTCACAATCTAATGAAGGAGACAATATGCAAACAACTATATACAAACCATATGGAGGATTAAGTGGAAATAATCAACAGAAAGAAGCAACTAGGTGGCTTATTGGATGGAACAGTGGGCATGGAATCAGAAAAACCCAAGTTCAGATTCTGCCTCAGACATTTACTAGTTGGGTGACCTGAGGAAGTCACTGAACCTCTGTTTGCCTTAATCCACTGGAGATGAAAATGGCAAACCACCCCAGTATCTTTGCCAAGAAAACCTCATGCAAGTATGGGTGTGAACTATGGGAAGACAGGACAAACCAACAACAACTGGAATTAAGAGGGGCTGCAAAAGGCTTCCTGGGGAGTGGAAGGAAGCCAAGAGGCAGTAATAAGGAGGGAAAGCACTCTATGCATGAGAAATAATCAATGAAAATGCCTGGAGTTATTGCTATTTGTTTGCTATTATTTGCAAATAAATAGTTAAGAGACCAATGTTTCTGAATCAATGAGAATATGTGTGGAGGTTGGGGGGAGAGTAATAAGGTATAAAAAGACGATGGGGGAGGATAGGTTTTGAAGAGCTTTGAACAATTTTATATTTGATCCTAGAAGTGATAGGGAGTAACAGGAGTTTATTAAGTAGAGGGTAACATGATCAGATCTGTGTTATGGGAAAAGCATGTTGGTGACAAGAGTAGAGAACAGACTGGGGTGGCAGGCAGACCAAACAGCAGACTACTACAACAACCAAAATGTGCAAAAATGAGGGTCTTACACCAGGGTAGTGGCAGTATCTGGGGAGAGATGGGGTCTTATTCAAGAGATGTTACAAAGTTAAGATTGACAAGTCTTGGCAAAAGATAGGTTATGGGGAATGAGAGTTAAGGCATCAAGTTTAGGAGTCTAGACTCCAAGGAGACTTATAGAGACAAGTTAGTAGTCTCTACATATTTGAAGGACATTCATGTGCACTTTGTATTAAGAGTTTTATGACTCAGTTTCAGAAAATTGAATAAAGAGTAGAATGTAAAAGCTACAATGAGAGATTTAAATTCAACAAAAGGAAAAACTCCCTAGTAATTCAAAGTGGAATGAACTGCAGTCAAGAGGTAGTAAGTTAATTGGAAAACAGAATAACTGAATTAGATGAGACCTTAGACATCATCTAGTCCAACATTCTCATTTACAGATGCTGAAATTGAGGCCCAAAGAGGTAAACTGACTTGCTCCCCAATCATAGAGATGGGATATGAAATGAGGTTTTCAAGCAATCTTGGATGATCATTTATTTATGATGTTGTAGACCAGCAGTTCTCAACCTGTGGGTTATGTTCAATTTGTAACAATGAAAATACATCTTGCATATCAGATATTTACATTGCGATTCATAACAGCAGCAAAATTACAGTTATGAAGTAGCAACAAAAATAATTTTATGGTTGAGGGGGGTCACCACAACATCAGGAACTATATTAAAGGGTCGTGGCATTAGGGAGGTTGAGAACCACTGTTGTAGACAGTATTCTTGATTAGGCATGAAGTTGAACTAGATTAGTAGTTCTCAAAGTGTAGGTACAGTGATTACTGGAGGCCCCTGAGACTTCCAGGAGATCTTTTGAGGGCAAAACCATTCTCATACTATCATTAAGATTTTCTGATATAGTAAATATCAACAGATAAAACACACCAACAAAGGCTCTTTAAGGGGTCCTGAGCCCAAAAAGATTGAGAATTTAGATATTTTTCTGAGGATCCTGTCAGTTCTCAGATCTTGTAATTAGTTTGAATAATTTTAACCTTGAACAGATATGCTCCAATTAATGTCAGTAAATGTTTAAGAAAATGTGTTAGGCAAAACATTATTAGATGGGCAGTCAGTTTCATAGAAATGATATAAATAGAATAGGTGATAGGATGATCTATGCTACAATGAGGTCACATAATACTAGGGTCTAGTTATAAATATGTTATATTAGTAAGACAATACAGGTATGCATGCTTTACTTAATTTTTCATGTTTTTGCTCCCCTAAAAGGTTAAACTCCTTTAGCAGATACATCTTTGTAGTCCCTATACTACCTAGCATATAGCAGTTACTCAAGAAATATTTATTATAGTGGACTACTAGCTGATTTGTGAACTCATTGTGTCTTCTCCAAATTCTGGGCCTTTGTAATAAGCACAGGTGACTTTGTCCCCCATGCTCAGAATGTATGTCATTCTCATGTATGACTTTTAGAATTCTTGTCTTCATTCAAGTTTTAGCTCAGGTGCCAACTCTTCTAAAAAGTCTTCCCTGCTAAAACTGTTAGTGAAGTTACTTAAAATCTCATCATCATTCTGACTGACTAAGCTTCTAAGCTTCTGATACTCAATACCTTCAAATTATCAAACAATTGCTTTAATTTCACAGACCAGCAAGGTTACGCTTAAGATTCTGCAAGCTAAGTTTTGGGAATATGTGAGACAAGAATTGTCAGAAGAATAAGCTGGTTTTCAAAGAGGCAGAGGAACTAGAAATCAAATTGCCAACATTCACTGGATTATGGAAAAAACAAGGAATTTCAGACAAAAACAAAACAAAAAAAATGAATCCAATCTACTTTTGCTTCCTTGACTACACTATAAAGCCTTTGACTATGTGGATCACAATAAAATGTGGCAAGTCTTGGGGTGACTAGGTGGCGCAGTGAATAGAGTACCGGCCCTGGAGTCAGGAGTACCTGAGTTCAAATCCAGCCTCAGACACTTAACAGGAAAAACTAGCCGTGTGACCTTGGGCAAGTCGCTTAACCCCAACCTGCCCTCCAAAAAGCAAAAAAAAAAAAAAAATGTGGCAAGTCTTCAGAGAGATGGGAAAAACCAGATCATTTTACTTGTCTCCTACAGAACATATACATGGGCCAAGAATCAACAGTTAGAACTAAACATGGAACAACTGATTGGTTTGAGATTGGAAAGAGTATGACAAGGCTGTGTGTTGTCACCTTGTTTATTTAACTTATATGCAGAGTACATCACGTGAAATGCCATGCTGGACGAATCAAAAACTGGAATTAAGGTTGCCAGGAGAAGTATCAGCAATCTCAGATATGCAAATGATATCACTCTGATAGCAGAAGAAGAATTAAGAAGCCTCTTCATGAGGGTGAAAAGAAGAGAGTGTAAAAGCTGGCCTGAAACTTAACATCAAAAAAACTAAGATCATGGCAACTTGTTCCATCACTTTGTGGCAAACAGAAAGAGAAAAAATGGAAGTAGTGTCAAGATTTTATATTCAAAGAAATAAAATTTAACATCACTTCAGGTAGGTTGCAGTGTTCAGGAAACATGGGTAGTGATCTCAAAGATCACTGCAGATGGTTGCTGCAGTCATGAAATTAAAAGATATTCCTTTAAAGGAAAGCTATGATGAATCTGGATAGAATACTAAAAAGCAAAGCTATCACCTTGCTGACAAAGGTCTGTATAGTCAAAGTTATGGTTTTTCAGTAGTAATGTACGACTGTGAGAATTGTACTATAAGGAAAGCTGAGTGGCATAGAACAGACACCTTTGAATTATGGTGCTGCTTGTTGGACAGAAAGGAGATCAAATCAGTCAATACTTAAAGAAATTAATTCAGGCTATTCACTGGAAGGTCAAATAGTCAAGTGGAAGCTTAAATACTTTAGCCACATAATGAGAAGATAAGATTTACTGGAAAAGATCTGAAGTTGGAAAGGTTGAAGGCAAAAGGAAAAGGGGATCTCAAAGGATGAGATGGATAGAAAGTGTCATAGAAACAATGAAGATGAACCTAGACAGATTTTGAGAGATAGCAGATGATAAAAGGGTCCAGTGTGCTATGGTCCACAGGGTGAGGAAGCATCAGACAACACTGAAGAACAAATACCTTCTAAATTTCTAAAGGGTCTCTCACATCTGACTGGAGGCCTGGATGGAAAAGCAATTACCTC
>CM053594.1:271330986-271342108 GCA_028646575.1 Pseudocheirus occidentalis
CTCTCTCTCTCTCTCTCTCTCTCTCTCTCTCTCTCTCTCTCTCTCTCTCTCTCTCTCTCTCTCTCTCTCTCTCTCTCTCTCTCTCTCTCTCTCTCTCTCTCTCTCTCTCTTTTGGTTTTTCCCATGAAATGTAAGATCCTTGAGATTGGGGACATTTTCCTTTTTTTTTTTTCCTTTTAATTAAAACTTCTAGAACCTAGCACAATGTCTGGAGTAGTAATACAGTAGTTTCCTAATAAATGTTTATTAATTGAGAGATATATTTAAGCACAATTTATATGCTCGAAATTAGAGAATAAGACAAGGTGGTACATAATTAAATTGATAAATTGTATATCATGGAATATATTAATCTGTGGTGTGAGCATCCAACCAGTGGCAAACAAATCTGCCTGATTTCAGGATATGACCTGTTTAAGACTTTTGGCAAGTTTAAAAATTGGACATGATCTAGACCCCGGTAGTATCTAACCATATGCAAAAGAAACTGTTATGTAACTGACTACTACCAGATGTGATGCTAGTATAATGAGGTTAATTAGTAACGGTAACTAAAGATGAATATAATTAATTGTTCAACAACACTAATGAAGCCCATACACATATGAATTTCTGGGGGAAAAATGACCCACTATTTAAAAACATGTCTGTCTATGTGTGTGTACCTTCCCATCAATTCTATTACCACCACCACCATATCACCAGGTGCCTTTTACCAGGGTTATTTGCTGCAGACTTGGGGATCTATTCAATGAGCTGATGCAATAACCCCATAATCCCAGTTCAGCAAAGCAACAGTTAGTTAAGATTCAACCCTCTTCTGCATGATAAGAAATCTATAAGCTATAGAAATGATTCTGGTATTCAAACAAATCACTTAGAAGGTAATCTCCCTAATATAAAAAAAGAGATGAGGAAGAAATACTTCTGATTGCTTCTCCAGCTGAATTTTGGAGCTTGAGCAGTTTGAAACAGACAGGCACATCTTGGGCAAATGAATTGACAACTGAACTTCACTTTAATGGCTCACATTAAACTGTTAGGAAATCAGGATCTTTCTGCAAGTCTTAGCCATATTTCTGCTTTAAAGTTGCTTGTAGCCCTAAGAATTAGCTGCAGGATGATAGAGAAAACACCAAGGAAATAGTTGAAATGTTGGTTCCTCCAGCTACTATTAGTGTGAGATAATTAACCACATTTCAGTCTCACTAGGCTAAGCATTGGCAATCCTTCACTTTGGAAACTCCTCTTACCATAACAGGGAAATTATGACCCCTTTCTATTTTCGTATAGAGTAAGTCATTATGATTACTTTTTTACATGCAGTTGAGATACAGACATACAATAGGTTTTCTGTTTGTTTCCTGATCTTGTAATGAGGGACGGATTGGAATAATATCAAAATAATGACTTTAAAAAACTTTTCAGAAATCACTGATTATTCCTGGAAACTATAAAAGAAAACTGCTCATTCAAACTACTTTAATTACTTCCCAGATTTTAAAATTCCTAGAATTTAGATCATACTCCATCTGGGTGAAGATAGTGAAATCTTAGATTTTGAGATAAAGAATCATAAATTAAGTCATTACAGTCCTAGCAAATGGGTTAATTTTTACAATTTGCTTTTATGTACTTATGTTGTCCTAAATTACAAATGCTGATATTCCTCTTTAAATGACAAATTTTTATTAAGTATTAGAATTTACTTTTGAAATATAATCTTTCCCTAAGACATCTGGTGAACCACTCAGAACCAAAAGAATCACACTGAAAAGATTTTGAAGTCATCCTGACAATGATTACTATAAATACTTGGAACCAAAAAGTAACAAGTGAAACATCAGGAAATCTTTAGTTAACAAACATACAAGAAAGGAATTGAACTTAATTTATTGACATCATCTATCACCTATGACTGGGAGAAGAGGCACTGTCCCATATCAGAAGTCAGAAAACTGTCAATTTTGTGCTGGACTAGGTCATGTCTTCCATACCCTTCAGTATTTGTTTAAAGGATCAAATTTATATGTCTATCTATGTATCTATGTATTTATGTATATACACACACGTATATGTGTATAAACATGTATATGTGGAATATATAGTGTTATATGTGTATGTATATATGGAATTGTTTTTAAATGTAAAGTACCATGAAAATAAAAGATAAGATTATGTATAAATTATTTTTAATCAGATGAAGACCTAGAAGTCTCAAAAATGAGTAGACAGCAAAGCTTGGAAGGATAAAAGTACAGGTAAGAGTACAAAGTTTAAGCCATTCATGCTCAATTATATACAATGGTGTAGAAAATATATCTTCCAGTAGTCACTGCATACAATAAAAACTAAAATTTCAAATAAAAGTCAAACTAAATTAAACACTACATTGGATATGACTGTATGAACAAACAGATTCAGCCTCCTTCATTTGCCACTATAACTTTTGCTTTTATTCTGTTTTCACACCCTTGTAGTAGACATAAAAATACAACTTTTCCTTCCCCAACTTTGGCTTTTTTCTAATACAGTTAGAAATGAAAACTCATTTAGCTAGAGCAAAACCTTTTTCTCTCCCCCAAGCACACTTGGAATTAAACACAGATCTTACAGGATGACCACCACTATTTGGTACAGAAAGCCAAGGTGATTTATCCATATCCTGCTTACTATGGAAGAGAAAATTAGGAACTAATTCTTTGGAGGCTAGGGGCAGGGAAAAGCAGAAGTAAATAATATTCCCTAGGAAGAGATGCCCAAATCTAGCATGAGGTAGGACACCAGTGCTGGGAAAAACTACTAGTCACCCTAATTTCAAATGGTAAATACTGTTTCCTCTGTGATCCAGGATCTAAGCTTCTCTAAAGCATCTGGTGCTATCTTTTTACAACACTGTGGTCAGCATCTACTCTACTCATTTAATTCAGTTGGTTTTTTCCAAATTTCTATGTTTGGTTCAAGCAAAGAGCAGTGTCACATAGACACTTAACATGGAGACCTTCAAGATATGAGCATTTCTGGCATAAGTCTTAAAATAAGAATTCTAAATCTGCTACAGGATTGTACCTCATGATGCCTATACATCTTCTCCTTCTTGTCTTTTTCATATCTCAGTACCATTTGTGTTAAAAAAAATCAGGGTTACTCAGAAGAACCAAGATGTTAATAATCACAACTCCCTAGATACCTTTATCCAGGAAACATCAAGACCTTCTTAGAATCCTTTCCACTCCAGGCACCCAAGTCATTCCAGCTTTCCTAACCTTTATGAAAGGACACCAAGTAGGGAGGAAAAAAAAAGGATAAAAGGAGACAATGGCAAGATAACCAATCAGTCAGTTGCTTCTCCTCACCCCCTGCCATACTCTCTACACACAATTAATGCCAGCTGTAGCCCAATTAAACACAGCAGTTCACAGGTGTTCACAGAAATGACTAGCACAAAAGAAATTCTTACTTTAGAAATGTAATATTTAAAAGCTTTGAGGTGGAACCAAGACAGATAAAAGCTAGAATCAAGTTTATTGCCACCATGTGCTTCACTTTAACATAGATTTTGAGTAGGGTCTCCCCCAGGTATTAAAAGTTTGATGAACATATGCATTTAAAATACAGGAAAAGGAGGGCGTGAAATGCTTTTAAAATGATAGTTGTGGTAGTGGATGAGTTTAGTGTTCACTCATTTATTATTAGAGTTGTATGGCAATATGCTCAAATATATTTGCCTGCTGGGCAATGCAAAATCTAGTCTAAGTCAACAGAATATGCAAGATGGCTCAGATTTTCATAAATATTTTTTCCCCTAAACATAACTCTCATCTCCCAGAATAACAATTTCTTGAAATTTTAATGAGAACAAAACCACAGTAAGATAACATCTCTATTTCTTACATTCAGATTAAAAATATGAAATGAGAGAATTGGGGGAGTGAAGCCGAGCCCCCGACAACTCTCTAGGTTCTCTTAAGCTGTCAGACGATGACAACTATTCAGCTATTGAATTCCTTTCCCCTCCATAGAGCAGCAAACAAAAGTATCTGTAAAATGAATTTCTCTTTATGGTTCTTCTCAGGAATATATACGCAAATTAACATCCAAATGTTTTTAATTCCCAGGTTATGTCTATTAAACAGCAGTCCTCCATGAGGCCACTCAGCTATCCAAACACGAGGTAGTGACAATTGCCTGTTAGCTTTCCATCCTGATCACACAGGTTCCACAGAACTCCATCAACACCTGCCTAGTGAGACCTTAGTCTCCTAAGAAAAAGTCTACAAAGGGACCATCACAATACAATATAATTTTGCCATCATTTCATTACAAATCCATTTCATTTCTGGCTCAACAATATTTGTATATAGGAAAGAGATTCCATATGATACACATGTAAAAAAAAGTGAAAAGCATTTTCTTACTTTTTGCAATATTATTAATTTTCCATTCCTCTTAGAATGTAATCAGAAAATTATTTTTAAAATATTTATATTACATTATGTTTAAACATCAGGAGATAAAGGTGCCAATCCTAAACTTCTGAGTCCTGCTAGTAGACAAGCCATCAAAGATAATTTGACCACAGTTTGAACAACTGTGCACACTTGAGCTCTTGTCAAGACAACCCCCCAAATAAATCCCTTGTGTGAAGAAAGTCATCATGCAAAGCACAATCAGGTTCTCCCATGCTACCATTTCAGAAACGACAGATCCTACTGCCAAAATCAAACAAAAATATCACAATGTAGTATTAGCAACATAATGTTTCAAAAGCCCTCGTATGCTGGTCCATCTCTTGAGTCCTAGATAGGCCAGAGCCAATTTTTTTCACCTTAAAAAGAAACGTTTATTATGCAAAAGATTTCATTACAGGAATATACTGATTGAAACTAGTTTCACTGCTGCTAATGTTTTCCTTAATTTTAAAGATAATGTAATATTGAATAGAAAAATGTGTTCGATTAATAACATTTTATTGAAATGGTGTGCTGATTTATTGCATTTGTTTGTCCAAATAAACACTAAATTCATTTGCCATAAATCTTCTTATGTCTACAGAGAAAGCAGGAATATAACTTGATAAAATAAAAAAGTTATCACACAACAAAATGAAAAATCCAACTTGAAAAATTACTCAGCTTCATGCTTTGTTTTGAATTTGCAGTTTTCAAAGAGCAAGAAAAAGTTGGGATTTTTACTTGAAATGAACAAAGCCAGTCTTCATTTAGATAAAATGTTAAAAATAATTCCAATGTGACAGAGGAAGCTTGGCCCATAACATTTGTGTGGAGACTTTAATTCCATTCCTTCTGTACTTTGAAATAGAATAATTAATTTATCATTTGAAAATGTATTTTGTTTATAAGCTGAATTGTCTTTACATGCGATTTTTCCTGAGCCTCAAATAATATTTGAACCTATATTATACTTACACGTGAATAAATTGTTTCTCCCATAAACTATGAAATTCCCTGAGGATAGGAATTGTTTCAGTTTTGACTTTATATCCTCAGTTCCTAGGACAGTCCCTGGCGTCTAGTAGGCACTTAATATTCTTGCAAATTGATTTTAAAATACTTCCACAGAATTTTCCTAAAACTAAGCTCTGTTTAAAACCTCTATATTAGCAAGGATGTCCACTAACACCAGTAATAGTCAATATTGTGCTAGAAATGCTGACTAGAGCATTAAAGGAAGAAAACAAAATGGAAGGAATTAAAATGAGCTATGAGGAAACAAAACTCACTCTTTGCATATGATATGACGGTATACTTACAGAATCCTAGAGAATCAACTAAAAATACTTAAAATAATTAACAACTTTAGCAAAGTTGTAGGTTATAAAATAAACTCACATAAATCATAAGTATTTCTCTCTATTACCAACAAAGTCTAGCAGCAGTGGATAGAAAAATAAAATCAATTTAAAATAACTAAAGACAACGTAAAACACTGGGGAGTCTCCCTGCCAAGACAAACCTTGGAACTATAAGAATAAAATTACAAAACACTTTTCACACAAATAAAGTCAGATCTAAACAAATGAAGAAATATTAATTGCTCATGGGTAACTGGTTGAGCCAGTATAATAAAATGAGACTTCTACCTAAATTAATTTACTTATTCACTGCCATACCAAACAACCAAAAAAATTATAGAGCTAAAAAAATAATTTTAACATTCATCTGAAAGAACAAAAGGTCAAGAATAGCATGGGAATCAATGGAAGAAATGTGATGGAAGGTGGCATAGCATTACCAGATCTCACATTGTATTATAAATTGGCAATCATCAAAACAATCTGGTACTGGCTAAGAAATAGAATAATACATAATAGTAAATGACCATAATCTTACTGTTTGATAAAGTCAAAGATCCAAGATTTTGGGATAAGAACTCACTATTTGATAAAAAAAATGCTGGCTAAACTGAAAAAAAAACATATGTAATTGAGAAAAAATCAAATGAGAGGAAAAAAAGAGAACATGGGTAAGGAACTTTGGAGAGAGCCTATTCCTTTAAATGATAAAGTGGAAAGCCAAAATGCAGAGAATTAAGAATTAAAGAAAAAGAAGAAAAGGTGTCCGTTGTCGATGGCCTTCTCAAAGAGATTAGTCACAAAAAAGCAGAGATAAAGGGCTATAACTATTAGGGATGGATGGATCAAATGAGAGCATTTTTGAGAATGAGGGCATCTTCTGAGCATATTTGTAGGTAGTAGAGAAACAGTTAACTGACAAGTAGAGATTGAAGATTAATGAGAAACTGGGGGTGAGAGGGCAATCTGCTATGGGAGATAGGATGGAATGGGATCACTTGTGCATATAGAAGCATCAGTCTTGGCAAGAAGAAATAGCTATTCATGTGAGAGGGGTGAAGGAAGAAATAATGACATCTTAGAGAGGAAGGGGAGGGGGAAAGAGGGAGAACACAGGTTTGAGTAAGAATGAAAAAGTTTGTAAGAATTACTATGCTGAGTGACATAATAAATTAATTTAGAGGGGTGTAAAAGGATTGCCTTTGCAGTAGCAGGGTCCTAGATGAGGTTATGAAACATAAATCTGTAGTAGACACAGTCAAGACAGTTATGGGCAGAAAGGGGGTGTCACCACCTAGCTGGAGCTGGAGCAAAAGAGGAGGGCCCGTCCAAGTCTGTGCCTACCGCCTGTACCTCCACCACCTCCTCACTCTAGGCCTGATCATCCTGGTGTACTGCTTCATGTGTAGCAAGATGGTGGGCAACAAGTGGGAGGCCTACCTGGGGCTGTTGCAGGTGGAGTACACCGAAGGGGATGCCCTGGATGTGCTGGACCTGAAGTACTACTGCTGCCGTGGGATGCTGCTAGCCCCTGTGGATCTGGTAAAGAAGCTTCTCAACTACGCACCCCTGGAGAAGTGAGTCCCCACCCCTGAAGGCCCTGATCAGCTATCTGCCCTGTGGAAGAGCCCCCACCCCTGAAGGCCCCATCAGCCATTAGCCATATGTTAGGGCCCAAGGGAAAGAGCCCCTGAAGGCTTCAATTAGCTATCTGCCATATGGAAGAGCCCCTATTCCTGAAGGCCTCAATCTATGTTACACAGAAGAGACCCCATCCCTGAAGGTCTGACTCAGCTATCTGCATATAGAAGAGCCCTGCCCCACCTTGAACATTTTTATCAGTCATTAGCTATATGGAAGAGCCTGAGGGAAAGAGCTCCCATCCCTATCTGCCACAAGGCCTCCAGAGATGGCAATAAACCTACTATTAGGGGGAAAAAAAGAGTTACATGGTGTTCTCCAGCTTTGTTTAGCAATACCTAAATAGAAGCAAAATCAGTGGATGGTGAGAGTGGTTCAAGGCTGAGGCTTAGCAGTCTGAGATTTTTTTATATACTAAGAGGACAAGGTACTTGAGAGAAAAGAATAGCATAGAACTAAACTATTTTAACAAGTGGTGAAGACAGGGAAGGGAGGAGAGTATAGGTAATGGAGGAATGATGACCTGGGAAAGAACTGAGTGGTTGAGGGAACAAGGTTGGAAGTTGCAAGGCAGAGGGAAAGGTAGAATGAGTAGGTAGAAAGGTAGCTTGGGATCAGATAGAGGAATTCTAGAGCTCATAAACACAAAAGTGGTGAATTTGTGGATAATAGCAAGATCAGGGGCATGATCATCTTTTGTGTGTGGCTGAAGTAAAGTAAAGGAATAAGTTATGGGAAATGAGTAAATTGAGCAACTGGGAGGTTTGGGTATTTGATGGAGTATCATTTTGTTTGTTGAAGTCCCTAGCATGAGGGCAGGAGCTGACGAGGGAGGAAAATTGTAAGCCACTGTAATGGGAATCTGAAGCTCTTTCCTGCCCCTATCCCCTTTGCTTAAGTGGTTCTGAGAATGTTCACATGGAGCCCGTGGGGAGAAGCTTGGTTTTTTTGGGGGGAATGGCCATACCCTGTTGCTTTGTAATTGGACAGTGGGTCAAGAGGGCTGATCCAGGAGAAGTCTATATATACGCCCTGATGTGAGGCTTTGCTTTGGGGCTCACTTTGAGAAGAGCTGTGTGATTTGGCCAGATGAGACTCTGGGAAGCCGTTGAGCACCCTGGCTTTGAAAAACCCAGATGCTGATGCTTCCCTCTCTGGTAACTTGAATAGGTAATGGATGTGATGGTCAGATGGTTGGAAGCCCATCTGATGATCTGTTTCTTGGTCTGTCTGTAACTTGTACTTGTAACTTGTGCTTGTACTTGTAACTTTGTATTCTCTAGAGTTCAGGGTGCTGACTTTTCCCCCTGAACTAGGTAAATGATATGTTTGTTTGATTAAAGAAAGATTGTTAACCCATTTTGAGTTGCTTTCCATTAGAAAAGCAGATCTAAAGACCTGTGCTAGCAGTTGCCCTGGGTATGCTAGGGTGCTTGCTGATACAGCCATGTACCAAATTCATTGAAGAAAGAAGAAGTGTAATTGGAGGTCTGTAGAAAATGGCTTCCACAATTTCAATTGTGTGGAAGGTGTGGACTGAATGAATCTCAAAGAAGAGTTTACTGACTGATGTAGTAGTAGAGGGTACTAGCAGTAGTGCTCTACTAGTAGTAGAGTAGTAGATGTGGTAGTAGAGGGAGAACCTGGAAATGGCAATGTTGAGGAAGGAGGAGTTCAATTCCCCAGCCAAAGAGGGGACAGTCTTGGATCATTCCACTGTGAAGGATACTTCAAAAAAGAATGCCAGCATTCAGGAAGCATCATTGTCCCAGGCTTTGCTCCTGATTCTAATCAATTATCTAATCAATAAAAAAATAATACTTAAACTGTGTATCTAATTTCCTTTCTATAGAAAAACTGATGCAGAGCTGTATAAATTATCTATATAGCATAGCTGACTACTTTGAAAATTCCTTATTTTGACAGTGTTTCTGATACTTTGAATATGAAATTTAGTTTACATAAATTCACCTTTTAGAACAATTTTCTGTCTCTCAGATTTGAAAAAAATGTATTCTGAAGAAAGTCAGATGTTCTCAACATAGTCAAAATAACAAAAAATAAAAAACTACAATATATATAAATTTTGGTAGAGCTTAAATTTACATGTTAAATAGATAAAAGTAAAGTGATACTAAGTAGCTGAATTTACTCATTTTATTTTGCTGAGTTCAAATCTGGCCTCAGACGCTTACTAACTGTGTGACCCTGGGAAAGTCACTTAATCCTGTCTGCCTCACTTTCCTCATATGTAAAATGAGCTGGAAAAGGTAATGGAAAACTACTTCAGTATCTTTGTCAAGAAAACTTCAGGCAGAGCCAAGATGGCAGTGTAGAAGAAGGAAAACTCCACAGCTCCTCCATAACAACTGCAAATGCCCATAAAATATGACTCTAAACAAATTTTAGGGCTCCAGAACTCACAAAATCACAGAAAAACACATCTCCCATTGAAGGCAGCTTGGCAGGTAGGACAGGAAGGGTTCATTGCAGTGCACTGGGAGCTGAAAACCAACCCGGCCTGAAACGGCAGCTTGGCCTGAAATGGCAGGATGGCCAGGATGAGCTGCAGCTGGAGCCTTCAAGAGAGTGGATCACCAGCAAATGTGGCAATTTCCAGAATCATCAAGCCATAAGAAATGAGGACTAAGTGAAAGGTTACTGGAACTTGGCTGAATCTGGGGGAGAAAAGCGGGTCCAGCTATCTGTCTCTGTGGGAAGGAAACAGCAGAAGCAGTGACCCTGAAGCTGCCTCCATGTGGCTCCTGCAGAGCTAGCAGCCTGAAGATTGCAGAGGGGCCAAGCGATCATTCAGAGGCTAAGTGCTCTGTGTAAAGCTGCCTGGATCAGGATCAGGATCTTGGGTGGTGGGCCTGGGTTGTGTTTTCAGTGAGCCAAAACTGGTGGGGGCTTCACCAGCCTCCTAATGGCTCTGGCAGCTGCAAAAACCCCAGCGATTTGAGACAAAGCCCTCCCCTCTGGAAGCAGAGTTCCACAGAGCTGAAAGGTCAAGTAATTGACTGGCAACATAAGCAGGCAAAGGAAGCAAAGTAAGAACAGCAATCCGACTTTAAATTCCTTTTTGGGGGGACAAAAAGGATCAAAGCATGGAATGTGAGGAAGACAACACAGTCAGAACTGTACCAAAAGCTTCTAAGAAAAAATGTAGACTGGTTACAAGTAATAGAGCAGCTGAAGAAATATTCTGAAAACCAAATAAGAGAAGTGGAGGAAAAATTGGAAAGAGAAATGAGAATGATGCAAGAAAATCATGAAAAGAGAATCAACAAGCTGACTAAGGAAAATAACACCTTAAAAATAGATTAACTCAAATGGCAAAAGAGGTCCAAAAAGCCAATGAGGAGAAGAATGCCTTAAAAAGTCATTTTTGCCAGATGGAAAAAGAATCTCAAAAGCTTTCTGAAAAGAATAATTCATTCAGAATTAGAGTGTAGCAAATGGAAGTAAATGACTTTATGAGAAATCAAGATACTATTAAACAGATCCAAACAAATGAAAAAATAGAAGGCAATGTGAAATATCTCCCTGAAAAAACCACTGACCTGGAAAATAGTATCAGGAGAGACAATTTAAAAATTATTGGACTACCTGAAAGCCATGATCAAAAAAAAGAACCTAGAAAACATCCTTCAAGAAATTCTCAAG
>CM053594.1:271342608-271410669 GCA_028646575.1 Pseudocheirus occidentalis
ATGTTCTTTCTGTCTTTTGGAGAGTTTTGGAGCTTGAAAATCTGTTTAGCGTCCCATTTTATGAGTTTTTTAGCATGTTTGTGTGGGAGCTGCGGTGCCTTGCTGCTTCTATGCCGCCATCTTGGCTCTGCCCCCCTAACAGCATCCATTTCTGATGAACATGAGAATTCAAAGCTGATATAATAAAAGCAGGATGTTAATGAATTTTCTGAAATAGTTCAGGAGCTCATATTGAATATCAAAGGTACAAAAAGTGAACAGGGCCAAAATGGAGCTTTGGTAAAGGTTATTCCCTCACTTGGAATTTTCAGTTTTAAGTGAACTAGAGAGTATTTTTTGTCTTTAAAATGAAATATGCTACCCTTAAAATGACATTTATGAACCATTATCTGCAAGAACCACACTTTATGTTTTTCTGGAGTGGGGTAGATTTGCATTAAACATATGTACCCTTGCCCAATCAGGGTCTTTGAAACAAAGGGTATAGGTCTGTGAAACAGGTGACCAGAGTTTAGAGTTGTAGGCTGAGGCTGGGGACCACAGGTTTTTTCCCTTCCAAGACTGAATCTGAGAGACTGGCTTTAAACATCCAACCAATTCTGTAAAATAGGACAAAGATCAGAGAAAGCAACAAGATGACTAGGTTGCTCAATCTTAGCCAAACTTTGACTAGTGTTCAGAGGGAATCTCTCAGGGTATAGTAGCTGACTTGAGGCAGGACGACCAGGAAAAAAAAAACCTTATAGCAAGACTGTACTAACAAATCAGTACTCCCAGAACACAGCTTAGGGAATGAGAATGCTGTCACTTGCCAAATGTTCACTTATAAAATCTTTCACACACACAATATTTAAAAACCATGAATAGTTTCCTAGAGTGTAGCCAAATGTCTACTGCCTAACAGTATGAAGTAATGGTAATAGTTATCTGTTTATAGGTCGGAAGGGTAGTAAATTACTTCAAAGCAAAGCTATAAAGACTGCATTGTGTCTAGTTGTATTGTTAACAGGTTATGGCAAAAAGTAGTTGATGCATGGAAACTTCAGTTTTATAGCTGCTACTTCAATCTGTATTCACTTATATAAAGATGTCACATTTTAAAACATTTAAAATTCAAATTGTCTGGAGAATAGATTCATATAAAATGTACTTTCAGAAACTGATATTTAGCCTACTGCTATCAGAGTTGATTGCTCTTATGTGTAAGCTTTATTCAAGTTTCTACAGGTTTGAAAATACAAAGACTGACATTTCAGAGCCCATACTCCAGTGTGTCATTAAAAGGAAATTGAAATGAGAACATTTCCACTTTGTCAGAAATACTTAGTTTGTTAGGATGATGGCTATACTAACTGCTTCTGAGTTTCTTTTGTGACTATTAAATATATCATATACTGTTAAATACATCATAGGGGAAAAGACATAATAGAGCCAGGGCTTAACTGTAAGGGTGGAGAATTTGCTCCATTTTCAATAAGGTTATATAGTTATTTGCAGGACAACCATATATACCAGTTTATCCTATTTACTAAAAAGAAATGTTTATCGAGTTGCTATCAACTAGCAAAGCAAAAATTAATTAGGTCCTGAAATTCTTCACATATTATTCTTTCAATCTCCATTGACCTAATAAAGCCATGAAAATACAATCTGGCTAAAGGAAACAGAATTAAAACTAAAGAAAACACTATCAATTTGGACCTGTTGAGAGGTTACCCAAGTCTTTAGACTGGTCATCATTTCTATTCTGACTGACTTGTATATTATTAATAACATGAGAAGCCAGATATAAAGGAAATAATCAGTGCGATAAGGTCAGTGTTTCCACATTGGTATTACTTCTGGAGCTTGTTAATAGAAAGATTTCTATTAGGTTTATAGGACAGTGAAAATTTATATAGGTATATTACTCTGAAGAGTTAATACCTATCAGTAAACATATCAGTACTTACTCCATGGGGTGAGCGTGGGAGAGAAGAACCTGTGATAGGTATTAGCAATACTAAAAGGTATGATAGAGTCCTGTCTTTTACAGGGTTATAATTTTATTTGAGGAAATGGCAGATAGATAGATAGATAGATAGATAGATAGATGATAGAGATATAGACATAGATGTGCATTTATGTATATATATATGTATATACATACACACACTTATATACATAGATACACTCACAAATTGCTTACGAAATGAATGACATCTATATTCGTATATATATTATAGTCCATAAACAGAAATCTGAGAATTTACAAAGAGAGGTAGTCCCAGTTTAAAGGCAATATACTCCTGGAGTTAAAGAGAGGATTCCACTTCAAAATTAATCCTGTATATGTACTGTATCTTGAGTGGAAGGGTGCTTTGCTGCACTCGTAATGGCAAGTAATGACAGCAGGAAATTAAGTATAGATCTTCATTAGGCAGTACTGAATGAGCAAAGTAGAAGAATGCAAGGCACTAGAAAAGTACAGTATATCTAGACACTAATGTACCTATTTGCAAATAGCCAAATCAGCTCTGTTAAAATGCAAAGACCTATTTAGTGTAAATAGAATATACTAAGACTATAAACTCTGACTTCAGCTAACAGAAAAATAAATAATCCACTGTCTGGGGATTAGTCACACAATTTATTAAAGTTATCAAAGCAAAATTTTCAAAGTTTAAATGCCAAACATATCTTTTAATGTTATGGTATGGGGCGGGGGGGAAATGCTGATCTTGGAGGGAGGAGACTTAGGTTTATCTCAACTTCATTATCTACTATAATTTGTATGACCTTTGGTATGTCACTCTGGCTTCTCTGAGACTTAGTTTCTCCTTCTGTAAAATGTAATAATACTGCTTATAAAATCTACCTCACATGGTTTAAAAAACTTGATAGTGCTTTATAAGTGTGAGCTTTTATTTATTGGCAATTAGTGGCACAAGAGTAGGAGAAGCCAGATACAGTGTGCCAGTCTCTCAGATTCAGTCTTAGAAGGGAAAAAAAACCTGTGGTCCCCAGCCTCAGGCTACAACTCTAAACTCTGGTCACCTGTTTCACAGACATATATCCTTTGTTTCAAAGACCCTGATTGGGCAAGGGTACATATGTTTAACACAAGTTAAAAGACTTGATAGTGCTTTATAAGTGTGACCTTTTATTTATTGGCAATTAGTGGCACAATACATGGTGTGATGGATATGGAGTCAGGAAGTTTGAATATAGTTTGAATCTTGTCTCAGAAACATACTAACTTTATGACACAGGGCAAATCATATTACTTCCTGCTTAGATTAATGTAGTAGCTTTCTGATTGGTCTCCCTGCCACAAGTCTCTCTGCACTTCAGTCCAACCTCCATTCAGCTGTTAAAATGATCTTTCTACAGTGAAAGTCTGACCTCATCACCCTACCCCAAATTCCTATTCAATAAATTCTATGTCATAGAATAGACACTAATAAATAATGTCTCACTATTCCTTCCAGGATCAAATATAAAATCGTCTGTTTGGCATGTAAAATCTTTCAAAATCTGGCCCCCTCCTACTGTTCCAGTCTTCTTATACTTTACTCAACTGCACACACTCAGTGATTCAATGACACTTGGCCTCCTCATTGTTCCTGGAACAAGACATTCCACCTCCCAACATCATTCTCACTGACTAGCCCCCTTGGTTAGAATCTTCTCCCTCCTCCTCATTACTTCCTGCTGGCTTCCTTAAAGTCTCAGCTAAAATCCCACCTTCTAGAAGAAGTCCTTCCTTGACCCCCTTAATGCCAGTGCCTTTCCTCAGAGATTATCTCCAAGTGATCCTGCCATTTATCTTCTTTGTACAAGACTGAATGCATGTTTTCTCCCCCATTAACTAGTGAGTTTCTTGAGAGTAGGGACTATTTCTACATTTTGGGGGTGGGGGAATATGTGCCCAGCACAGTGCCTGGAACATAGCAGGTATTTAATAAATGCTTGGGGACTTGACAACCCTCTGGCAGCCTTCATTTCCTCATCTGCAAAATGAAAATAATAGCAGAGACTACCTCACTGGAGTGTTTTAAAGATAAAATGAGATAATATAAGTAAAAAGCCTTTTGTAAACCTTAAAGTACTATATAAATGCTAGTTATTCTTGTTCTCATGATCATCATCAGCATTAACAACTTGGGTTATAAATCCAAGTAGCATTATACTTGTATTACTAATGAGCATCTTTAAAAGTGTGATGATATCACAATTAAATCTGAATGGGCCTAGAAGTTTTCTATGATGATAGAATTAAACTGTAAAGTATGAGCAGGTTTATTCTGATACTCAATGTTCCGAGATACAACACGTTACACAGAGTGCTAGATAGAGTCGGGCAGCCCTAGGGATTGAATACTGCCTCAGACACTAGATCTAGGAACCTGGGAAAATTGCTGAAACTGGGACTCTGCTTCATTAGCTACAAAATGAGGAGGTTGGACTCAGTGTCCTTTAACAATCCTTATAGCTCTAAATCTACAAACCTATAATCCCCATAATAATGGCAAAATGAAACAAAAAAACAAAACAAAACCCATAGTATAGACTTAAAAGGGCAAGGGAAAAGAATATACAATAAATAGTTTAATAGAAGGAAATCCAAACCTGAAAATTTTAACCCTAAGTGGAAATAGATTTAACATCCCAATAAAAAGAGAAATGAAAGAGGAATGAATAGGAAAACAAAATCTAGCCATTTATTGAATATGAGAAAAATATTTTTAAAACAGGCACTGATAATTAAAGATGAGACTCATAATTTATGTGACAGAAAAAGAAGTGGTTACAATCATGTTTTCAAATAAGACGATAAAGTCTAATAACATCGAAAGTTATCAACATCTAATAAAAGAACTGACAAAATTAGATTGTACTTAAAGATACCATTAAAACTATTTTTTAAAATGATATTAACCTAATCATAGGAAACTAATCTTTACCTCTAATAGCTGGCAAAATCTGAAATTAAGCTAAACAAGATGGAAAACAAAGAACTGATCATATTTTTGGCAAAATTAGAATTGAAATACTTATGGTTATTTCTGAATGTGAATATTAGAAGATACTTATATTTCTCAGCATCACGTGGTACCTTTTAAAAACTGGCTATGATCTAGCACACAAAGAAATGATAAACAAATGCAAAAGGGAAGAGATAATAAATATACCCTTGAAATTTCATAACAATAAAAATAGTATTCAAAGAAGGAAATATGAACAAATGACGTAGAACCAAATGGAGGCTAAGAAAAGAAATCTTGAATAAGTGATTGAAAGAAGAAATTATAAAAAAAACAATAAGTGATTATGTGAAATAGAACAATGGGAAAAACATAAAAATAAATGGGATGGAGGTAAAAACCAGCACTCAGGGAAAAAATTATATCCTTGGAAATACACTATAATGAAAGAGAAAAAGGGATCAATGAACTGAGCATTTTTTTTAATGTACAAATAAACTTTGAAAAAGAGAGGAGAAATAGACAAAATTTAACACAGGGCAAAATAACAACTAAAATTAGGAGAGAGTTTTGGGGAAAGACTAAGAAACATCAGTAAACTACTGGTTAACCTAAACAAAAAAAGGAGAAAACGAAACTATTAAAATACAAACTGAATATGAAGAAAAATTATACACTGATATTCAATCAAAATTAATAATTCAAAAAGGCTGAATTTTTTATCTTCAAAAAGATAAAATCCTAACTACCAAAATAAGACATAGAAAAATGAAATAACGACAAATGAAATAAAGACAAATAAGGTAAGGAAGCCAAATACAAATTAGTCAAATAAAAAACAAGACCTTGAACCAGAAGGACTCATAAGTCAATACTAGCAAATATTTGAAAAACAATTAAGGCCTATGTAATAGAAATTATTCTCAAAAACTGAGAAATGAAGCACTTCTAAAATTGTTTTATAGGATATGATTCTGATACTCAAAACAGAGGTCAAAACAGAGTGAACTAAAGACCAATTTCACCCATGAATTTTCTAATACTCCAGGGAATTCATGATATCATTATTATGAGAAATTCTTTCAATAGGGAATTTGGAATTATCAGTATCTATCCTTCAAGTAAAAATCTTATTTATATCCTTCCTCTTAACATCTCCAAAGGAAGTCTACCCAAAATGTAAGGACCCTTCTTCAGGTTCCCCTGATATTATGATGATACCAATGGAGTATATTAGCAGTTCTCTTTTCTTTCAACATATGACAAAACCAACTTTGTTTCTAACCATACTTCTGCCCTTCATTTGTATCACTTTTCCTGTGTAGCCCTTATGCATAATGTGTTACAACACGAATCATATACTTTTAATAAATACTAATGGTCCCAGTAAAGAGACTCAGTGGTATAGATATAGATATCTTTCTAATTTTATATACACAAAACTACATATTTAAATAAATTATGATTAATCTAGAAATGACATAATTATATCAATAACTACAAAAAGTGTTCAACAAAATACAACATTGTTCTATGCTAAGACTTTTGTAAAGCATGGGTATGGAATGATTCTTCCTTATTATGACTAAAAAAACTAAAATTAAATGCTAGTATCATTTGCATCTAATAAGCTTTCCCTGTACAGAAATGGGATAAAACAAGAATACTTTGCCAATCTACAGTATTGTCTATCATGGTTCTAGGATTCTAGTAATAAGGTCAAAAAAAGAAATTTGAAATATAAAATTAGCAAGAAGGAGACAACATCATATTTATTTATAGATGATAAGATAGTTTACTTAGAAAACACTGAAATCAGGGGAAAAAAACTACTTGGAACAATTAATAGCTTTTTTTCCTGATTGCTTTTCTAAGTAAACCACCTTATCATCTTATTACTAACATCCAGGTAACCAGGGGCTCCAATATTCCAAACAGCTTCCTGAGACACAAGTCAGTCAGTGAATCAACAAACATTTATTAAGAGTTTACTATATATCAGGCACTGTGCTAAGTACTAGGGATACAAAGAGAAGCAAAGACAATCCTTGACCTCAAATAGTTGGATTCTAATGTAAGACAACATTTAAAAGGAAACTGAAAGGGGGGGGAAAGGGGTGAGTAGGCAGAGATGAGTCATCAGTGCAGCCTCGAGAGGAATGAAGATATTTTTGGCCTAGACCTTCTTTTTAAACTGAAGGTTCTAGGAGTAAGCAGCCAATCAGAAGGTGAGGTATCAAGGATATGAGTACTTCCAGTGTAGATGAGACAGCAGTATAATCTGAAAAGGGACCTGAAGATCCAGTAATCTGATTTGCAAAGGTGCAAGGAGACCTAATCCTAGGAACTGGAAGTAAGCATAGGAACACAGGGACCTGAGATGTGATTCTGACTAAATATCCCCACTCAAAAACCACAGCACTCAAAGCCTCAATTCAGGAACCTAAAAAAAAATGTGAAACCCCAAAAGACATCAACTTGTACAAAACATTACTGTGGATCTAGAGATACCCATAATTCCAACCCAGAACTAGAGGGTAACTATGTAGTAACTACAGACATTCAAAGTAAAAACTAGATTTTCCACAAAGACCACCTAAATACCTAGAAAAAAATGCGGCAAGTTTTTTTTAATGAAATAAAAACCATAAAAGAAATCATTGCTAAAATAAAGATCTTAGAAAATAAAGTGTTCAATCTTACTATTAACAGGTCCTCTGATATGTAAAATAAGTCAAATGAAAATCAATGACCTCATGAGACATCAAGAAATAATAGAACAAAAATCAAAAGACTGAAAAGAATCAAAGAAAATGTACATTTGTAATATAAAAATTGCAAACTGGAAAACAGGCCAAGGAGGGACAATGTTTTTTCATTGAATTCAATGATATTTTTTTTTAGAAAGTCATGATATCTATATTTCAAGAAATCATAAAGAAAAAACTGTCCAAATCCATTTAACACCTATGGGTAAAGTGGAAATAGAAAGAATCTTGTGATTACCTCCTGAAAGAAACCCCTAAAGGAGAAGTCTCTGGAAAGTCAATAACAAAATCTAGAGCTCCAAAGTCAAAGAAAAAATACTTTAAGCATCCAGAAAGAAAGAATACAAGGTTCAAGGAAACACAGTCCTTAAAACAAGACTTGAAAGCTCATAGAAGATCAAGGGAACAAATACAATAGTCCAATATTAAAAGACTAGTAAAAAACAAGAAATCTGAAATACAAACACAAGGATGAACAGAAAACTAGGAAAGTAAATTTATTTAAATAACTGTAAAGGACTATATTTTTTGATGCCAACATTTGAAGAGGAGGAGAAAAAACAAGTGCCTTCAGAACTTTAATATCTTCAAAGGGTATTGAGGGAGTCAAATGAGAAAAAAAATAGAGAGTTGGGGTGAATAAGTTCTGAGGATTTAAATAGAAGGAGGAATGAAATGAATATACTAGAGCAGGAGGAGGAAGAAAGGGATCAAATTTATTATTTCTCATAACTGGAAGGAAAGAAGAGTATAAAAATATGGAGGAAAGGAAAATGTGCATTAAATGAACCTCACTTATCTTAACTAGACAAAGGACAGGAGAAACACACAAAGTTTGCAGTAGAAACACATCAAACTCAAAAGGGGAAAAAGAGCAGGATGGGGGAGGGAAATAATAAGAGGAAGAATAATATTGAAGAGGGAAGTCACAAGGAAAACAAATTTCCAGAAAATAAAGAGGGAATAAAAAGGAGAAAGGAAAAGAACTAGATCTAAGAAGGCTGCCTGTTAATTTGGGAATGGCTCAACAAATTGTAGTATATGAATGTAATGGAGTATTATTCTTATTTTATAAAAATGATAAGATAATTTCAGAGACTTGAGAAGTATGAACTGATGCAGGATGAAATGAGCATAAATAGGAGAATAATCTGTATATTAGAAAAATATTGTAAAGAAACTGCATATATGAGGAATGTGACCTCTGAGGTCCCTTTCAGCTCTAAATCTATGATACTGTGATTCTATAATCCTACATATGAGTCATTCAAATGCATGAAAATGGAAAGTGATGGAGAGTGAAGTAAGCAGAAACAGGAGGACACCACATCGAATAAATATAATGGGGTTATTGAAAAGAATACTAAACGGAATACAAATTCTGAGTCAATGTAATGACAACTGTGAATGATAGAGAATAGATCAGAAGTTCCAAAACTTATTTGGCCTACCACCATCTTTAAAAAAAAATCATTCAATACCTCCTTGGAAATCTAATTTCTTTAACTCTTTGGCATATTTTTTAAAATGGGCATCATTTAAAAATATTACATATATTTGTATACATATATAATGTTTTAAATGACACTTCTGTAATAATTTATTGTAAACTTGGGTGAGTGGGGTTCCTGCATTGAAATTTTAATGATGCAATATTGCATCATGTAACCATCTCATAAATCAGAAAAAAGGATCTGTAATTTGAATTGATTATTTTTGGTAGGTGAAGGATTTTCTTGGGGCTTTTTGAAATAATCATTATTAAGACATGAAGTTTTGAAGTTTTATCACCATGATTCTTGGCATGTTAAATACAGGGATTCTCATTGTCTGGGTCCTCAAGTTTTAACCAATATGTATTTTCATCTCTATTTGCAACAACTCTGACAAATTTTATTATATTTTTCTCTTGAAATATGAGATTGAGAATTTTATTTAATATTTTTTCTAGAAGATCTATAATGCTTTGATTGCTTTTGTACATTTTATGCAAAAGATTAGAATGATGAATGAAAAGTTTATTTAAAGTGTATTATGCACCAAGAATAAGAATTATGCTCATTCTTGGGGATATATAAAGAAAAATAAAGACAGTCCCTTCTCTCAAGGAGCTTTCATTGTAAGAAAGGGAGACAACACACATAGTGGACTGGTGCTGGAGAAATATTTTGATTTTGACAGGAGCAGGAATTGTGAGTGGAGCAATAATGGAAGTAAGGTTAAAATATTATTCCCAGGACCAACGATGACTTAAATAGGATAGCCTGAAAGTGAAGTAAAGATTAGACAGAAGTGGTTTTAGACACTGATTGGTTGGTTGGTTGTTGTCCTTCTCTCAAAGAGGACCAAAATGACATCATTATGCTAATGTCAAGTTTCAATGTGTCCAACTGTGGCTGATCAGACCAATACAAACTTGGAATGCTCTATCACACAGGTCAGGTACAAATAATCCATGTGAATATTTGGGGTGGATTCTCCAAATTTGCCCATCCTGCATTTCTTTTGAGCTGTTTCAATTCTGCTTTGCTCATAGAACATGGTACCTTCTCTGATGTGAACACACCATGCTGAGCGGTCCTGTGCCAGGGTCTCCCGTGTCACACAATCAATCCCAAAGTTCTTGAGAGAGACCTTCAGAGTGTCTTTATATTGCTTCTTCTGACAACCATGTGAACACCTGCCCTGTCCAAGTTCTCCATAAAACAGTCTTTTTGGCAAGCATACATTTTGCATTTGATCAACATGGCCAACCCAATAGAGTTCCATTCTCTGAAGCAGAATTTATGTGCTTGGCAGTTTAGTTTGAGTAAGGATCTCAGTGTCTGGTGCTTTATCCTGTCAGGTGATATTCAGAATCTTCCTAAGACAATTTAATGAGAAGTGATTCAGTTCCTTGAATGGCACTGATAGACTGCCCAGGCTTCACAGGCATACAACAATGAGGTCAGCACAATGGCTCTCTTCTCTCCCATATTTCCTTTGGAGCCTCCCAATCACTGAGCTTCCTCTGACAATACATGCCTCAACATCATTATCAGTGTGTACATCCCTGGAAAGTAAACCATCAAGGTAAATGAACTTTTCCACAGCATTCAGAACTTCTCCATTTTCCATAACAGATGGTTCCACATATGCATGTTGTGGTGGTGGTTGATGGAGCACCTGTGTTTTCTTTATGTTAATTGTTAAATGTGTTAAATAATTAGTACAAGCAGCAGAGAACTGATCCATATTTTGTTGCATCTCAGCTTCAGGGGCTGTACTTAGTACATAATCATCTGCAAACAAAAAACCATGCACAAACACTCCCTCTACTTTGCTATGGGCTTGTAGCCTTTTCAGACTAAAGAATTTACCATCAGTGTGGTAGTTGACCTTGATGCCATGTTCATCCTCATTGAAAGCATTGGATAACATGGCTGAATACATCATGCTAAAAAGCATGGGAGCAAGCACACAGCCTTGTTTCACTCCACTGCTGACTGGGAAGACACAAGAGCATTGTCCATTATCTAGAACCTGGGTAAGCGTGCCGTCATGAAATTGATGTGTAATACTGATGAACTCCAGGAAACCAAATTTTGACATAATTTTGCCACCATCAGCAATGCCTATGTTCCCACCATGATGAACCCTGATTAAGTCAAAGAAAAATTTTATGAAAACCAAGAAACCCTTATCATCAATGTGCCAAAAGAGAACAAGCTTATAATTCTGGGTGACTTTAATGCTAGAGTGGGCTCAGACTATTAGGCCTGGCAAGGAGTCCTATGGAAACAGCAACAGTAATGGCCACTTACTACTAAAAACTTGTCCATCTCATGACCTTCTTATCACCAATACTGTCTTCAATTTACCTAAACAAAATAAAACTTCATGGACACACCCTCATAGCAAACATTGGCATCCACTGACTACATGATTGTAAGGAGAAGAGACAGACAAGATGTGAGAGTGCCAACGGCAATGTGTGGTACAGAGTGCTGGACTGATCATAGATTTATCCTTTCCAAACTAAATTTTCGCATTTATCAAAAGTGGCACTTCCAAGGCAAAATGACTACCAGAAGAGTTAATATCAACAAATTAGAGGTCTTCTCTGAGGAGGAATAGTTTGGTGCTAACTTGGAAGGAAAGTTGAGCCAAAGCATAGTTGGCAACATTAGAGCAGAAAAGGAGCAGGCAGTTTTCAGAGATTTGGTGAATAGCATTGCATTTGCTCATCTGGGTCAGAATACTCAGAAACATCAAGACTGATTTGATGAAAATGATGTGGAAATTCAGAAGTTGCTAAATGAAAAACAAGAACTCCACAGCATTTACCAGCAGGATAGCTCATCCATCTCCAAGAAGGCAGCATTTAATTCCATCAAAAGTAAAGTACAAGAAAAGCTTATGCAGGACTCCTGGCTGAGTAAGATGGCCGATGAAATTCAGTTTTATGCTGACAGTAACAATCCAAAGCAATTTTATGATGTCCCCAAGGCTATTTATGGGCCAAAAACTTATGGTGCATTGCAACTACTCAGTACTGATGGAACTAAATTGACTAGTGATAAGGACATGATCCTAAAGAGATGGGTTGAACACTTCCACAGTGTTCTCAACAGACCATCATCAATCAATGCTGCCATTTACCTCAGGTTGAAGTCAATCCCTCCCTAGCTGAAGCTCCAACTGAAGAAGAGGTTGTGAATGCCATTAGGCTCCTTTCATGTGGCAAAGCACCTGGTGTTGATTCAATTCCAGTTGAGTAGGGGGTCCATTGTTCATACAAAAGCTGAATGAAACTTTCCAGGTTATATGGCAAGAGCAAATTATCCCCCAGGAGTTCAAGAATGCCTCCATTGTCCATCTCTATAAAGGTAAAGGAAATAGATTGTCCTGTGACAATCACAGAGGGGCTCGCTCTCTTAGTCATTTCTGGCAAGATTCTTGCCAGAGTCCTTCTTAATAGGCTGATCCTTCACCTGGAAGATGGTCATCTATCTACTTGAGAGCCAGTGTGGCTTCAAAAAAGAACGAGGAACAGTTGATATGGTATTTGCTACTCAACAACTCTAGAAGAAATACCATGAGCAAAACAGAGGTCTGTACACAACATTTGTAGGTCTGACCAAGGCCTTTGATATTGTTAGTCATGAAGTCTTAGATATAGCTTGACACTGAAGAAACAAACAAATAACAACAATTTCTTAGGCAAGAGTTCAAAACATCAAAGTTTTAAGTGCTCCAAGATTATGTTTGGTGTTAAAAAGATAAGACTTTTGTCTCAAGGAGAATTATATGGTTATTAAAAGGATGACATAATATAGTTTCTCCCTCCTATTTAATTCTGTGCTTAGTTCCTTGTAAATCTGCGGATAAATATATAAATATAAATATCTTTGAACAAGTTTCAAAGAGATATGCCCATGAAAGTGCATATTGCAGTCTGAAAAAATAGTCCAAACTCATCTACTTGGTGTTTCTTGTGTGATTAAGCACAAAATTTTAAAATTATTATTTATTTTATATGGGATGAAGCAAAGTATAGTGCATACAGATCTGGACTTGAAATCAGGAATACCTAGCTAGATTCAAATCCCACCTCAGACAATTTACTAGCAAATCACTAAACCTCTTTTAATGTAAGTTCCTCAATAAAATCAGAGGATGAACTCATGACATCTAAGATCCCTTCCACTTTTAAATGTATGATTCTTCAACTCTATGGTTCCATGGCTTAAGACAGCTAGCATGATGTCATTCACAAAGAGGAATATCTGACATGATTAATTTAGGAAATCAAACTTCAACTTGGACCCTGCTCTAGATATTTAGATACCTTTGCTCAACACATATCTACTTATTTTCTATTCCACTTGACGTTAATAAATGAAGAAATTTGAATACAATTATTTCTGATGCTACATCTTTAAAGGAATCTTATATAATTCTGATATATACATGGAAGACCCCTTGTGGGAACAGCCTTTAAAGTAGTGTTTTGTTCAACTCAATCAAATGTCTTTGTATGATGGACAAAAAAAATTAGCACTCAATCAATCAGTCAATATGTGTTAAGCATCTACTATATGCCAACCTCAGGAAGCTAGGTAGTACAGTGTAGAGAATGCCAAGTCTAGAGTCAAAAGCATTTAAGTTCAAATCTAGCCGTAGACACTAACTAGCTGTGTGACCTTGGACATGCCACTTAACCCAGTTTGCCTCAATTTCCTTATCTGTAAAATGAGTTAGAGAAGGAAATGGTAAACCACTCCAGTATCTGCCAACAAAACCCCAAATAAGGTTGAACCCGACTGAAAGGACAGAAAAATAACACATGCCAACCACTGTGTCAAGTACTGAGGACACAAAAGAGGCAAACTACAACCCCTGACCTCAAGGAGCTAACAATCTAATAGGGGAGACAAGGTGCAAACAAATATATACAAAGAAGCTAGACACATAGGGAAATCGGAAATAATTAACCAATGGAATTAGTTTTGGGGGGAAAATTTCTTATAAAAGATGGGGTTTTGTTGGAACTTAAAGGAAGTGAGGGAAGTCAGTAGGAGATATTTAAAAGGGAGAGCATTTCAGGCAGAGAAAATGCATAATAGAGGATATTAATTCTCAAAAGCCTACAGAAATTATGTGATTTTAAGCATGTCACTTGCTACTGATTATAATTCAGGTGAATTCAAAAGCAGGGGATGAAATCATGATCTCAGGGAGCAAAGTCAAGATGTCAGAGTGACAGTATTTTTTGCCTTAGGTACTCCACAACAACCCAGAGAGAGTATCAGCTGAATTCTGATCTGGAAAGCTAAGAAAAAGTCATAGTGAGTCATTTTCCAGCCCACAGAAGGTAAAGAAAATTGACAGAAGGTCTGCAGATACAAGGCAGGGGGACAGAGGGAGAGTGCACCAGCCAGAAGTCTAGTAGTAGGAGGATAATCAGCAGCGAACTGTGGTGACAGCAGCAATGGTGAGGAGCTGCCAAATGCCCAGAGAGGATAAGGTAACTGAACACACGGGCAGAAAGAGATCCCAGAGGAATCCCAGACATGCACTGAGAACAGGAACAGGTACTATTTGGTAGTTTTGTTGCCTGCTACCCAGTTCTGGATTACAGTCATAGGATACAGAGGAGTAGTTGCAGTTGTGGGAAGACAAGGGCCCTACTTATTTAAGGAGCAAGAAACAAGGTCAGAAATATTATCTGTGAGGCTCTGACCCCACAGCAGAGAAGTGATTGAGTTCAGGCCTTTAGCCTGAAGAGGAATATTCCTGTAGAGGAATGAACCAGGGCAAGTGATCAAAATCAATGAAGAGCCAGAAGTCCAGTCATTCTGAATCTACAGAACCTCCCAAAAAGATAACTAGGACTGAGTCCCAAATAGTCTAAGGAAACTTGACCCTAGCAGGGTCAAGAATTTATAGAAAAGACAAAAAGAGCAATAAACAGACTTCCTCCTGTATCAGAGCTCTTTGGAAGCTCAGAAAACTTAAAAGTTCCCAGTATGAGTTGTGAATGCAGCAGAAAGGCATAAAAGACAGAAGACAGGTCCAACATGTTGCCAATCACCTCCCCTCCTGATAATAAAAAAACGACTATAGGGACAAGGAAGTTCAAGACACTAACAAAGAAGACAGCAAAGACAAGAAAACTCTATGAATAAAGCCTCAAAGAAAAATGCAGATTGGATACAAGCTCAATAAGAATTCCTATATGAGATGAAGAAAGAGATTTTTAAAAGAACAAAATAAATAATTTTAAAATAAAACTGGAGTGACAGAGAAAAAAGCAGGAAAAAAAAGCTATGCAAGAAAATTATGAACAGAGAATGAACAGGTTAGCAAAAGAGGTACAAAAATAATGAAAAAATAATTTCTTGAACATGAGAATTAGTCAAGTAAAAAGCTCATGAATACAGTAGATATTAAAAGAAAATAAAGCAAAGTCCAAGAACTGGAAAAAATGGAAGAAAATGTGAACTATCTAGTAGGAAAAATAACTGACCTGGAAAATAGATTAAGGAGAGATAGTTTAATAATTTTTGGACAAGCTGAAAGCTAAGAACAACAACAAAAAAAGAACCTAGATACTAAACTTCAAGAAATTATAATAGAAAATTGCCCAGATATCTTAGAATCAGAGGGCAAAGTATAAATTTAAAGAATCTACTAGCAACCCTGACAGAAATTCTAAAATGAAAACTCCTAAGAATATTATAACAAAAATCCAGAACTCTCAGGTAAAGGAAAGTATACTGAAAGCGGCCAACAACAAAGAATTCAAATATCATGGAGTTATAGTTAGGATTACCCACAATTTGGTAGCTGCAAGTATAAAGGAATGGAAGACTTAGAATAATATCATATTCCAAAAGGCAAAGGAGCTAGGATTACAACCAAGAAAAACCTACCAGCAAAACTGAGCATAATCTTACAGATGGAAAAAAATGAACATTTAATGAAAGAAGACTTTCAGGCATCCCTACTAAAAAGTAAAGAATTTAATATAAAATCTAACAATTAAGCATAATACTAAAGAGGATCATAAAAAGGTAAGCATGAGTGAGAAGCAATTAGGAAGTATATAAATTTAAACTATTTACATTCCTATATGGGAAGATAATGTATAGAACTCTTCAGAAGTTTATCATCACTAGGGCTGCTGGAGGGAGTCTTCTTAGAGAGTTGTTGGGAGGAGTTCAAAAGAAGAAAGGAATGGTGACAAAGAGGAATGTACTGGGATCAGAGGGAAAGAAGAAGAAGAATGAAAGGAAATTACCCCATATAAATGGAGAGTTCAAGAAAGAGTTTATGCAATGAAGGGGAAAATGTGAAGGGAGAAGTAGAAAATACATGAACTTTACTCTAATATGAACTAGTTCAAGGAGGGGAAAATATAAATATACACACAGATGGGTACAAAAATTCAACTTACCCAATAATGAAGTGGAAGGTAAAGGGAATAAGAGAAAGGGCAGAGGAAAGTAGAATGAAAGAGAGAGAAGATTAAAAGGAATGGTGGTCAGAAGCAAAGAAATTCTTGAGGAGTGGAAAGGGTAGAAATGAGTAGGATAAGCATAAGAGAAAAGTATAAGAGGGAAATACACAGTTAGCAATCATTACTGTGAATATAAATAGGATAAACTCATCCACAAAACAGAAAAAGGGAGCAGAATGGATTAGAAACCATAATCCAGGAATATGTTGTTTATAAGAAACACAGTTGAAACTGAAAGACACAGAGTTAAAAATAATGTTCTAGAGAAGAACCTAATATGTTTCAGTTGAAGTAAAAAAAAAAGTCAACAATAGCAATCATGATTTCAGATAAAGTAAAAGCAAAAAAGAACTAATTAAAAGAGATAATCAGAGACACTACATTTTGCTAAAATGTACCACAAACAATAAATTGACATCAATATTGAATATATATCTAATAAATAGCATAGCGTCCAAATTTGCAAAGGAGGAAATAATAACTAAAACTATACTAGTAAGGTAACAAATAGACTTTTAGAAAAATTAGATATGCTAGATCTCTGGAAAATATGAAATGGAAATAGGAAGGAGTATACCTATTTCTCAGTTGTATATGGCACCATCACAAAAACTGACTGTGTATTAGGGTATAAAAACCTAAAAAATAAAAAAGGAAATATTAAATGCATCTTTTTCTGATCATAATGCAATAAAATTACATAAAATCCAAGGGCCTTAGATGCATGAATTAAAAACTGGAAATAAGTAACATGGTCATAAAGAATGAGTGCCAAACGAATCATATAAAAATAAATAATTTTATTAAAGCTAATGAGAATAATGAGGCAATATACCAAAACTTGTGGGATGCAGCCAAAGCGGTAATAGGTAGAAAATTTTTATCCATAAAACATGAATAACAGAGAAAGAAGGATGAACTAATCTGGCATGTAACTAAAAAAGTAGAAAAACAACACATTCAATACCAAATTAGAAACCATAAAAACCAAAGAAGAAACTAATAAAAATAGAGTAAAAATATTAAACTAGTAAATAAAATTAAGAAGGTTTTTGAGATTGAAAAATACAATAAATAAATCGCTTGCTAATTAGATTCTTAAAAATTATGAATAAAAACAAAATCAAAAAGATGAATGCATAACTAAAGAAGATTAAATGAAACAATGATTAGGAGCTATTTTGCCTAACTATATGCTAATACAGCTAAAAATCTAAATGAAATGCACGAGTATTTACAAAAATATAAGTTACCTAGATAAACTAAACAGGAAACAGAATAATTAAATAACCCAGCAGCTAGGTAAGTAGCACAGTAGATAAAATGTCAGGACTGGAGACAGGATGACTCCTCATCATGAGTACAAATTTGGCTTTAGACACTTACTAGCTGTGTCAACCTGAGGAATTCATTTGTTTTTCTCTGTTTCCTCATTTCCTATAAAATGAAATGGAGAAGGAAATGGCAAACCACTCCACGACACAGTGGTTCCTCTTTGATTTAAAACTGATCTCTTAATTTAAAAGTGATGGACCCTTCCATTGGTCTCCAGAAATAGCATAGAACTTGGAATACAGAAAGTTTAATGTTTCTCTTAATCCTTGGTAGCTTATGGGGTAGACATATATTCTGAAAAGAAGGGACCTGATTTGAACAGAAGTAGTAAAAGTCTTAATGAAACAGAAGTCATGTGAAAGAACTTCTTTTTACATTTTAATGGAGGGAAGTTAACACAAAGAAGAAATATACTTCTTTTCCTTTGCACCTTTTTGAGCATCTCTTGATGAGAAAATCATATGCCCTCATATCAAGGTAGGACCAAGTGAGCCTAGATGCAATATTTATTTTACATCTTATCTTCCTATGAAGGTTTTTCTGTAATATATTCTGAGGTCAGTCAGTATGTGCAAGGTAAGTACTAAGTACTAGGGAAAAAGAAAGGTAAAAGACAGCCCCTATTCTCAAATAGCTAACAATATAATGGTTAATAATAATATTTTTATCTTATAAAAGTCGTTTTCATACTAGGTCTTGAGTTAGAAATTTCCCTGAAAGTATGTATACTTGAAAGTCTTCATTACATACTTCTCCCCCTGAATAAAAATTCAAAGGAATTCAGAATACTAAACATCAGCCCTATAGTCCACCGCTAAAAAAGATTCCAAAGCAAGAGAGCAATTTAAACATATTTGGTGGAGAAATACAAGTGATATTTAGTAGAATTAGTAGAAGAATGTAATCATATATTTTCTTATTTTTAAACGTTTTATGTCTTTTTTTTAAACCTCACTGTAATTTCTACCATTATCACTTCCCTCTCCCAAAACCCATACCATATAATAGAATTTTTTAAAAAGAAAAAATCAGCATAACTGATCAAAACAAAGAAAAAGTTTAAAAATAAGAATAACATACAACCTTAGATTGACTACCCACAAAAGGGGCTAGAGTAGAAATTATAAAGAGCAACCAAAGCATACTTGCCCTTTATAATTTTGTACCATTCACTTTTGAATTTTTTATTGATGTTGATTTATAGAATACTGGGTAATTTAGTTCCATCATTTGTGATTTTCTCTTGCCTAATGTTTTGTATTATTGTACTTCTCTATTTTTTTAAACCAATATAAGATGGGTTTGAGGAATTTTGCGTTATAACACAGTTTGAGATCTGGAAGTAATATTCCATCTTGTTGCCTACTGCTTTTCATTTTTCTCATAATATTCTAGGTCTTATATTTTAAAATGGTTTTTAAAATTATTTTTATCATCATGTAAGCAGTGGTATCAAACTCAAATAGAAACGGGGCCAATAAACTGTACATAAGGATCCCTGTGGGCTACATATTGATGTAGAAAACCATTTATTACCATCATCTTTGTTCTACTGTAACTTTATTTTGTTAAATATTTCACAATTGCATTTTAATTTGATTGGGTGTCATATACATATTTAACACCTCTAATGTAAAGTATCCCTTATGTAATTTGATTGGTATGTCATTAAAACTATAAATTAGCTTTGTTAGCAATCATTTTTATTATATTGACACGTCTCAGCCATGAGCACTGAATATTATTTGTTTAAGCATCGCTTTGTAGTTGAATCTATACAATTATTTTGTATACTGTGGCAGACAGATTCTCATGTATTTTTATATTTTATAGTTCTCTGAGACAGGACCTCCCTTTCTATTACTTACCTCTTGGAATTTCTTACTATAATAGAGAATTGCTGTTGATTTTTTAGAGTATATTTTATAGCCTGCAACTTTGCTGGAACTACTATTTAAATTAGCATATTTACCAGTTCCCTAGAATTTTATTAGTAACCATTATATCACAAGAAAATGAGATTGCTTTAGCTCCTCTTTAACAATTTAATTTCTTTCTTTTACGTTACTGCTATTGTTAGCATTCCTTTAACACCATCAAATAATAAGAGGTAGATTAGGCATCCCAGCATTATTGTTGTATTTACTGGGAACAGTTTTTTTGGTATCCTCATTGAATATGATGCATGATTTTAGTTTTGGATATATTTTATTATCTTTTTAAAGAGGTTACACTATGCTGTTAGTTTGTAGGGGTTATTTTTTGTTTGTTGTTTTTTTTTTTTTAGCATGAATGAGAACTGGCTGGACAAAGACTTTCTTCATATTTGTTGAGACAATGCAGTTTTGAAAATTTTGGTTTTTAATATTATCAATTATGTTGATTTTTTCCTTAATGCTGAACAATTGTTTAAATTTTTGTTGTTTAGCTATTCAGTCATGTACCACTCTTTATGACCTCAATGGACAATAACACATCATTGCCTTCTATTCTCCATGATCTCAAAAAGTCTGTCCAAGTTTATGACCATTGTTTCCATGGCACTATCTACCCATTTCATCCTCTGCTATCCCCTTTTCCTTTGGCACACAATCCTTCCCAACATCAGGGCCTTTTCCAATGAGTCCCATCTTTTCATTATGTGGCCAAAGGATTTAAATTTCAGCCTCAGCATTTTAACCTTCCAGCGAATAGCCTGAATTACAGCCTTTGAATACTCCTTATTCAATCTTAAACCAATCAGTTGTTCCATGTTCAGTTCTAACTTGCTTTGTGGCTCACATACAGGTTCATCAGGTAAGATGAAATGGTACTCCCCTTTCTTTGAGGACTGGCCACATTTTGTTGTGATCCACACAGTGAAGCAGGTATTGTGGTTTTGGGGGTTTTTTGGTTTGGTTGGTTTTTTTTTTTTTTGGAACTCCATTCTTTTCTCTATAATCTGGAGAATGTTAGCAATTTGGTCTCTAGTTCCTCTGCCTCTTTGAAAACTAGTCTGATCTTCTGGTAATTTCAGAAGTGCGGCTTGCAGAATCACTAATGAAATCTGTCTATAATTATTCTGTGGTTTAGGAGTAAGTTTCATATTTAGCTCATAAATGGTGTCTAGTAGAGTAGCTTTGTTCTCAGATTTTGAGAACTAGTATAGAAAATAGTACTAGTAGAAATAATGAAATCTGTGTAGTGCTTTAAGGTTTACAAAGTGCTTTGGCAAATGTTATTTCATTTTATCCTCATAACAAGACTCAGTGATATTATCCACACTTTTAGAGATGAGAAAACTGAGGTAAAAAGTGACTTGTCCAAGGTCACATATCTACTAAATATCTGAGGTCACATTTGAACTCACTTTCCAGAAATCAGATTCAAAACTCTTGGTCAGCTTGCCACCCAGCCACCTACTTTTAAAAAATCTGATATAAAGGGTAGAGTCAAGATGGTGGCTTAGAAGCAGAAGAATTCCATGGCTCCCCCCATAACCACCTCAAATACCTATAAAATATGACTCTAAACAAATTTTAGAACTCCAGAACTCATAAAATGACAGAGTAACAAAGCTCCCGCTGAAGGCAACCCTCCAGGGTAAGAAGCAGCGGGTGGTGGCCCTGCAGCCACCTCCACATGGCTGCTTCAGAGCTCCCAGCCTGCAGATTGCAGGAGGGCCAAGCAATCATTCAGAGGCTAAGTGCTCTTGCCTTAACCTGCCTGGAGTGGGATTGTGGTCTTGGATGGTATGTTCCCGAGGTGTGTGACCAGTGAGCCAAAGCTGGTGCGGGCTGCAGAGACAGCGGCTTCCTAATAGGTCTGGCAGCTGTGAAAATCTTAGCAATTTGGGACAAAGTGCTCCGCTCGCAAAGCAGAGTTCTGCTGAGCCCAAAAGTCAAGTAATTGACTGGCAACATGAGCAGGCAAAGGAAGTAAAGTAAGCACAGCAATCCAACTTTGGATTCCTTTTTTGGGGACAAAAAAGAATCAAAGCATGGAACAAGAGGAAGACAACACAGTCTGAACTCTTGCACTAAAAGCTTTGAAGAAAAATGTAAACTTCATAGAAGCCATAGAGGAGCTTAAGAAGGATTTTGAAAACCAAATAAGAGAAGTGGAGGAATAAATTGGGAAGAGAAAAGAGAATGATCCAAGAAAATCGTGAAAAGAGTCAACAACTTGACTCAAGAAAATAACACCTTAAAAAATAGATTCACTCAAATGGCAAAAGAGGCCTAAAAATCTGATAAAATTCTATGACTTTATGAAGATGAGTTCCCCTCCGCCCCGCCCCGCCCCATCTTCTATGGTAGTTCCTTTACATTTAACTCTATTTCCTTTTCTGAGATTGAGTTACTGAAAATCTCTATTTAATTTTATATTTATTTTAATTTTTAAAAGATATTTTACTATTTTGTATGTGCATGTCCTGAGTATTACTAACATGTAACCATGTCTAAAAGGTGCTGGGTATTTTTTTATTCTAGTTTTATTTGTAATTCCATCTTCTCCACTTGCTATTGCATTGATTTAATTTTCTGCCTTTTTAAAAAATAAGATTGGCTAAAGACTTACCAATTTTATCAGTCTTATAAAAGGATCAGATTTTTGTTTTATTTGTCACTTCTACACCTTTTTTGGTTTTCAATTTATTATTTTTATTTTTTATCTAATTTTTGATGGTTATTTTTAATGCTTATTTTAGGTGTGCTTATCTCACCACCACCACCCGCCCACCAGATTGTTTTAGCTCTATCCTAGAAATTTTGGTTATACTGTTTCATCATTATCATTTTCTTTTTCTTTTTTTTACTTTTTGGAGAGGGGAAGGTAGGGCAATTGGGGTTAAGTGACTTGTCCAAGGTCACACAGCTAGTAAGTATTAAAGTGTCTGAGATTGGATTTGAACTCAGGTCCTCCTGATTCCAGGGCTGGTGCTCTATTCACCGTGCCACCTCCCTACCCCTTATCATTTTCTTTTGTATAACTACTATTTCTATTCCATTTTTTCTATGACACTCATTCTTTAGAGTTTTATTGTTAAGTGCCCATTTGTGTCTCTTTCATTTGCTTGTGCTCCTTGAACTGTTTTTAGTGCCCTGTAGTCTATACATGATAGTTTCATTATTTTAGACGTCAGTTCTTGTAAAAGTTCTATGTACTGTGTAGAAATACTTAAATTCTTTAACAGCTTCATTTAGAAAGCATTATAAGTACTTTGGAAGTTTATCCAGCCATATATTTGGTTTGATATTTTCCCTTCTGTTTATCTTGCTTTTAGACTTATCTGAAACTGAGCAAGGTACACTGAAATCTCCTGCCACTATTGTGTTACTATCTATGCTTTCTTGGAGTTCACTTAGTTTTTCCATTATGAATTTAGATCCTGAGGTAATTGGAACATATTAGTTTTACACACACACACACACACACACAATTTTTTTGAAGCGGGGAAGGCAGGGTAATTGGGGTTAAATGACTTGCCCAAGGTCACCTGGCTAGAAAGTGTTAAGTGTCTGAGGCTGGATTTGAACTCAGGTCCTCCTGACTCCAGGGCTAGTGCTCTATTCACTGTGCCACTCAGCCATCCCATATTAGTTTAATATTGATATTGTTTTTCTGTGGTTCCTTTCGGCATAATACTTTCCTTAGTTGCCCCTTTTAACGTATAGAGTATTTGGTTTTGCTTTGAGTAACAGGAAGACTGTAACTTTGACTTTTTTATATTTACCATGCATAGTAATTTTTTCACACTTATTTGCATTTTGTATATATCATCTTAAAATGTGTTTCTTGTAAGCAATGGATTGTGGGGTTTCTTTTTTTATCCAATGTCACACTTTTTTCATGTTTTTTTAAATGAATGACTATCTTTTAAAATTAATTGTTAAGGTTTTTATTATGTTAGCTTGGACTTGAGCTCTTTTTCTCTTTAAAACACACCTCCAGTGTTTTTCATAGGAGTGCTGAATAGGCTTGTGCCATTTAAAATTCCTGTCCCTCTATATTTGAAGACCTTTTTCCTGATTACTTGCAGAATGTGTTTGTCACTGGCAGTGTTAAATATAACCATTGTACATCTTAGAGTGAGCAGCATATGGTTTATTTTTTTCTAGGGGCAATCTGTGAATCCCTTTTATTAGCACTTTGTTTTTTGTGTTCAAAAGTTCTAGGCAGTTTTCTTGTATTCTTGATTTGAGGTGTTTATTTTTTGAATTGTCATGTTCTTCTGGGAGACCTATAAAACTTAAATTATCTCTCTAAATACTGCCTTCAAAACCAATGTTTTACTGATACAGGGAGATCTTATTTTATTGTTATTATGGTATTGCTTTTTGCTTCATGGAATTAAATACAATTTTTATAATAGACCTGACAATAATTATGAGTTTTTCTTGTTGAAACTGTGTGAGGTTAAAGACAAATGGATAAGGGAATCATAGGAGATGATCAAGTTTTCTTCTAGTTGATAAAAATCATTGAAGAACCAAAAAAAGTATGTCCAAGTAGTTGCAAATAATGCTTGTAATAATTCTAAATTTAAATTTAATAAATTAGTAAATTCAGAAAATGAAGGGAATAATGATAATTCTCTGATTATGTCTTTTAATTAGTTCTATTTTTTCTTTTACTTTATCTAAAATCATGATGGCTATCCCTGCCTTCTTTTTTACTTCATCTGAAACATAATAGGCTCTTCTCTAGCCTCTTATTTTTAACTCTGTGTCTTTTTGTTTCAATACAATGATTTTATAACCCAATTTCAAGACAACAATCATAACGTGTTTGAAACTTAAAATTAATTTTTAAGTGAGTATGTGTGCATATATGTGTCTGTGTCAGCATATATTCATCAACAGGGGTTACTCCCACTTAGAAACTACTTCTACCAACATAGAATAGCAACTGGTATAACTGCAAGTTGTAATTGTAGTAGGTATCAGAGGGTTATCCAGAGGGTTGGACAAACTGGGTTAGTCTAAAACTCACATCATTCTGACTTTAAGGTGAACTCCCCATCCACTATACCATACCTACGAAAATATGGAATATGAATGAAAAAACATCAAACAATTGTGATCTTAAAATATTTTAACTTTGAGCTATAACTCTAATATTTCTGGAATTCTCCCTTTCAACTTCAGTGTGACGTAATAAATAAGTATCTGAGGATGCATTTCTTCACAGACAATTGCAAACATCCATGAATTTAATCTGTTGCTTTGTAATACAATTTACAATTGGTATTGATTGTACAACTTAAGCATGGAAGCAACTTTGTTGGTAGGTTTGCTGGGAAATATTCTCAGTGAATGAAATATACTGCAAATGTCATTCCCTCTCTGACAACTTCTTGAACATTTTTTCTTTCATACTGAGTAATATGTGTGTATACAAAGAAAATAAGCTTTTATCCAAATGATATGATCTCTACAATGCCCATTCAAGAAATGAATTAAGGGATATTCACAAAAGCATGAAATAGATAGGTCATCGTGCTCATCAATAATATAAGCATTTAAAAAGTCTGTTAAGTTTTTAAGGAGGCTCTTTGAATAAGGGGTTTTGTTGTAGTTTTTTCCACAGGAAAAAATTTGCATCTGACTATAGATGAGAGTACATTGCTATGTTTATAGAAGACAATTACTCAGTGTGGTCAAACAGGCTATTCAACCATTGCATATTATGAAAAAACATGGAAAACATTAATTGAGTCTTATATGAAACTTTGCATCATCCAAATCTGGAATACATGGTAGATTTCTGGTTATTCTACCTTATAAAATCATCAAATGACAAAGTTGGAAGGAATCCAAGAGACCATTTAATTTAATTCAGGCACTATGTGTACATATCCTCTTTCTGGGGCTTAATAAATAATTATTGATTGATTCTCCTTGTCTACTAGCTTAGTAACGCCATAGATAATTAAACTTGGTTAGTCTAAAATAATTTATTCCAACTCCTTTCTGTCTTGAAGATACATATCTTCTAAAGACAAACTAGTCCTTTAATAATATCTTTATAATTTGACCAGAAATCAACAACAAGCCCAGTAATCAATATAGCTTAGTATGTGCACCTTTTTCTACTTTCAAAATTTTGTTTATCTTCAATCCTGTGTTATTTTTTTTCAAACAATAGTGATGAAACAATCACATTCAGACATTCTCTCAGTAAACAGTGTTTCTGAAACTGATGCCTAGAATTTATTGCATTTAGGTTCTCTTTCACCATCTCCTTATTTATTGTGGATTTCAATATCCTATTGAAAAGTTTTATTCTCTCCCTTCTACTCCAAAGATCTTACTTCTTCATAGAAAAGGCAAAATGAGTGGAGTATTTCTCCCTTTTCTGATCATCTACCATCCACTCCAGGGATCCTATTGATTCCTTGTTCTTCTTGTCTTCTCTAGTAGACCTTAAAATGCTCTGTTTACCGTTTCAAACATTTAGTAATATGAAATTGTCAGCAAAAAGTTAGTGTTTGTCAGCTGCTCTGATCTTAGCAGACAGGGATCTAAAGTAGATGTCCATTTACATGAAGTCTCCTAAAAATTATATAATGTTTCCATGCCAGCTTTGTGATAATGTATCAGGAACTCATTTTGTAATTCTTCTAGCTGGCCCCAAGAGAAAGTAAGCCATAGCTGAAATCAATCCAGAGGGGGAAAAAACAAACTAAAATGGTCAAGGAAATGCCAGGGCTACCTTCAGAGAAGCTTTTTGTTATCTTTTTCCCAAAACATTCTGTAGTCTGAAAAGATAAGGGTTTAAGATGATCAAAGTCATGAAGAATTTGAATAGCGTGAGCATGGGTAAGGATAGACTTAGATACCAAATCCTTGAACACAAAAACTAGGAGGTCATTTCTGAAGCTTGAATAAAGTCAATTTCATTTCTAAATAATAAAGGAAAACATTATTCTAGAAAGCATTTGATTAACTTATAGGATTTGTTACCATAGCAATGCACAAAAATAATAACTTCAAAAAAACACTAGAGAGGCAGCAAAACACAGTGGATATTTTATTGAACCTGAAAACAAGAAGACCTGGCTTCAAATTCTACTTCAGACATCCACTATGTGACACCTCCCAAAAAGTCACAACCCTCTCTAGACCTCACTTATTTTGAAGATTATTATGAGACTAGATGACCTCTAAAATCCCTTCCAACTCTAAAATATGATTCCAAAAACCTTTACCTAAAGTGATAGTTTTATAATAGGAAAGTGGTATGTTTGGGGCTCACTATTTTAAAAAAAACCCTTTTTATTATGAATTTAAACATCAGCAAACATAAAAATCATATAAACATAGAAAGAACAGAAAAAGATCATATATGAAACTGCATCTTTCTACTAGAACTGTTTTGGTTTATTTTAAGTGCATATTATATTTTACCTAACAGTTCCAACATTGTCTTACTTGTCTGTGTTCCCTTTAGAAGATTATTCCATATCTTTTTAAAATAAGTTTTTATTGATGTCTTTTTTTATATCACCAACATTTTTCCTAGTCTTCTTTCCTTTTTGCTTTCCAGAAAGTGATCCTCTAACACAAATTATATTTTTTTAGAAACAAAAGAAAGTAAAAGAGAAAAAATACCAGGCAAAACTGACCACTATTTTGAAAAATCTAATAACATATACAACATAGCAAACTTATGAACCTCGCTGCAAAAGGGTTGGGTGTGAATGTTTTTTCATGTCTCTTTTTTGAAGACATGTTTGTTCTTATTTTGCAACAAACTTTTTTGTGACAGTTTTTTGCATTCACACTGTTTGTATCCCTGGGTATATTGTTTTCTTGACTCTATTTACCTCACTCTGCATCTGATCATGTAGAATATTCTAAGCTTCTCTGTATTTATCACATTTGTCAATACTTCCAGCACACTGTATTACAGTAATATTACAATTACTTCCATGTGTTACAATTTGTTAAGCCAGTCAGTGAATAAACCAATAAGCATGTGTTAAGGAGCAGTTGGGAAAAACAATAGATGAGAGAACAAAACCTGGAGTCAGGAAGACATGAATTCAAAGCTGGCCTCAGACACTTACTAGCTATGTGACCCAGGACAAATTACTTAAGCTGTTTGCCTCAGTTTCCTCTTCTGGAAAAAGGGGATAATAACAGCACCTAACCTATAGGGTTGCTGTGAGGACCAAATACGATGTTATTTATAAAATTCTTAGCACAAAACCTTGCTTATAACAAGTCAGCTATATAATTGTTAGTAGTTGTTGCTATTGTTGAATACTCATTATGTGCAAAGCTCTGCAATAAGTACAGGGGATACAAAGATGGTCAAAAGAAAGTGTCTGCCTTTGAGGAAGAGCTCAAACTCTAATAAGGGATATAACATGTAAATAGTTCTCTAAAAACAAGCTATATACTAGATAAATGGGAAATAATCAATCAAAGGAAGACATTACAGTTAAGAATGATCTAGAAAGGTTTCCTGTAGAAGACAGAATTTTAAATGAGACTTGAAGCCAGGGAATCCAAAGAGCAAAGAAGTTGGAGAACATTTTGAGGATCAGGAGACAGTCAGTGAAAATGCCTAGAACTTGCATACCCTAACTGAGGAGTTATCTACTTTTCCCCAAAATTTTCACTATCAAAGGAAGTACTGACAAATATTAAGGTCATGTGTCTATTAAGACTATATTGTAGGGGCGGCTAGGTGGCACAGTGAAGGGGTGGCTAGGTGGCACAGTGAATAGAGCACCGGCCCTGGAGTCAGGAGTACCTGAGTTCAAATCCGGCCTCAGACACTTAACACAAAAAACTAGCCGTGTGATGTTGGGCAAGTCACTTAACCCCAACTGCCCTCCAAAAAGCAAAAAAAAAAAAAGACTAAATTGTGTGTATAAGGCATTGTGTCAAGTCTAATTATTGCCAGATTACTTTCTACTTTTCCTAGCATTTTTTTTTAAAACAGGGAGTTCATTACTAAGTACTTGATATTTCCTGATTTATACAACATTGAATTCTTAAATTTCATTGTTCCTAATTCTCTTTTGTCTAATATATTTCATTGAATTATTTTATTTTTTTTAAACAAATAACAAATGTTTTGATGGCTGCTGCTTTATATAGCTTTTGTTCTAAAAGTGCTACTATTCCTTCATATTCTCCTCTTTTCATTATTTCCCCTGGAATCCAAGACCTTTTGTTTATCCAAATCAATTTTCTTATTATTTTACCAAGTTCTATAAAATATGTCTTTACTTCATGATTTGGTTGGTATAGCATTAAACTATAAATTAACATTTGTAATATAGTCATTTTTATTCTACTGACATAGCCAGCCACAACTATTAAATATTTCAACCAACTATTTAAGTTACTGCTTATTTCTTTCAGGAACATTTTGTAATTCAATCTATAGGAGTATTTTATGTGTTCTGGTAGACTAATTCCCTTGTATCTGACACCCTTGTGTAGCAATTTGGAATGGAATTTCTCTATTATGACCTCTTAGTTTTCATTTTAGTTATACAGAAATATTTATTTTTGAAGGTTTATTTTGTTGCCTACGATTTTTCTGAATCTACTGACTATCTCAAATAATACTTTTGTTAATTACCTAGGATTTCGAAGTAAACCATCACTTCACTGGTAAATAGAATTAGCTTTATCTCTTCTACATATCTTCACACTTTTAATTTCTTACTTATCTTATTGCTATTGCTACCATTTCCAGAAGTATAACAAATAATAGTAGAGTAGGTACCCTTGCTTTATTCCTGTATTTACTGGGAAAGCTTCTACAGATTCCCATTACATATAATACTTGTTTTTGATATTAAAGTTTTTTAAAGATATTAAGAAAAGGTGCATTTATGCCTAGGTTTTATAGAGCGTTAGCATAAATTAATGTTGTACTTTGTCAAAAGTTATTTTCTGTATCTGTGGAGATAACCATGTGATTTTAAATATTTTGTACTAATGATTATGATAACGTTGAACCATTTTTGCATTCCTGGTATAAATCCAACTTGGTCATGATGAATGATTTCTTGAATGACGTATTGTAATTTAACAGGATTTTATTTAAAACTTTTGAATCAATATGCTATAATAACATGCAGCTCTAGTTTTTCAAACAACATATTCTGTTCTGCATTGTTTATCTTTGTTAGATTTATCCAAAACTGAGAGAGGAGTATTAAACTCTCGTATTACTATTGTGTTACTGTTTTTGTCTTCCTGTAGATCTATTAATTTTTTCTTTATGAATTACATGCTAAGGCATCTGAAATACATAAATTGATAAACACATTAAACTGATAATGGCCTGCTGTCTGTGGCTCCTTTCAGTATAACATACTTTCCTTGATTATTCCTTTTTATGTTTTGCATGTTAATTTTTGCTTTATTTGTTAGCATGATATTAATTCTTTTTTGAGAACAATCTGATGCAGAATAAATTTGTTTTGTTTGATAGCATGATTTTAAATTTTGCTTTTATTTTTTGAATCATCTGATATACAATAAATTATATTTTTTTCTCCTTGATTTTAATATATCTATGGGGGGGAGTATGGATAGGGTTTTTTCCCTGTAAGCAACAAATTGCTGAGTTTCATTTTCTTATCCTCTATCTCACTCTTTTTAATTTTCTTAGACTATTTAATCCATTCATATTTAAATGTACGTGAGTTCAGGTTTTTATTTTTTCCATTTGTCTCTAGTTTTTTTTCCTCTCTTCCTCTTAAAGATAGTACTTCATCTCTTTAGCTATTTTCATTTAATCTACTTTATTTCTGTTTCCCATCTTCCATTTAACCATAAGACCCCTCTTCCCTCCCATTTACATAGTTTTGGACATTGGCTTAACATTTCCATCTCTTTATTTCCTCTAGTTATTATACTCTTTTTTTTTCTTAGTTAAGTGGTCAAGTAAAATTCCCCTTCTTCTTGTCAACTTATTTTATTGTTTTAAAATTCATTTTCTGTGCATATAAAAATGTTCTCTTTTCCTCATTCTCTTAATTATTTATGTTACTTTCAGTCTATTACAAACTTAATACTTTGACTCATGGTTCTTACACTTTTTTTATTTGTTCCATAGTCTCACTATATTGGAGTTTCTAAGATACCTATTTTGAGTTTCCTCTTCTAAATAGTTTATATATTACTGCTTTGTAGATCTTGACCTCTGGTAGCCCTTATCCGCCTAACTCTTAGAAATAGATAGAGAGGACAGAAATGCTGCCCCATCGTATGAATTTTCCTATGTCCCTGAATGTATAGTTCTTACTACTTCTTACCCTCCTCAAGATAATTTTTGTTGGCATTTGTCATCAAATCTTCATTCAGGGTCCATTCCTCTGGGTCCATACCTGCTCTTCCAGGTACCAGTTACCCCCAGGATCACCAGTCTCTTTCTTCTGAGGCAGGATCATGTCTATGGAGGCACAAGTTTCTTAGGCAATAATCTTTCCAGGGGGGAAGCGGTAGAAGCAGGGAGCAGGGAGACACAAAGCTTCAATTTATTGTTTATTTTAAATATTCTTTTATTTTTAAACTTTGAGTTTCAAATTCTCTCCCTCCTTTCTACCACCTCCCCTACCCACTGAGCAAGCAAACAATATGATATGAATTATATATGTGAAATCATGCAAAACATTTCCATATTAGCCAGATTAAAAAAAGAGAGAGAGAGAAACTTTCAATTTGCACTGAGAATTCATCAGATCTCTCTCTGGAGAAGGATAACATTTTTTCATCAAGAGTCCTTTGGAATCATTTTGGATCACTGTATTGATAAGAGTAGCCAACTCTTTCACAGTTGATCATCATTACAACATTACTATTACTATGTATGATAACCTCCCAGTTCTTCTCACTTCACGTTGCATCAGTTTATATAGGTCTTACTATGTTGTTTTTTTTTCCTGAAACTACCCTTTGTCCTTTCACAAAGCACAATAGTCATCCATCCTAATCATAAGCTAAAATTTATTCAGTCATTCCCCAACAGATGAGTATCCCACTTAATTTCCAGTTCTTTGCCACCACACATATTGCTATAAATATTTTTGTAGACTAAGTCCTTTTTCCTGTTTCTTTGATATCTTTAGGAAACAGACCTAGCAGCAGTATTGCTGAGTCAAAGGGCATATAAACACAGTTTTAATTCTTTGTGCATAGATCCAAATTGTTCTCCAGAATGATTGAACTAGTATACTACTCCACAAGCAGTTCATCAGTGTACCTATTTTTCCCTCATCCCCTCCAGTATTTGTCATTTCTGATAGGAGTGAGGTGATACTTCAGAGTTAATTTGCCATTCTTATAGTGATTTAGAACATTTTTATATGGCTATACATAGCTTTGTCACATAAAAATACTATATATCAATATTGATTTTGTTGTTGTTTAGAGTTTCAGTGGTATCTAATTCTTTGTTACCCACTTGGGGTTTTCTTGGCAAAAATACTGGAGTGGTTTGTCATTTCCTTCTCCAGCTCCTTTCATAGATAAGGAAACTAAGGTAAACAGGGTTAAGTGACTTGTCTAGGATAACAAAGCTAGTAAGTATCTGAGGCAAGATTTGAACTCAGGAAGGTGAGTCTTCCTGACTTCAGGTCAAACACTCTACCTTCTTGTACCCAATTGTACTGGATGTAGAAAAATACTCAATGAGGTCAAGATGCAGATATGAGTCAAGATGGTAAAGAATGTTTCATATGACTATAGATAGCATTGATTACTTATTCTGAAACTACCTGTTTACATTCTTTGACCATTTATAAATGGTGGGATGGCTCTTATTTTTACAAATTTGACTTAGTTTTAATACTCCATCTATGAGATGTGAGGTCTTGATCAGAGAAATTTACTGTAAAAACTTTTATATTACTTTATTGCCTATGGTACCTTTTGTCATAATATAGTATCACTGACTATATCTTTTACTTAGATCTATTTTTGATCTTGCTTTGCTTGAGATCATTATTGCTATCCCTGCCTTCTTTACTTAAGCTGAAGCATATTAGGTTCTGCTCTAACCCTTTTTTTTAGTGCTTTTTTTTTAAAAAAAGAAAATTTATCATTTATTTTTAGTTTACAACATTCAGTTCCCAATCCCTTGAGTTCCAAATTTTCTCCCCTTCCTTCCCTCCCCCATCTTTCCCCATGGCAACACACACAACCTGATACAGGCTCTACAAATACCTTCACACTAAACATTAGTCAAGTTGTAAAGCAGAATTATAGCCAATGGAATGAACAACGAGAAAGAAGGAACAAAACAAAAGAGAGAGCAAATAATTTACTTCAATCTGCATTCAGACTCTATAGTTCTTTCTCTGGATGTGGCTGGACTTCTCCATCATGAGTCCCTTGGAGTTGTCTTATAATCTTGAATTGCTGAGAGGAGTCCAGTCTATCAAAATTACTCATCGCAGATACAATGTGTCTGTAATTGAGCACAAAGTTCTCCTGGTTCTGCTGTCCTCACTCAGCATCAGTTTATATAAGTCTCTCTATGTTATTATGAAGTCTGTGTGCTCCTCATTTCTTATAGCACAACAGTATTCCATTATATTCATATACCACAACTTGTTTAGCTATTCCCCAACTGATGGGCATCCCATTGATTTCCAATTCTTTGCCACTACAAAAGGAGCTACTATAAATAGTTTTGTACATATGGGTCCTTTTCCCACTTGTATTATCTCTTTGGGATACAGCCCTAGAAGTGGTATTGCTAGGTCAGAAGGTATGCACATTTTTAAAGCCATTTGGGCATAGTTCCAAAATGTTCTCCAGAATGGTTGGATCGGTTCACAACTCAACCAACAATGCATTAGTGTTTCAATTTTCCCACATTTTCCCCAGTATTTATCATTTTCCTGTTTTGTCATGTTAGCCAATCTGACTGATGAGATGTAGTACCTCAGAGTTGTTTTGATTTGCATTTATCTAATCAATAGTGACTCAGAACATTTCTTCATACGACTATAGATAGCTTTAATTTCTTCCTGTGAAAACTGCCTGTTCATATCCTTTGACCATTTATCAATTGGGGAATGACTTGTATTCTTATATATTTGACTCAGTTCTCTCTATATTTTAGAAATGAGGCCTTTATGAGAGACACTGGTTATAAAAAATTTTCCCCTAATTTTCCACTTCCCTCCTAACCTTGTTTACACTGGCTTTATTTGCATATAAACTTTTCAGTTTAATGTAATCAAAACAATCCATTTTGCATTTTGTAGTGCTCTCTATCTTTTGTTTGGTCATAAATTTTTCTCTTCTCCATAAATGTGACAAATAAACTCTTCCTTGCTCTCCCAGATTGTTTATAGTATCAGCCTTTATATCTAAATCATGAGCCCATTTTGACTTTATTTTGGTATATGATGTAAGATACTGGTCTATGCCCAGTTTCTGCCACACTATTTTCCAATTTTCTCAGAAATTTTTGTCAAATAGTGAGTTCTTACCCAAAAAGCTGGATTCTTTGGATTTATCAAACAGTAGGTTACTGCAGTCATTGGGAGCTACTCAATCTTGTGTGATCCTGACTCCACAATATCTGAATTCTTTCTTGTTGGATGCTTCCAATATTTTCTCTTTGACCCAGGAGTTCTGGATTTGGGTTATAATATTCCTGGGAGTTTTCATTTTGGGATCTCTTTCAGGAGATTATTGGTGGTTTCTTTCCATGTCTATTTTACCTTGAGGATCTAAGATATCATGGAAGATTTCCTTGATAAACTCTAAAAATACGATGTCTAAGCTCTTTCTTTGATCATGATTTTCAGGTAGTCCAGTAATTCTTAAATTATTTCTTTTCAATTTATTTTCCAGGTCAGCTGTTATTCTGATAAGAAATTTCAGATTTTCTTCTATTTTTTTATTCTTCTGACTTTGCTTTATTGTTTCTTGAAGTCCGATAGAGTTATTAGCTTCCGCTTGCCAAATTCTAATTTTTAAGGAATTATTTTCTTCAGTGAGCTTCTGTACCTCTTTTTCCATTTGTCCAATTCTTGCCTTCCAAGAAACTTTTTTTCTTCAGCAAATTTTTGTAGTTCTTTTTCTATTTGGCATATTTTGCTTTTAAAAGAGCTCTTTCCTTTAGTTTATTTTTTGTGCCTCTTTTACCATAAATCCAGTTGTTTTTTAAGGTGTTATTTTCTGCAGTATTTTTTACATCATTTACTAAATTACCGATTCTCTTTTCATAATTTTCTTGTATCACTCTCATTTCCCCCCGATTTTTCCTTTACCACTCATTTCTTTAAGTTGTCCAGGTATACTTTTTTGGAATGGGGTCCAATTAGCATTGTTTGTTGAGGCTTTTGTTGGTAGCTGTTTTTACATTGTTGTCTTCTTCTGAGTTCATGTCTTGGTCTTTCTTGCCAGTATAATAGCTTTCTGTGATCAAATTCCTTTTGTTTGCTCATTTTTTCCCAGCCTACTTCCCTCTTTTTTTTTCTGGAGGGGGGAAAGCAAGGTAATTGGGGTTAAGTGAGTTGTCCAATGTCACACAGCTAGTAAGTATGTCAAAAGTATGTCAAATCTGAGGCCAGATTTGAACTTGGGTCCTCCTTACTCCATGACTGGTGTTCTATTCACTGTACCACCTAGCTGTCCCCCCTCCCTTTTTATTTGCCCCAGCCTATTTCTTTACTTTGATCTTTATGTTTAATTTGAGCCCTATTCACCTGTGGGTGGGGAGGCAGTGTCCTAAGCTTCAGGGCTTTTTTGTGCTTCTATTTTCAGAGCTAGTTTTAGAGATCTGCAAGTTTTTGATGCTTCCAAGTTGCTGTGATCACAGGAAAGGGATGGTCACTGTTCTCCTGGTCTATGATCTTTTCTTTACCTCTGAAGGGTTCCTGGGCCCCTGTAGCCACAAGCACTAACACTCCTCTTTGCTTTGCTACTGTGACCAGGGCATTGTTGCCCTGTGATTAATCACCAGCACCCTTCTCCACTATAGAACTGCAAACCAGAATTGCTTGTGGGCAACAGTGTTGCCAGTCAGTGGCAACTGTATCAGTGCCAGCAAAGCATTCCCTTTATCTCTTTTTGATCAGTTGTCTGACGCCCTTACAAGGTCTGGGCTGAGAGCTACTGTTGGCACCACACATGTGAACACTGGACAGTTTTCCACTCTGGTGTGACAGACCTCTCCTGCCAATCTCTTTAGGTTTTCTTAAGCTGGAAAATTTTTTCACCCTGACCTTTTGTTGGCTCTACTACTTCAAAATAATTTAATTTGGAGCATTATTTTAAAGTCGTTTACAGGAAAATATTGGGAGAATTCAGCTGGGTGGCTGCCCTTTATCTGCCATCTTGGCTATACCCCTCCCTCAATCATCAGTAATAGTCTTTCTAAGCATCAAAATTTCTCCAGATTATACCCACTGAAGGTCTCCATCTTACACTATAGATTATCTCTTTTCCCCTATAGGGGTGTTCTTCTATAGGATAGCTTCCCACCACTGAATCAAGATTTCACCATTTCTTTCCCCTTTTTTCCATCTCTGTCTTTGTCATTCTTCTTCCTAGGAGCTAAAAGCAGATATTTTCCTTCACTGCTACCAATTTGAAGTGGGCCGATAACATTTCCCCCAGCTTCTTGTCCTCTAGTCTTTTAGGTGACCTTGATTACAAAGTTTAGTCCTACAAAAAAACATTGATTCACCTGTAAGTGGGTTTTTGTGAACATTAGTCCACTATGTTTCAGGTCTGTTCCACTCTAACATTGCTTCTTCTATTTAATTTCCATTATTAACCCCAGTGTCTTTGTGTACTTTTAGAAAGAAATTTCTTAAAGGTATTCCTGCTATTGTTTTGTTGTTCCTATTGTTGTTAAAAAGTTCTTTCTCATTCCTCCTCTCCCCTTTTCCCCCTGGATTATTTATTTCACTAACCTTACCCTTCTTGGTTGCTTTATTTGTTTACCTTTCTTTTTTCTGTTGTCTAAAATGTTTACAAAGCAAATAATTTGCTCAGATATGGTTTTCTTTGTAGGAATTGTCCAAATGCCTCTCTTACCAAACATTTTTTTAAAATTGATGATTAGTTTTAGATTTGCATGGTAGATAACTTTAGGTTGCATTTTGAGCTTCTTTGATTCTTGGAACATATTATTCTGCGTTTTCAGGTGGGTGAAGAAAAAGCTTTGTGTTATTTGAATTTTCTGTCAATTTCTGTCAATTATTTGAAGGCCTTTCTCCAACTTACTTGTCTATAAGTTGTCTTTTAAATTTAACCACTGTGTCTTTTGGAGCTTGCAGAATAAGTTTCTCCAACCCCGATCCACCCCACACTCATACATTTAACCTCAATGGTTGGTTGATCTGTAGGTTCTTTTGATTAGTGCTTTGTTTTGTGTGATCAGAAATTCTGAGCAGATTTCTTGCGTTATTTTTTTGCATTGCAATGTTTAGGGGTTTTTTTTTTACTTGTTATATTCTTCTTGAAGATCTCAGTCTTTAAGTTTTCTCTATTTGTCTTATGTTTAAGATCAATATGTTTTGCTTGTATAGAGAACATATTTTCAATTAATGTTATTACTTTTTGATTCTCTTCTCCAAGATTGTCCTTTTCTTTTGTGCATTTCCATTCTCAATCAACTTTTTCTCTCTTTCGTTTCTTAGGAATTAAATTTTACCACTGGGGAATTAAATTTTTCTACTGTGGCAATTATTTTTGCTGTGCAAGCTATAAATTCTGCTTTCACAATTCTTATTTCTTTCTTCAACCATTTGGGAATATCTTGCTGTGGTTCCATGCTCTCTTGGGAATTCATAGGGTCCTCTGCCTCATCAATTTTTTATTAATTTATTTTTGTCATATAATATTTATTCATGGATGTCTGGACTCATTTAGCTCATCTGGAGGCCATATTCCCTTCTGTTATTAATATCTCCCCTGTTGGTTTATCTGCTTGTGCCTAGGGTCTTTAATTGAGTTTGTTCCTCCTGAGATATTTGGTAATTTAAGACTTTTTTTCTTTATATTCTCCTATTGCTTATGTTCTAACACTTCCCTATACACACTGGATTCCGATACATGTTAGCATTTTGCCCCCAATCCTTCTGTTTCTCAGTTGTCTGGCTGAGCACTACTAGTAGTGTACTACCACATTGCTAGACAAGGCAAAACAAACTTTCAGCCTTTTATTTTCTATAGAGCAGGGGTGGCAGAAGAGTAGAATTCTGCTGCAAGCTAGTGGTTTGGCTTATGGAGCCCCAATATCTGCCCCAAATCTGACAATGCCAATGGCAGAGGGTGTGTTAGGGGAGAGGGTTGTCCTGAGTTAGCATGTGAGGGATTAGCATTCCCTGTTGTTAATTCATTACCTTTTTAGGATTCTTGGTGTTTTAGATCATGCAAATGAAATTGTTTTATCTCTTGCACATAATTCCTATTTTGGAGAGGTGTGAGAGGTCAAAAAAATCATCTAGTCCTCCATCTAGTTGGCCATGTCTCTATGTATCTTTTGAACGTTTCAATGATGGTGTATTTTAAAAGCAGTATTATTATGTACTCACTTGTGCTCTTTCAACTCTTACCCTTTAGGATACTTGTTTATTTTTTAGGTTAACATCATAGGAAACACTCAAGCCTTTCCACAAAAGTCACTAGTATGAGGTATGGACTCTAATGCCAGTTAGTTGACAATCTTACCCAGTGTAGTACTGGTGATATACTTAAAATTGAGGCCGTTACTTCCAGGAAAAAGGAAATGTATGACCCCCAAGCAGGGAGTCCAAATAAAACCATGCAGTGATATCTGTCTCCTTATTAGAATACAAAGCATTTACTTTTAGTTTACGAATGAGAATTTAAGGATGGAGATAAACAGCATTACCTTCCATACACCAGTTCATGATATCCTGTCCTCTAAACTATCTCATATGAGTACTACCAAAGCTTCAGAAATAACAACAGTTCTATAATTTCAACAGCCACATGCTTGCCAGAATAAATTGGATTCTCTCCACTATTTGAGATGTCAGTGAAGCAGGGACTGCATAATTAGGTCAGACCTGATTATCTAGAACAAGGGCAATTTTCTTTACATCTTTGTATAGAGCCTCTTGAAATGGCAAAGGCTGAACATTTGGGCACATCAGAGAAAACGTCCAAAATAATGTCAGCTAGAAAAGATTTAACTACATTTTAATTCAAATGATATTTTCTATTAATGCCAGGGCAAGAAACCTATTGTGCAAAGAAGTCCACTTCATTTGCTTTATAGAAGAGCTGCCCAAATACATTCACATTTGAGTCTACTTTAGTGATCATTTCAATATTCACTTTACAATTAATGCTGCTTTTTATGAGATGCGGAAAGTAAACCAATTCCTATTCAGCTCCTAGGTATTGAATTTATTATAAAAAGTTACGTACTTAAAACTCTCATAATGAAACTGAGGGCATCAAATGATATTAACCTGGGATTAATGTTGATTAAAGCTAGTTACTCAAATGATACCACTGTGTCTATTTTTCCTTCCTGAAATAGAATTAGTATCATCCTCTACTACAATTCTAAAATTATTAGATCTGTTTAGAAATTGAAAGACTTCTTTTGCAGGCTTTTTTCTCTTTTCTCTTACTCTTCCTGAGACTCTGCCAAGCAAGAAGTCAATAAATATTGCTTGGTGATTTAAAACAGAAAGAACACCATCTCATATATAGTGAGTGTCCAATAAGTATTTATTAAATAAATGATTTTATTTTCTCTTGGTTAGAAGAGCTACCCCCATTGTACTGAAATGGTTGACAAAGCTTGGCAAAGCAAACACTTAAATTCTAAGAGAAACTACTGGACCAACAATATGACAGTTTTGTTTGCTCGGCTTGGATCACAAGTCCTGATCTCACTATGATTTACAAGATCTTTTCTTTCTCCTTGACAAAGCTACAAATGTGATTTCACAATGTAAGGGCACTGACATTAGCCACTTTGCTTGTCAAAACACTGCAGACATAGAAATAGCCACTATTGTAACTACACTAGTTTAAATGGATCAAAACCACTTTTAAAATGTTCAACTTTGTCTACAGTATAAACAACACACTAAGTGAATCAAACTTCAAGTTGGTTTAATTGCAAAATGATTTCCTTGACTTGAATACCATTGTTTCCTATAAAGGGTATATGATGTCTTATAGGCTTAGCAGTTTAAATGGAATTTCTTTAAAAAACAAAAACCTTTGCCTTTATCCTTCAGGTTTTTTTTTCTGTTCTAAGTTTTAAAAGAAGTCTAGACCTAGAACACAACTGGAAACATCATGTAATCCTATTTCCTAGCTTCTTAGCACAACCAGGCGTTCCAGAAAAATAATTGTTAACCTGACTCATCTTGAAAAAAAGAACACTATTGGGGTCATTGATACCTCTTACAGGCCTTAAAAAGTACAAGTTCATACAAATATCTAACCTGAATTCTTCCTGCTTAAATTTAATTCTCTTTCCTCAGTGAAAAAAACAAAACAACAGTTTCTTAATACCACTCAACATATTTCTCTCAAGTAAAATGCTGCTATTTATAAACATTTCATTAAACCATATTTCTATCAAATTATTAAAATTAGATGAATGCCTTCAGCATGTTGGATAGATTTTCTATCAGAGAATTTATGGAAATATGTGAACAAAAGCTAATACAAAACAACAGTGAGGAGAAGTTGGGGAAATATTCTGCTGGAGGAAGTACCCCCATCAATGAGATCAAGAAACATCAAACTACTAAGATGTCGCCTAGCATCACTATGATATTCTTCTAATACCTGTGTCCTCCTCAACATATTAGTGGTTTTGTGTACCATCATGCTATATACTACCATATAGTACCATATATAACAGATAGTGCCTTACTTTGTTCCATTTTTCATCATATATATTTTCAAAAGATTAAATTTCATACTGAAATTTCTCAGGTTTTCTGACTAGGCTAGAACAAAATGTTTCTGGAAAGTTTGACAAAAATCTATTTTCCCATTTTGGGGTTATAACACTACAAAAAAGGCTTTTTGCAGAAGAAAAATTTTGCAGATGATTTCTGTTAATCTCAAGCAGTTAGAATAACTTTTTTCTTAAAATATTATTGATTTTCTATAAAAAGGATATTTAGAGATGAAGGAAACAGTCAAATATTATAAATACATATCTGCCTAGAAGAAAAAGAAGAGACATGTTTTAAAATGACAAGCTCTACACTTTATTCAAGGGAGCAAACACCTAAATGGCTTAACCCCACCCCCACCCCCACTTAGTGTGTATGTAATCCTGAATAGGGATGTGTAATTTGCCTTGTTGAGGAAATTTGTTTATGACACATAGTTATGGATGTTTGCCAATAGCTCAGGGTGTTCGTTAACTTAGGAAACGTGCAGAACAGTGTAATGCCTCAAATTTCTCTGTACTTCCATTGTCAGCATGAAAAGAGGACACAATCTTCCTCATAGACTGCACAGAAAGTAATGACTCTCAGATCATCAGGTTTGCAAATTCTTGGACAATGAAAGGCATTACAGGCTTTCAGAGTAAATTCCAATGTCTATCTGTTAAAGTCTGGAAAATCACATTGAATTAAATACGATGTCACTTCTTCTTGGTTTATATTATACCATGCTCACCTAAATGCAATAAAGAAATATCCCACTAAAGGAATTTGTTGGGGCTCTGTTGCCCTACTAAATAATAAAAGCGTTATTAATAAAGTGTGTATGGGGGTGGGAATTACTTTGGACTTGGAATAGTTAAAGAGTACTGAATACACACTGGGATGAATGACAGATAAAGTTAGCAGAAACTACATAAATGGATTTTAGATATTTGAAAGAATTTATCTCTACTGATTTAAAAAAGTAAACAGCATTGAGGGCTGGAGCTACAAAGTACCTAACCTGTAATGGTAAGTCAGTAATTTGTAAAATAATGGGTGACTTCATCAAATTTCTGCCCTTCTTTTCTTTTCTAATGTTATACAGAACTGAAAACTTTTATACAATACAGAGACCAAAACTTACTTCTAAGCATCCAAAAGAATTATTAGCAATGGAAAAAAAAAAGATTTTACCTCAGAAGTTCAGGAGACAAAGGTCCATAAGTTCAAAAGTTCAATCCCTTGCTGGAACAAATTTTCTTTTGAAAGAGGTAAATTCATTGTTTGATATTTAAAGTCACTAGGTGCCTGCCTTTCAATTTTTTTTTGAAAGTTCCGCTTTTGGGGGGGTTAAAGTTTGCCTTGATCAAAAAGATTAGAAGCTGGAAACAGATCATTGGTTAAGAAGGAGGCATATATTTCTAAATTTACATGTTACATAAATACTGCCACAAAAATGCAGCAATAAGACTGGGGAAAAAGCTCTTTGTAGTGATTTTCTATCTAGGCAGAGTATACTTGTACAAAGTTTGGTGCCATACATGAAAAGAGACTCAAATTATTAAGACCTTGGATTCCCAGGCATGCCAAAGATGGATGAACTATTCAATAAAAATAGCTTCTTTCAACATAAGTAACAGCAAAGGTTTCTCACTTCTAGAAAGCATTTGAATCAACATGTGCACTTTATATATGTGAACACTACCTTTATTCTTCAATGACGAAACCACATTTTGCATCCCATTAGTGCTACAGAGCCAGCAGAGCTGGGCAAAAGCCAAGCAAGGTTCAGTTCTGGCCCACAGATCATCAACAAAGCAACCAGTTATATACTTGGACCAGAGATTCTATGTGGCAAGTGAAAATAAAAGATGTAAAATAAGCAACAAGTCATTTTCCAATCCTGTGTTAAGCTGAGGAGTCTGAAGCTAGGTGGGGTGGAGGTGAGGAATCACTTTGGATTTGGAAACAGAGAAATCTAAACATATAAAGCCCCCAAAATCCTATTTCCTGGCAAGTCACTTTTAGAGTATTAATACAAATGGCCTCACTCTCCCACTGAAACCATCTGTGTAGGACCAAGAGAGAAGGAAGCAATGCCTTCCTTCATAGAATTCAAAAACCTCTGGGGAAATTCAGACTTGACTATCATAGTTTAAAGAAAGAAGCATATGACAAGGGGGCATGGGGAATGGCAGGAAAGGGTTTCAGCATCCTGACAAGGACATCAGCCCATGAAAGAAAAGTGCCAGCAATAGGCAAGCAACCATAGTTTTTCCACCTGATAGCTGTCAGCCACAAATGGAAACGTCCTATTTTAAGCTTTGAGTATTGGTTTCTTTTAAAGGGAAAACAAACGTTCAATGTGTTAAGCTTATATCCAACATCAGTTCAAGAGAGATCATGATGGACAGCAAAATGTGGCTAAAATAAATGTAAAGGAATGACAGAAGTGGTAACATTAGTTCAATGTGGATAAGAATCAGTGTTACAATTAAAATATAGATGCAATGATATTGTTATGACTGTGGCTGTCAGTTGCACAATTAATTATTTTTTTCTTATCACTGGGGCTTAAAATTTCATAAGATTTTTGTCTTGCTTCTTGTTGGTTCACAACTTCCTAGCAAGTCAGGCTATGAAGGTTCTAAAGAAGAGACATATTTAAGGGTTAATTCAATGCTACATAAAAAAGGGACAGAGTAATCTTCTTTATGCATATATATGCCATTCCTCTTCTCAAAATCTTTCAATGATTTTCTGCTGTCTACAGAATAAAGTTCAATGTTCTCAGCTTGTCATTCAAGCTTCAGTCAGGGAGCTAGCTAACCTCCCTTTCTGGCTTTATCTCCTATCCCTCGATTGTAATTAATTAGTCCCCTTATATGGCCTCACTCTTTCCTAGCTCAATACCTTTGCTCAAATGGTTCTCAATCTCTAGAGTGCCCTTAACTTCTATCTATTAAGATTTTATTCATAATTTAAAGCCTAACTCAAATGTCTCTCCTCTTTTAGAGTCTTCCTTGTTTCTGCTGAACCTTTCAAAGTTCACCACTTTGTGGACTTAATATATATTATTATATATTTTATGGTACTTATTTGTACATGTTATATATTCCAAGAGTACAAGAAGTGTGTATTGTCTAAATTTTTTTATCTTCCCAAACACCTAATCTAAGGGGGTTAGCAACTGGACCCATGATTTCATTGGTATAGGCAACACCAGAACACTGGAACTCTTTCTATCAATGTAGGTTTGTAACTTCTCTGTGATTTAAGAATCTCAGAGAGCCTTAGAATCTTCTAAGACTTATGTGGTCATAATACATTCTTTTTTTTTTTGGAGGGCAGTTGGGGTTAAGTGACTTGCCCAAGGTCACATGGCTAGCTTTTTCGTGTGTGTGTGTGTGTGTGTGTGTGTGTGTGTGTTAAGTGTCTGAGGCCGGATTTGAACTCAGGTACTCCTGACTCCAGGGCTGGTGCTCTACTCACTGCGCCTCCTAGCCGCCCCCATAACCCATAATACATTCTTAATAAATGTTTGTAACTGAATGTACTACCTTAAATCCAGAAAACACAACATACAAAACAAGTAACATTATAACAAGTAAAGATGAGATTAAATACTCAGACATAATCAACCATGGCTCAAATGGATTCTAGCCAGAAGAAGCTCCTTTAAGGTTTTCTAACAAAGAAAAACCTTTTAACAAATGAAGAAATTATTTACTGGTCAGTGATGAAAAAGACAAGAAAAGTCAATATACTAAGAATGAAAGACAATTTGAAATGTGATTTAATTAAGGAATGAGAGTTTAGGAAAGAAAATTGAAAAAAAACTGGACAAGAAATTCAAAAATATTGTTGAACAAACACCACATTTTCTGGGAATGTGCATTGCTTAGACCAGGGGAACCTGAGGCTTGAAGCCACATATGGCCCTCTAGTTCCTCAAGTGTGGCCCTCTGACTGAATCCAAACATCATAGAACACATCTCCTTAATAAAAAGATGTGTTTTGCAAAACCTGGTCTTAGTCAACAGGCTGTACCCAAGGACCTAGAAGGTCACACGTGGTCTCCCTGGCTTAGACGGAAAGTAACCTTTCAAATGACCCAAGCAATAATACCAGATACATTGACAATGACAGACCCTAATTCCAAGGGGAGGGGGAATAAAAAAATGACATTCTTGTCATTTAATCTCTTGTCCCTTCTTAGTGACATGGTATGACTAAAATGATGGGGAGGAGGGATTGATAATAATAGAACAGGAAGCAATAGCTTTTTCCTTTCTCCCCTGCTCTTACTCTTTTTGATTGTCAACATGCTGACATCAGTTTTTAAGAAATCCAGTGTCATTAATGTCATTTTTGTATATCAAGGCCAATGAAAATATTTTTCAGGCTTTTCAGTCATGTTCCACTCTTTGTGACCCCATTTTGAGGTTTTCTTGGCAAAGATACTAGAGTGGTTTGCCATTTCTTTCTCCAGTTCATTTCACAGATGAGGATCTGAGGCAAAGAGGGTGAAGTGACTTGCTCAGGGTCACACAGTTAGTAAGTGTCTGAGACCAGAGTTGAACTCAGGAAGATGAATCTTCCTGACTGTAGGGCTGGTACTCTAGAGCTGCCTACGGAATCAAGATGCTGACCAAAAAGAAAATGGCTGATCAAGATCAAGACTTTTCTTTATAGGGCTTTATGCTTAGCTGAGACAGTCTGCTTAAGGCTAGACATATGTTCCTTGCACAAAGTACCATACGAAAAAAATTAGCTCAGTCTTGGGAACCAAAAGTCCACTTGAAAGAGATGAAAAGAATAAACAGCCCCCTGAGGCCACTAAAAACTAATGTCAGACAATTATAGATTCAAGGGCAACTAACTCACCTTGACTACTAAAGAAGGGATGAAAAACCTAAACTGTAATGCCACATATTTATGTTCTAATCATCCCTAATATGGGATGCATGTAGACTTTATTATTACAACTTTAGGGCAGTAGGTTTATATTCATCAACATGGTTGATCATGCTATTTGTAAACTGACTGAACTATTAAGTGGAAGTTTGTAAGCAGAAGAGAAACTATGGATATTCATTCTGTGAGTAGAAAATGCTACAAAAACATAAGGTAGCAGTTTAGCAGCAAATGCTCTCTAAATAGGTGATTTTTATGTGTTGGTGAATCAATATCCATACCATAGAAATGAAAGCCCAGACACAAAATGTATGTGTTTGAAGCCAAATTTATTCAAATGAAACTCTGGGTATAATCAGCTGACTTTTGGTGTCATAGAAAGTTATAAATACATGGTTTTTGAAATGATCTACTGAGCATTGCTTCCCATGTGCTCTGCCCATCTTTTGGTGATTTCTGGCTTCAAGTCCACTGCCAGTATTATCAGTACAATGCCCTACGGCTAGGATGCATAGTCACAAAGAAAGCATTGGCCCAGAGTTGGGAGTTCCTGACACTCCATTTAGGAAACTTCAGCTCCCCTTGGAATGCTATGACAACATTAGCAGTTTTCCTCTTCTCAACTTTGATTTGAACTTAACAACATTTTAAGTAGTGGGGAGATAAAGCATTATCTGTTATCTCCATTCCTAAATCTGAGTTTTGGGATCTTTTAGCATTATAAATGATGGAGGAGACCAAGGAGAAAAGAAGGAAAAAAGAAAGAGGGGAACCTGCCTCATCCAGTAGTCAACAATCAAATTTATCATATAGCATTTAGAAATAGGGCTTTTATATCTTGGGCTAGGTTGATATCTCTTTATACATACATTCCCATATCTACAGGGAAACACTCTGAAATAGACAGAAATTATCACAAAAGTGTCATTAAGACTGTCTATAACTTTTGTGCATGACTTAACCGAGTCAGTCTTTAAATTTTAATGCATGATCTATAGGTACAGTAAAAAAAATAATATTTACTCAGATCTTTTGTTCAATATTTCATTGGAGTGTCCTCTATTAATGAAATGGATCAGTAACTAGGTCCAAGTAACTAAAACTAAAAGGTCTCTACAGGATGCTTAACAAATAAGGAGAAACTCAATCCCCTAGGAATAGACATGTAACATTTACATGAAATAAATAATGATGCTATATAAGAATGGGAGTGCATACAGTTGCACAGTAAAACTTAGTTATTCAGCTACCAGTAGTTCTCTGAAAACATTGTTTTTGACAGATAGTCTTCAACCATAGCTTTATTATAGGCTTATACACTACCATTTGCCATCAAAGTCAATAATAACACAATATTTTATTTTAAATGCAAAACAGCATTTGATCACATGCAGCGTCGCTGGTACCCTTTTCACATAACACAGCACTTTGAGCTGTGGTCTTCTACAATTAACACAGCTTGCCTTTTCTAGGCCTGCATGACATGTAAGCTGACATCCTCAGTGTAACTGCTGCACCAAACCTGATGCTGTGAACTCCGTGGAAACGTTCATACCACTCATGGCTTATAGTGAAGTCCATAAGGCTTTTTCCTTATCAAAAATGCTCCCTTCTAAGAAACCATTTTATCTTTACTCTTTTAGAAAAGTTTATCTATTTAAACAAAGAATTATTGAATCAAACTTGATCATAGTTACATTTCCAGTCTGATTCTGATTTTTCTTACTTTATGAGGCAAGCAGTAGCATACACTAGATAAAAGAGAAGAGCAAGCATGCCAAACCTGTATCTTTTGGGCTTTGGGCTGTATGGAATGACTTTTCTGCAGCAGACTTACTTTCCTAATTGTTTGGCTGAGGTTAAAACATTAAAATTACTTCACCTTCCCTGGAGCTCACACTGACTAGGCAGCAGAATATAGGCAAAATGAGCCCAGGATTAAAAATTCATGCCAGGTGACCCACATGCAGATAATCCAAATGTGACCATTATAGTCTCACTGTTTTGGAGGTAAGGGGCAGAAATGAAGGCTAGACCCCTGGACATGTGAATTTGTTAAAAGAAGGCCTAAATCCAACATATAAATCCCTTTGGAAAGGATCCATCTTGGCGCCAATGTGGTTTTTGAAGCCAGTGTCTTTGAAGCACTTTTGTGATGCACCAGATATACTTTCCTTTATCACATTCACACATGTCAGCAGTAGTACCCCTGCTTCTCATTCTTTGGCTACTGCAATTGCCACATGTATCTTTCACAGTCAATTATATTACAATCAATTAGAACAATAGATAGAATAGCTCCAGAAAATGCCTATGATGTTACCAGTAGAACATCTACTGCCTCTGATGTTGCTCCATAAAGGAGGGATCTAGAAATTACTAAGAGGACTCTCACTCTTGTCACCTGAACCAAAGAAACATCAACAGCTGTTATTAAGAATTTTCTTAACTACAAAAGAAACACAGTGATCTTTCCTAGTCAGAGGTAATGTTGCTTCTCATGCTTAAAAGTACTATAACATTTTAACCAAACTGGTCTACTTGTTACTCCTCAGACATGATATTCTATGTCCTACCTCCCTGCCTTTTCATCCTGTTCCTCATATCTGGAAGGTGCTTCCTTCTCACCTGCTTCCCACCTCTCAGAATCCCTTCAGAGATCATGGTCACACATGTCATCTCCTATTATGTGGAGGGGAAGGGGAAGTGCTTTTTTTTTCCTTTTAAGCTCAAAACAAAGGCATTTTCTGAAATAACATCATAAGAATAGTAATAATAAGACACCTCCCCCTTAATCTGGGGCCTGTGCCCACAAATACATATAGCAACAGTGGGAAGAGTAGGCACACAGAATTCACTCACAGAGAGTCACATACAAGGGAACATGTGCATCTCTTACCAGTGTTTGACCTCTTTCTTCTTCCTTCTCTGGCAGATGCAGCCATACAATTGCTTGGGAAATCTGCTGTCAGCATGTAGTGACTTTAGAGCCAGAGGACCTAGGTTGAAATATCACCTCTGATGTGTGACCTTGAACAAGTCACTTAACTTCATTGGGCCTCAGTTTTCTTATCTATAAAACAAAGGAGTTGGAGTACAAGTACCAAGGGATTCCTTTCCTAAATCTCCATTCCCATGAGCCTCTCTTTTCACTGGCCATATCCAGTAAGGCTCTGAGAAAGTACTTATCACTATAGTATCGAAAGAAAGATTACATCCTAGGACCTCTATTGCTGTTGATATCATGCAGGCATTTTCTGTTCCATAGGCTTCACAGATGGTCATGGTGAAATTGTCAAACAAGGTAGATGTGAAATGCCTTGTAGGTGTAAAGCCTTTCTGACACTTCCATACCAGCTCTTCCTGTAATATAGCATAGAGCTTGACGATACATTAAAGGTATACTTTCAGATCTTGAAAGACCACAATAACCTCATGAAATTTAACAAACATTATTAAGTGACTACATATACAAGTCACTATGGTAGATACTAAAGAAGTAGCAAAATGAATAAAAAATGATCCATGCCCTAAATCCTAGCAGGGGAGATAAGTCAATCAACTAACAAATATTTATTAAGTGCCAGATAGCGCACTAAATGCTGGGGATTCAAAGTCAATCATCAAACAGCCCAGGCCTTCTATTCTAATGAAGGAGACAATACAAGGATATACAGATATATGCAAAGTAGATAGGAGGTAAACTTATAAGGGGAGGCACTAGTAACTGGTGGAGACAGGAAAGGTCTTCAGTAATAACTGGTATTTGGACTGATTCTTCAAGGATCTGGGATTCCACGGAGGAGAGAAGGGAGAGAACCGTGAGTGCAAAAGCATGGAGCATCTTGTGTGAGGAACAATAAGCATAACAGTGACTCGGCTATGGAGGGAGTTAGGCAGCACAATGGATAGCGCACTGGGCATAGAGCAAGGACCAAAGTTCAAATCCAGCCTCGGACACTTCCTATTTATGTGACCCTGAGCATGTCACTTAACCATTGTCTCAGCTTTAAAATGATAGTAAATAGCATCTACCTCACAGAATTATTGTGAAGACCAAATAAGATGACATTTGTACGGCACATAGCACATAAGTGCCTAATAAATGCTCATTCCTTCCCTACCTTCCCCCTCCTACACAGAGGGCAAAGCGAGGAAGAATGTGTAGGAAGATGGGAAATACAGGAAAGCATCAGATTATGAAGAGTTTTAAATACCAAAGGAAGGAATTTACATGTGATCTAGAGGTGGAAAGGAGGTAAGGAATCACTGGATTTTATCAAGCAGGGGACTAATATGGTCAGATGTGCTTCAGGAGAATGACTGCTGCATCAGGGGAGATTAGACTGGAGCAGGAAAGCCCTGCAGGAGACCACCAATTAAGATGCTCTTCAACAGTTCCGATGAGAAGCGATCCTGGCACCATGTGAATGGAGAGAAGTGGATAGACATGTTACAGACACAGAAATAAGAGGATTTATCTGTTGAGTGAAAAGTCAAGGATGACCCTGAGGTTGTAAAGGGTAACCAGAAAGTAGAGGATGCTCTTAATTGGAGCAAGAAAGTTCAGAAGAGGGGTGGTTGGGGGGGGGCGGAAGAAATGAGCTCAGTTTTGTACATTTTGAACCTGAGATATCTATGGGATTATCCACTTTGAAACATCAATAAGCAGTTAGGGACATGGCACTAGACCTTAGGACTAAGGCTAAGATATATAAATTTGGGAGCTTCTATGGAAGTTAATGAAACCACCAAGAAAAGAGAAAAGGGCCCGGGACAGAGTTCTAGGATATACCCACAGTTACTGTGGATGATGATCAGCAAAGGAGACTAAGAAGATATGGTCAAACAGTTGGAGGATAACCAAGAGGCTCATGAAAATCCAGAGAGAATATCCAGGAGGAGAAAGTAATACTGTCTCAAATGCAGAAGATAGGTCAAGAAAGATGAGAAATGAGAAAAGGGCGTCAGATTTGTTCATTATGAGTTCATTTTTAGATAGCTATACAATTAACCATCATAATGCATGGTAAACTATGCCAAGTATCAGTCAGCCACGAAGTGTTTATCAAGTACTCTACTATGTGAGAACACAACGAAAAGTCTAAGTACATACGAGATGAAAACAAAGTGCAATGAGAGCTCTGAGGGGGAAAAAAATGTCTGGATGACTCTGTCAAATCACTCATAGAGGTGAGCATCTAAAAGTCAGTCTGGATCAAGGTGAGGGGTTCCCTCAAGACTGGACTTAAGAGTTACCTCCTTTAAGAAGTCTTTTCTGATTCCCTAACCAGAAGCTTTCTCTTTCACCACAGTGCCTTGCTATAAGCATTTAATAAATGTTTTCTGATCAAATGACTTCAGATTTCTAGCAAAACACTGTCTTTATCTGTCCTTTTGCACTTAACATACATCTTTGTACCATAGTTACTTGAATTAACATTCCATTTGCTGACACCCCCAACCAAGTCCTGCTTCAAATTAGACTATAAGCTCCTTTATGATAGGATCTATGTATTATTTTAGTTTTGTATCCCCAGCGCCTAGGCACACAGCCAAATGCACACAGTAGGCAATGAATAAGTGTTTATCAAATTATTTTGTTAAATTATTAAATGGTAAATACTTTTTTTCTCTGAGACAATAAGAAAGCATGAGCTGGTGGCTAGAATTCTAGTCAAGAGATTAGGAAACCTGGGTCTAGTCCTGGTTAGACCCCAATAGCCTATGTGATTTTAAACACCTTTTCTGAGGTTCACTGTTTCCTTATCTGAAAAATTAAGGAGCTGGATCCGATAATTTCTAAGGTCCTTTCTAGTTCCAGCAATTTACAAATCCATAAATAGAGGAAGGGTAAATACACAGTAGTTTTACCATGTAGAGAATTGATGGAATTTACATTAGAAGACCATGATATTGTCATTAAAGTGAGGTCAGATGTTGTGAATGGGGAGACTAGAAGCAGAGAGGATGCCTTAAGCAAAATAGAAAAGACTGAGGACAGTCACTTTGGGTTAAGCTAGAGGGAGTCAATAAAAGGTGAATAAAACAACTGTGCTAAAGCAATGAGGGCCCAAGAGAAGTGAGAGAATATCAGTTTCTTGTGTGACTTTCCAAAGAAATACTCAGTGACCTTAGGAAAGACTAGAAGGATGAGGATAGTGAAAGTTACTTAGAATTAATGATTAGTAGTTAAAGGATGGCAAAACATAAAGAAGTGAGAGATTTAAGGGTGGAAGCAAGCATATCATTAAAATGGATGATTTTGGAGGTAAAGACTAGCTAATATGATTTGTCAGTTGTATCAACCATTAGGTAACTACTAAGACTGCAAAATTAAGTGATAATTTCTGATTTATTAAGTACAAATTGGCATCTGTAGACTTACAAGAACCTCAAAACTGGTATGGTTGTCTTCCTTTGTTCTCAAAGAGGACCAAAATGACATCACTGTGTTTCAGTTGAGTTAAATGTGCTCGACTGTGGATGATTAAACCAATATGACCTCAGAAGGTTCACCAGAGGTCAGGCACAAATAGTTCACAAATAAATATTTGGAGTAGAGATGTCTCTAAATTCCCATTTCTCACATTTCTTTTGAGGTACTGTAATTCTGCTTCGCTCATGGAGCACAGTGCTTTCTTTGATGTGGGTATGCCATGCTGGGCAGTCCTTTGCCAGTGTCTTCCATATCTTACAGTCAATTCTACAGGTCTTCAGAGAGACCCTAAGAGTGTCCATTTATTGATTCTTCTGACCTTCACATAAAAACTTCCCTTGTGTGAGTTCTCTGTAAGACGGTATTTGAGGCAAAAACACGTTTGGCATTTGAACAACATGGCCAGCCCGTCACAGTTGCACTCTCTGTAGTAGAGTTTGAATGCCTGGCAGTTTGCCTCATGAAAGGACCTTAGTACCTTAACTTGTCAGGTGAGCTTCAGAATCTTCCTAAGACAATTCAAATGAAGTGATTGTTTCCTGGCATGGCACTGGTAGACTGTCCAGATTTCACAGGCACACAACATGAAGTCAGCACAATGGCTATGTAGATCTTCAGTCAGGCAGGCAGTCTAATTTCTCTTCTCTCAAACCCTTTTCTTAGGAGCCTTTCAAATACTGAGCTAACTCTAGCAACGAGTGCATCTATGTGTACATCCCTGGAAAGTATACTGTTAAGGTAAATGAACTTATCCACAGCATTCAATATTTCTCCATTTCCTATAATTGATGGTTCCATATATGGATGGTATGATGCTGGCTGGTGAAGAATCTGTGCATCTTGGTGTTATTAGGCCAAAATTAGCAAAAGCAGCAGTGAACTTATCTATATTTTATTGCATCACAGCCTCAGAGGCTGTACTGAGTGCACAATTATGTGCAAACAAAAAAATTATGCAGCAATTCTCCCTCCACTTTAGTCTTGGCTTGTAGACTTTTCAAGTTAAATAATTTCCTGTCATTGCAATAGTTAACTCTGATGCTGTCTTCATCCTCATTGAAGGCATCTGACATCATGTTAAAAAGCATGATAGCAAGCACATCCTTGCTTTACTCTACTGGTATCTGGAAAAGTGCAAGAGCATCGTCCATTATCCAGAAGTCATACAAGCATGCCATCATGGTACTGGCATACAAAACTGATTAACTCTTCTGGGCAGCCAAATTTTGTCATAATTTTCCACAAGCCCTCATGACTGACAGTATCAAAGGCCTTGATCAGAGGTACAAACCTCTGTTCTGCTCCTGGAATTTCTCTTGGTGTTATCTGGCAGCAAACATCATATGGACCATTCCTTGGATCTTTATGAAATCACACTGGCTCTCAGGTAGATGATCATCTTCCAGGTAAAAGATTAGCTTCTGGGGTGGCCCTGGAGTCAGGAGGACCTGAGTTCAAATCAGACCTCAGACACTTAACACTTACTAACCCTGTGACCTTGGGAAAGTTACTTAACTCCATCTGCCTTGCCTTTCCCCCTCCCCCAACCCTCTCCATTCCCCCAACCTCCACCCTTCCCCCCAAAAAGCCAAAAAGCCAAAAAAAAAAAAATTAGCATCTTAAGGAAAACTCAGGCAAGAATCTTGTCAACAATAACTAAGAGAGAAACCTTCCCCACCCCACCCCACCCCACCCCACCTCCATGATTATCAAAGACTAGAAGAATGAGGATATTGAAGGTTACCTAGAATTAACAACTAGTAGTAAAAGAATGGCAAAACATAAAGGGAGTGAAAGATTTAAGAATGGCATCAAGTCTATCATTAAAAAGGATGATTTGGGAAGTAAAGACCAGCTAACAGGATTTGTCAGTTGTGTCAAGCATTGGGTAACTACTAAGACTGTAGAATTAAGTGATTTTTTAAAAATGTCTGTACTGTCAATGATAATCTTTGATTTATTAAGTACAAATTGGCATCTGTAGACTTAAGAGAACATTAAAATTGGAATATATTTAGGAATCAGGAATCACCTATTTTAGTGTTTCCCAATCATCAATCCATGAACCAGCAGTTTTCTGTAGCTAATTTTTATCAGTCACAAAACTTATATTACCAAAGGTCTTAAAAACTTTTTTTTTAAATGACTACTAATTTCTGCAACTTAGGCCTCCTACAGCTAGTTCCCTCTTTCTTCTCACTTATAGGTTCTCAGACACTGAGCTAATGAGAGGGTCTATAGTAGAAGCTGCAAATGATGAAACAGTCAATGGAAAAGAGTTTATATTTTTTACTGGTCCTACGTAGAGCAGAGGCATTGATCTAGTGCAATGTTTCTATCTACACCAGCCAGTCAGTTTAGTGTTAAATGCCTTCAAAATCAAAATAAGAACAAGAAGCTTCACAGCTATATCTCTGTATGCTGCTTGAAAGTACACCAGCTGAAAGTATCCATGGAAACAGTAAGGGAATAGGAGGTGGCCATGAGACTCAATATTCCACATGGCTATAAGTACCACAAAATGGTAAAAAAAAAAAAATGCCTTTGATACTGAGAGGATTAAAATGACCCAGGAATTAGCAAAGGGGGAAAAAAATAGCACAACTTTTGTCCAAAACATTAGGAAAAAAATGTGTAACAGATGATCAGATAAGAAAGTGGAAGAGTTCCATGAAAAGAAAGACTGCCATCACACCAAAGGCCATCTTCAGATTTGGAGAGTGTTGATGAAGTGATAATATCCACTTCCACAGTCCACAACATCCATTTCCTCACAGAGGTCAAAGGGATCCAGAGAAAATGGCAACAGCACCCTCAAGATTCCTTTAGACTACCTTCCAATACAAGCAAGCAAAGGAGTTGCCAAAAGGTGATGTTATAAACTTTATAACAATCTGAAGTATGAATTACAGTTAGAGACAGAAAAGAAAAGCAAGGCCTAAGCCTAACATGCATGTTGATACTTTTACAGTGAAAGGGAAGCTGCCCCCCAGACCAAAAGCCCTGGCTTTACCTCAACACACAAAGCGCTAAAGGAATGCCACAAAATTTTCAAAAGGTGGCTTTGCCAATGAGACAATGGGAGAATTTTAAATTTCCTGAGTTACCTGGGAAAAACACTCAAGGCACCAAAAACATGAGTGTGAACCAATTCATTCATCTAGTCAACAGAGACAGAATGACAGGTACTGAAGAGAGTACTGACTTTAGAGACTGGAAGACCTAGACTCAAATGCCACTTGGGAAACTTTTCTAGCTATGTGGCCAATAAGCAAGTCACTTAACTTTTCTGAACTTCAGCTTCTTCATCTATAAAACGAACATAATAGTATCTGTAGTCCATACTTCACAAGATTATGAAGCTAAATTAAAGCTCTATGAATTGTATTTTCCATGTTTTGTGAGGGGCAGATTTCTAAAACTTTGCCAGCTTGGACAAGGAAACAGAGACTTTTATAGCTGAAAAGGACTTCTCCAGAATCTAAAATGTAAAACCCCACCAAAGTAAAGAAATGACAGAGTAAATCCAAGACTTATTTGCCAAAGTGTGTGTTTGGGGGTGGAGAGGAAAGGATACAGGGAGAAGTTGGGGATTTTAGGTGGAGATCCAGAAATAAGATGAAGAATGATAAGGTTTAAAGAAAATAAAAGATAAAAATTCCCCTAGGAAGGTTTCCTTTTGTTGGAAATGAAAGAAATAGAAATAGATACAATATATACCCCAAACAGAGGCAAAATCTTAAGTCAGAACACTGCTGGTGAATTCTGGGTGAAAATGTGAATATGAAACAACCTATACAACCTAATCTGAGCCAGATGGCAACCAACTTTGGGGAGAAAAATAAACAAGACCTTCAAAGTCAAATGAATGCTTCATGAACAACAAACACCTACCATTTCCATCTCAAAATCTGGAAATTAGTTTGTTGCTGCGGTTGTTGCTGTTGTTTTTTTTTAAGGGCAAATGACTTGCTGAGGAAATCAATGGAATTTTACATTTATCTGATCCATTATTATTCACTGAGAGAGCCAACAGCTCCAAAATCTGCCCCTACTTGCCTCCCACTAAAGTCTTGGGTCCAATCCATTCAAAGTCTTTGTTCTTCATCTGGAGACAAAAGACAGGGTGTAGCTGTCACCTTTTGGAAACAAAGGCCAGCAAAAGCCAGATCTCTCTCATTCTTGATGCCTCCCCCAAAAAGAGCTTTCTTGGAAAAGAAGCTTCAGAAGGACCTCAGTGCCAGCAATGAGAACATGTTCAATTCACCCTCTTACATGGAGAAGGAAAAGAAGCCCTTCTCATCCAAGTTCAGAGAAGCTTTTCAACAAAAGTGGAAATACGGATAATACAACTGTGCTCTGAGCTGGAATTGATTTGGAGATTCTTTCGACCTAGTCCCTAAAGGAAACAGTTGCTTCTGCTTGCTTCTAGAAGGCAAGTAGGTCAGTTGTCTCTGAATGACAAGGCTCTCTTTAACTTCCAACTGCATTTCCACAGCACTAGGACTGAGTCTGAATACACCAAACACTTTTTAAGGATAGGACTTTTATCTTCAACACTCACAGTGACACCTCAGGGACTGTAAGACCCCACTACTGTGCTATGCCAGTCCTTCAGAGGTCTCTCTGAGCACATGAGGGCTAGGAGCACATGCTCTGGCAGTTCCTACCAAGTTGGCAAGGATGCAAGTACAGGCTCAGTAACCATCTAACTATTGCATAAGGACCACTATGCTTGAGTTCAGGAACCTGACCACCATTCCAGCCAGAAGAAAATGTATTTTCCACCAACAGCCACTCACAAAAACTAGTCAACAACTAGAGAGGATACCAGGTATACCACCAGGATGGGAAGGAATATCTTCACCACTGAAAAATTTTAGCTACTTAAACTCAAAAGCATCACCCCTTTTTGAAATATGTCTTTTCCATACATGTGGCTTTGATTGTTACTGGTGCACAAAAAGCCAACATTGCCCCACTACTAGGGTAGCAGCTGATTATAAGTTCTTCCTTCTCACCACTCTTTTACTCTCACTGTTCACCATTTGTAGATTATAGGGAAATATGAACAAATAGGAAGGGATTAAGAGCACATTCTAAGGTGCATTATCAACGATAAATCAGTCCCTTGTCAAACTTACCAAGAAATTACTAGCTTAGACATCGACCACTGTAATACAAGGGTAAACTTCCTGCTCTCCAATCAGACAGGGGAAAAAAAGGGATTAGACCTCCTTATGTAGATGTCTTTGGAGCCCCCTAGTGACTATTCATTGCCACTTACATTTACAATGTTACAGGAAAAGATCATATCTGAAATAGGCCCTAAATCTCCACTTCATACTACATGAGATCTGTGGTTATGTAGTCTAAGGGAAATACTGGGGAAAAGTCAAGAACAGGACTCCCTCCCAGATCTCCAGATCTTCTTCCAGCACTCCTGAGGAATCTGATCAGAAATATCTTACCTAAATAACAGCTCTGTTCAATGTGGTTGACAAGTGCAAAGTACTTCCAGAGATAACAAAAACGGGTTTGACACCTGTCTCCCTCCCTTTTATGGTGACAGGTTTTCATGCAGCAAGGAAGCAAGAAAATTTCAAAAGGAAATTTACACTCAACTTTCACACCCCCACTAACATAATACCTCCCTTTAAAATTTTGGGAAGCACATTCTCCATTTGAAATAAAGGATTTTAAAGAAGAGGGCTACAGTACTAAAGTAGCTGTATTCTAAAATCTGACCTTTAAAAAATGATATTCATTCAAAGAAGAGAAAAATAGCCCCCTATCCTTATCATAGCATGTCATCATTTTAAAAATTTAACTTTAGTATATATATATGTGTGTGTGTGTGTGTGTGTGTATACTTTAAAATATTAATCAGCATCAAATCACACTACAACTTTTAAAACCCAACAGTTTCTATTTCAGTACATTTTTATATTAATATCACATGTTCATTATGAAGACTTTAGGGAGACAGCACATTCCAGGACAGAGTAGGTTGTAGTCAGGAAGACTTGGGTGTAAGCTCTGTTTTTAACCACTAAGAGTGTAACCATGGGCAAATCACTCTGGCCCAGGACATTCCCTCAGATTTATAGCTGCATAAGAACTGTAAGTTGTAGAAGTTATTGATACAGCAGGAATGGAGGGAGTTTCCCAACTAGGATTTTCACTCAAACAAAGCTACATGTCGAGAACCTTATTGGTTCCTAAAAGGTAAGAGCTACATGTGTTTGTTTTGCAAAATATAACTATGAAGACAGGAGAGACATTTTAAAATACTATATAGTTATAAAATATGTATACTTTATAGATACTCTCCAATATTTCTGTGTATAAATACATATTGATCTTTTAAAATAGCTAAGAACTTTAAAATCTAAATTAAAAACTCTTACAACAAGTTGTGCCATCTCATTTCAAATAATTCTGACATATAAAGATGACTTTGGTAATAAGACTTAAAGTAGTACATAACTGTTTTTCATATGAACACACAGAAAAAACAACACACCTGATCTTTCTCATTAAGCAACAAAGCAATTTTTTGTTTGCTTTGGTTTTTCCCAGTTCCTGCTGTGATCAAATCTCCCCCAGGAGCTTTCTGCAACGATCTGGAGACTGCACTAAGTAATCGTGCTGACCTTTGGACACTGGAAAAGGGAAGGGAAGAGGAGAGAAGAGAGAGGGGAGAGAGCAAAGGAGAAGAGGGAGTGAAGGGGGAGAAAGAGGAGAAAGAAAAAAGGGAAGAAGGGAAAGAGAGAGGGGAGAAAGAGGGAAAAGAGAGGAAAGAGGGGAAAAACAGAAGGTAAAAGAACTAACTAAATTGACATAAGATAGCACTTCTACAAGGAAAAGTGAATATGTTCATTCTATTCCAGCACCTTGCTGGTCTCACCATCAAAGCCAAGAAAACAGGTGAACGATTGGATTCTTGCTTACCTCTTGTGGCTGCCCCTTTGCTTTACACGTATGGAGCTCTGAGAGGGACAGGGAGAGCTTCTCCTGCTGTTCCGAAAGGTATTTCTGATAAAGACTCAGAAGTTCCTGGCACTCTCTATACTGTTGCTGCAGGGGTAAGATAGTAAGTTAAGGAAAAAAAAAACTTTCCAATCTCACCTTCAGATTATTCTGCGTTTTCCAGAAGAGCCCCTACCAACAGAGTACAGATAAGATGAATATGTACATGAAAAAGTTTAAAATAAAAAAATCAGTATATCCAAAAAATTATTGGCAATGAATTGAACAATGATATCCCATTCAAAGAGATTTCCTGCTCCCCTTCTCAGTTTTCAAACACACAAAAACAAAGGCAAGTAGAATTAATGGACTAAAAGTGGTTATAATTACTTCCTAAGTTACAAGCTATAAAAACTTCAATTGGACAAGTATTTATTAATCAACTTGAAACATATGCCAGGAACTATGCTAGGCATTGGAGATTTAAAAAATAACAATAAAACAGTCCCTACTCTTAAGGAGTTGAAATTTTACCATGAGAAAACAGAAACCAAAAAAAAGGGGGCAGGAAGATTTAATTATAAAAACCAGTCAAGTCAACATTTCATTTTTAAACTTCAGGGCACAGAGCTGCTTGTCTAGGTACCCACTCAGATCATTCGATTCAGTTATTAACCAAAAAAATAAAAAAACACTGCCTCCATACACAACTCTGTAGCCCCTCCAAACCTGGAAGATGTTCAATAAATAGGGCCTCTAGAGTACCTGACCACCAAAGTCACATCTGTGGGAGGCAGGCGTTTATGACCAGGAAAGAAATCTGTTCTTCACCTGTCGTTGTGGTAATTTCTCCCCTAGTCCCTTGTCTTACAGCACATCATTCCTGAATCTCCCCTCTATATTTAATTATGCATACTGCTAGTACAAGACTCATTGTCCAAAGGTATTATTCTGTATAAATACCTTAAAAACAAGTTGTCATGATTAAGGGTTGGAATAGTATTCCTTAAATGTCAAATATAGTGCTGGTTTCAGTATTCCTTAACATTTTCATGACCTAATCATAGCTCCTGGGCAGGTTCATGTTCTAATCACTTTTGCCAATCATGACTGCATAAATAACTGACTGCTTCATTATTGCCATTATCAACCTTAAAAAAAAAAAAGCCAGAAATGGCTTGTAGAAGAGAAGTCACTTTTGGTAAGGGGTCAGGTTACTAAGCTTGGAGACTAAATTAATAAGGAGAGCTTGTGGAATACTTTACTCAGCATCTTACAAAAAATAATGGTATAAACAATGGTCTAAATAAGCTAATAGGTTTTCAGAGTCAATCCATCTTAGACTAGCCTGGTTTTACATTTTTGTGCATTTTGTCAGCAAGCTCCAAAAGACTGGAATGATTTGTGGTGGTCTCAGGAGCCTCTGCCAGCTATGATGTATATAAAAGGAATTTTTTATTCCAGCTGTAACCATAGGCAGTAATGTTTATAGAAGGTGAACATATTAGCCTGGACACAGGGTATGAATTTTACTCTCGAAAAAGCCGGTTCAATTATACAGCCTAAGAGTTAAATGTCAGTATTTGAAGACAAATTATAGGCAAATTCATTTAAACCCATGTTATGTGGCAGAATATAAAAACAGACAGTCCTATCTTTATCAATTTTTTATGTTCTTCTTAATTCACCAGATTTCCAAATTCCCCCTTCCATTCCCTCCACCCTCATGGCATAATAAGATTTCAACTCTTCATATGGACAGCATGATTCATGTTTTTTAAAATATGGGCCAAATGCCTGCACCATTGATTTTAGGGGTACACTGAAAGAGCAAATAGATCTTTCTTTATTGTGATCCAATGAAAGAAAATGAGGCAATAGACACAGTTAAGTCAAACCCAAGTGCAAGTTTTGCACACCCAAAACAAAACACACTAGCATCTAACTCAAGTGTGCAATGCAGCAATCATTGCAAATTCAGTCGAGGAAGTAAAGAAAGCTTTTCTTTGAAGTGTCCGTGGGGAAGCAGCACGATTCTGATTTAGAGCCACAAAGACCTGGCTTCAAGTTTAACCATTTAGACCTACAGACTGGGGGGGACCCCAAACAAGGCGCTTGACTTCTCAGTGTCTTAAGCCTCTGAGAAGAAAAACTACACAATCTGCACTGGTAGGGAAATTTTATTCATCCATGTATAAATGAGAATACATTTATTAAGTAAGATATGCCAAGCAATGTGCTAAGTGCTAAGAAAACAAATCCAAAGGCAAATGTAGACCCTGTACACAAGGAACTTTTATGTGAGGCAATCAAAAATACACAGGACCGTGGACATGGGATGGATATTTTTGTTTGGAAAGGTCTGGATGGCAAGTAAGGTCAGAAGAGAGTAGACTGACATGCTTTTTCTGAAGAAAATGACAAAGTTGATTGGATTATGTTTCCAGACTGGAAAGAGGACAATGACTCAAGTCACAAGGCAGTTGGTGAAGAAAAGTAGGGAAGTGGAGTTCTTTATATCAAGAAAATCACTGGTCTAGTCCCTATTCCTATAAATAGGAAACTATATATATATATATATATAATATGCATATATATGCAATTTGTTATTAAATCAATACACCTAAGTCTGAACATTTCATTAATTAATTGATAAGAAGTGATGAGGAAAGTCTACTTTATACACAGCTGCTCCTGAAACCTCAAAAACTAAAATGCCTTCTGGAAAATACACAAATAAAAGAAAGAATGAAGAATGATCTGCACATTCCTCCTTTATAATAAATGTATAAAAAGGGTTTATTAGGCACTAAGTGCCAGGCACTGTTTTAAGCAACGCCAGAGAACGGATATCTTGTCTGGGGAGTCATAGCAATGGTGATGTGATTCGCAGGGGAGGGAGAGAGGGAAACTTTAAAATTATAGAAATGTAAGCTATTATTATGTGGAGGAAAGGGAGACTAAAGGTATGGAGGAAATGAAAGAAGAAAAACAGTGAAAAACAAATTTGGGGTGGGAAGCAATTGAGTATTTCAAGCAATAATCTGAAACAATATAAGCCATATCATGACCTCTGAAGATATTTGGGTCAGCTCTTAGTTACTAGGATAAATAAGTAACTCAAAGAGGAGGAAAAAAAAAGATAACAGTCTTGTCTTATTTTGTTTCACATTTAACATTTTTTACCCTTATTCTTTAGGCTCTTCTTTCTCTGCAACTTTTACCAAAGATTTGGTGGCAGAAATGAAAATAAAGCACCAGTTCAAACCCCACTGAAGAGCTTCCTGTAGCCCCCAGCCTAAAGTGGGAGTTGTGAAAGACTTATTTAAGGCAATATGAGACAGAAGTGATCATGCTTTGACCTCTTGCCACAAAAGCAAGCTGAAAAAGGCCAAAAAGGCAGTACTCCAAACCTGTTCATACTTTTAAACTTGATTCAACATTTATTAAGCACAGTCGGTATGCAGAGCACTGTGCCAGGAGCCAGGAGAGACAGTTATTTAGGGAAGTATGACATGATGTCAATAGTAATACAAATAACACAAAGTGAGTAAAAAATGGAAAAAAAACAAATACCATGGGGAAGCCGGTGTAGGAAAGGCATTACTAAGGGGGCAGTAGGCAGTTCAGAAGGGTGTCATGGAGGAGGTGGCAGCTGAACTGGACTTTAAAGGATAGAGTAGAGATCTGATGGTGAAAGAGGAGAAGGGCATCTTGGGCCTCGTGAACAGTATGAGCAATACCATTTAAGCAGGAAAACACTGGGTACGTTTAGATTTTTGGGCACAAATATGACAGAAGATATCCTCTCACTGATCCCCTACTGCCCCCATATTAAGTGATTGAAAAGTTATATAAATTCCCATTTCAGAGACAGAAGATTTGGCACAAAAAAAGAGAACTGTTTACCATGATCCACCCTGCTGGGCTTAGAAAAGGATAGCTATCTTGCTCTATTCCTTGGGAAAGTACCCCCAAAAGAACCATAGCCAAAATTAGGACCCCAAAACACAAACCAAGTCAAAGGCTAAGTAAAGAGAGGAGTTGCTGAGGATGCATATATTCTATAACTGACAAAATATAAGGAAATCTTTGTTGAAATTCATGCTTTAGGTCCACAAACTGAGATTTTAACTTTTAATTAAAGAATAATAATTTCAATGAAGCCAGAATCCACCCCCCAACAAAAATAACAACATTTATCTATCTATCTAGTTGTTGTTCAGTTGTTTCAGTCATGCCCTACTCTTTGTGATCATGTTTGAGGGTTTTCTTGGAAAGATACTGGAGTTTGCCATTTCCTTCCCCAGCTCATTTTATAGATGAAGAAACTGAAACAAATACCGTCACAGGGCTAGTTAAGTATTTGTGGCTAATCTGGAACCAAGGAAGGTGATTCTTCCCGACTCCAGGTCAGGCCTCTATCCACTGTGCCACCAATATACACATATACACAATCTATATGTATACACAAATACATCCATGTACATATGAACATATGTAGATCTCATTGACTGTTCTGGTCAACAATATATTTAAGTTCTTGAATTATACCACCTTTGAATGTCTTTGTATCTATTTAATTGGAATACAGGTTTGGTTTGAGTTTTTTTTTTCATACATAGTAACGAGCTAAAAGTTTCAAAGGCATATACAACTTTTCTCCAACATTACCAGAATATAGGAACATGTTCCCACCTCCTAGTGCTCTCTCTTTTCCCTCTCCCCACTAAAAAAAAATTACTATGCACATTCTCTGAGAATCATAAAAACCTGTATATGAGGCCTAAATTATATAACCCAGCTTGGTGCTCACTGATGATATATGTAACACAAAATGGATTTCTGGTAATAATAAGAAAGATTGATTCCAAGATGAATTGGTTACCGGGGCTAGACAAGAACTCCACATGAATGTTCACGCCCTTTTATCAAGTTGTGGTTTGTGCCTAGAGTACAACCTGCTGATCTGACTTTGAAATTTTCCATTTAATTAAAAGAGAAGTTTATGGGAAATGTACAGCAGTAATACAGGAAGGCAGTACTTTTTAATCTCTATTCTTAATCTTAAGACTCAAGGAGCTTATTCTGAATGTCACAAACATTTCCAAACAGGCACAGGACAATTAAAATATTCTTTGGAACTTAAAAAGATGAAACAGGCTCTACCTCAAATTCTATCCTTTTTTCAATGTTCATTATATAACTATGATTGAGGTATACAAAAGAAGAGCCAAAGAAATCTATCTAGTTAACAAGTTTTAGATGTGGCAGCTTGACATTACGGATAGATGGAGAAGTGGCTTAGCCATAAGAAAAAACAAACAAACAAACCTGGATTCAAGTCCCACCTTTGAAATAAGCTGGTTGTTGGAGCAGCAAGGTGGCACAGTGAATAGGGCACTGGCACCTGGAGTCAGGTCGACCTGAGCTCAAATCTGGCCTCAGACACTTAAGACTTAGTAGCTGCGTGACCTTGGGCAAGTCACTTAACCCCAATTGCCCTGCCTTTCCCCCTGCATTAAGAAAGAAAGAAAGAAAGAAAGAAAGAAAGAAAGAAAGAAAGAAAGAAAGAAAGAAAGAAAGAAAGAAAGAAAGAAAGAAAGAAAGAAATGAATCTGGTTGTGTGAATCTAGACAAATACTTAAGCTTCTCTGTGCTCTCAAGCAATAAAGACTGACTTATAAAAAAATCATCCACCTTTATTAGTGATATTCCTCTATCTAATGAAATCAGAGGTTTGAACTAAAACGGGAAAAATGCATTCTAGAACATTTTGTATTATAAATACTTTATACATGTAAATTGCTGTACGTAAATGTTATAATCATTGTTGATGGGACTCAGACATACAGTTAAAAGAAAAGCCACTATACTGCTATTGCTCTTGCATATTTATGTTCCATAAATTTATATATGTAGCTAAAAAATTTTTTTCCAATTGAATAAGAGTACTGAGATATAAACTCATCTCTTTCCTACTTAGTTTTAATTCCACTAGGTCTCTATATTTTGAAAGTTTTTATTCCAAATAGTTCAGAGATAAGTACTTAGCAAGGAAAATCTATTTAAAATATTATTAAATTTATATGGATCAAGGTTATAACAAAGTGGCTATGGGTAACAAACAATTCAGTCTGTTTTGATGCTCCAGTTCTGGTACAGTTTATGTGTTGACTTTTCAAGGATTATTTTGGGGTTTGTATTTGTAGTATATCTGTCAGTTTATGAAGGGACAGCAAATTTCTGTTTAGAAGTCTAGCCATCTGAATACACACACACGCACAAACACACACACATATACATTTTCTCCTAGTATCCAATGGGTGCTGATTTTTTGCACTCTGCAATAAAATGTCACTTAATTGCATAATATGCACTGATCAATAAAAATCTTTCCAGAGAACGTTCCTATAATCTCTGGTTTGAGAATCTGATTCTGAATCAACTTAATCAATCCATTTATATAAATCAATGCAACTGACTCAGTTGTTTGACAACTCTTTGTTGGGCGATTTCATGTAGATCTACCTTTGATTCCACTCTTGGAGCTTAACTTCTTCACAGAAGATTCTAGAGAAGAATGAATGAATGTAGCATTTACAGTGCTCACTATGTGCAAAGTACAGGGGATACAAATATAAATATAAAAGTAGGACAGTCCTTTATTTCATAGAGATCACTTTCTTATGGGGAAGATAACCTATATGGAAGGTTTCTGCTACAAGTCAGATGGAAAACTGAGACAAACCACTTCTGGTTAACACTGAACAAATCCAATAGCACTTACGTATTGTCAGTTATAACTACTGCTTTGTGTTCCAAAAGTATTTCCATACATTTTAAATACACTGCATGTTTTCAGAATTTCAATCAATACCCTTCCTCCCTGTTTCTACTGTTGCCTTGGGGCAATAAGACCTGTATTTCCTTAACACTGTGTAGTTTTGGGGATACAAGCTTCTAAACCATTGTCATCTATTTTAACTGCCAAGAATATATTAAGAATGTTATTACATATAGGTATTAATTGCTCTAAATATAGTTTTTCTATTAACTTTTTACTTAAAGATGCCATTTAGTCTCTTAACATCAGCTTTCTTCCTTGATAGCCTTATGCTTTAATGTGTCTTGCTTGGAGAAGGCCTGGAGAAAGGAATTTGCAAATGTGTCCTTTCACTTATTGATTTAATTTGATTTGCAGGATTAACACTCAAAAGTCTTAAGTCTGTATTCTTTCTTGGTAAACATAAAGAATCCTACACTTATTGAGTAGAAATGATATTTTTATATTTATGAAGAAAACTCCCATGAGATGAAATAGCAGTTTATTAAGCTTTTCAGTGGAGTCATATAACTTGCTTTTCATATACATTCAGTGATTAATACAATGTTTTCATATAACTCCTTTGTCTTGAAAGCCATGACCAGTTTTCTTCAGAACATACGAATATATGTTAATAAGTTTAAAACTAGATGGAATTACACTGAGCTTAAACACTTTCCCTGAGACCATATTTTATAACAATTGTTCTGTATGATATGCTTGTGATGTTTTTTGAAGATCAGGTTTTCTTCCATGTGAACATCAAATACTCCAATGTTCTCAATATATCTGCATCTATTTTACATATTTGTAGGACATGACTAAGCTATGAGTGAGGAATTGAGTGAAAGATTTTGTAACATTCAATAAAGGCAGTATAAGTGTTATACACAGCTCTTATGAGTGGCTTACTGAATAATTTCTCAACAGACAATGAGCTGCTCTTTACACCTTTGGGAAGTTTGGGCACATCCTTTTTACTCCTCAACCAATATATTGTTTGCCTATAAGTGTTTGTAGATCTTTTGAGTGATACTGAGCAGTTAAGTACTTTGATTAAAGTAAATAAACATGTCATTGACCTATATTTGAAACAGTCACTGGTGTTCTCATCTTTTGGCAACAAATATATTATACCTTTTTAAGAAAGATAGATTCAGCCTTGCATCAGAGAGAAAACTGTGCAAATTCTTTGTTCATGGAATTCTGGTAGACATTTGAACCAATAATTATGGATCTTGACTTTCCAGTTTTGCAAAGAAGCTAGTTTGTCATTTCCCTAGATGTAATCATTAGGCTGTTCATTACACTAATAGTATATAAGCCGTCTGCATAGCTATTTGATCCAATTTTTGCTTTAATCACGTTGGACCTTTTTAAGCCATAGAGATAAATAGAAATTTTCCACATTCTCATTCTTCAAGAATTCTCCCTCTAATCTAATTTCTTTGCTAGAATCTTAAGCATGATTTTGAAAAAAATGTGTCTAATTAAAAAAATTTTTTTTACAAAGGTTCATGTACTTCATTCTTTTATTTTATACTTTTTTAAATTTTTAAAATTTGTTTTCTTGTTTACATCATTCATTTTCATGACATTTTTGAATTACAAATTTTCTCTCTGTCCTTCCCCTGCCCCAACCCCAAAACAGCAATCCCACTGTAAAGCCCCTCCCCTCCTCTGCTCTCTTCCTTTCTGACAGGGCAGGGAGGGTCTCCCTATCCCAGTCCCTGTATATCTTAATTCCTAGTTGCAGGTATTGCAGAATTTTAAATTCTACATTCTTTCGACTCCTCTCTTGTCACCCACCCCCACTGGAAGGACAATCAATTCAATACAGACTGTGGATGTGTGATTATACAGGACATCTTCACAGTGGACATATTGTGACAGTGATCATCTGTCTCTCCTTCCTATCCCTCCCCACCCCTTGTTCTGTTTTCTACCCTGTCCCTGTCCCTTTCCT
>CM053594.1:271411169-271441833 GCA_028646575.1 Pseudocheirus occidentalis
GGGGGGGAAGCTCTGTCCCAAATCGCTGGGGTTTTCCCAGCTGCCGAAGCTATTAGGGGGGTGTTGCAAGTCCCCCCAGCTTTTGCTTGCTGAAAGCACACCCCAGGACCACCACCCAAGACCACAATCCGGATCCAGGCCGCTCAACGCAATAGCACTTGACCCTGATCAATCGATTCAGCCCCCCCCCTGCGGAGTCCACAGGTCAGGCACTCTCAAGCAGCCCAATGGGGGCCGCCACTGGTTACAGCAGATCCTGCCCTTCCCCCACCGCTTCCTTGCCCTGGGGGCAGATTGGCCACACTGCTTTTCCTACCCCAAATTAATTTTCAAAGTTACACTTTCACTAACCATCTCTGACCCTGGTTTGCTGGATTTGAAGATCCCCTCAGGTGCTTTAGATCTTCTCTGAAGTAGACTCATGCTGTGGTTTGGGAGGCTCAGCTCCTCCTGGCTGCCCTGGAGCCTGGCCATGGCTGCGGTTTTCCGGCTGGGCTGGCCTACTGGATGAGCCCCTCCTCCCGAGCTGCCCCTCTCCAATTCCTGTTTTTCACGCCTGGCTGCGGTGTGGCTTGGCTAGGCTCAGCTCAGCTCCTTCCCACCGCCTCGGGGCTGGTCTCAGCTTCAGGCTGGGCCGGCCTCAGCTCCTGGTCTGCCGCAATGAGCCCCTGCTGCTGCCTTCTGCGAGAGATGTGTTTTCTGTATTTTTGTGAGTCTGAGAGTCCTAGACTTTGTCTGGGGTCATATTTTATGGGTGTTTAGGGTGGTTGTGTAGGAGCTGCAGAGCCTTGCTGCTTCTATGCTGCCATCCATTTACTTCATTCTTTACAAAAGGTTCATTGACTCATATCACTTAAACCTTTCAGCTTTTTCCTGCAAGAATTTACTAAGGTCATCAAGAATTTCTGATATACTTTTGTTTTTAGGATTCTGTTCTACATGCTTCTTCTTTGTTGTTTTTAACTAGTGATAGTGTTGAAGTTTTCTAATGTGCATTCTGAGTAGATACTGAGTATTATGAAATCTTCCAATTTCTTTCAACAGGTTTTCAATAGTCATCTAAAATGACTTTTGCCCGGGCATTGGTGATACCATATATTCCTACGTCATTGCCCTAACAATGATCATAGGATATGCTACTGTATGTAAGTTATGAAATAGTTTTATATTGATTTATATTTATACTATATATAAAGAATTTTAGATTTTCCGAGAATGTACATTCATGCACAATAGTTATAGCTTTTACCAAATTTTAAAATTAGCTTTTATATAATTAGTCTATTTGTTGGATTTGTGGTATCAAACTAAAAAGGCCTTTTGAAATTCCATTCTAAATCTATCTCTTTTTCACATTCATTCAAGATCTTGCTATTATTTTTGCCATCCGTGTCATTATTAAGGGGTACTTCTGGGAATTTACATAAAGTGTAGATTTATAATGCCTTAAGATTCTTCAGTTTTTCACAAGAGATATATGTAATTCCTCAATTTATATTCTCATATCATCTAATCTGGGTTTAAGAATCAAGGTTTTTCCAAAGGTTACTCTGCTCTGAACTGTCATCCAGTACCATGTAACTTGGAGCTGAGGATGCCACTGACAAAATGTAATATGAAATCTTTGCCCATAACTGCTGTTTCCAATTTTATTACTACATAGTATTGATGCATAATAAACACATTCTTTAGTTCATTTCATGTACATTCATGGTTTACCCACTTCTGTTGGCAGAACCATCTACATTGAAGCATTTTCCACAGGTGGAATATTTTTATTTCCAATTTGTTCTGATGCTTCTTGCCTTCTTGTGGTATCGAAACACAAAGGAGCCTCTCTCTCTCTCTCTCTCTCTCTCTCTCTCTCTCTCTCTCTCTCTCTCTCCCTCTCTCTCTGTGTTTTCCTCTGCATCAAGCTAACCATGATGATGGTTTTTTAAGTAGAGACATCTTTAGAGGAAGCTTAGTGTAGCAGAGCAATGGACTTGGAGTTAGACCTGTGTTTGAACTCTGCCTCAATCATCTCACTAACTGTGACTCTGGGCAAGTCCTCTAATCTCTCTGGGTCCCTCTTCCAAAAACTGTAAAATGAGGGCATTGGGCTTAATGACTCCTAAGGTCCTTTCCAGTATTGTTGATTAAATTCTTAGGAGCAGTTTCATCATCCTAGCTCGGACATTAATATAATCACTGGCATTGCAAGCTCTCAAAAGGCCTTCTCTCCTACTACTGAGTCCTCCCGGCATACAGAGTGTTGACTGTATATCACCCTGGCTGGCATCTTTTACTGCTTTACTACCTCCACTTTCAACAAGGAGTGGGCTTTGAGGAGATAATAATAATAATAGTTATAATACTACTATTACTACTAACAAATCATGTAATAAGTAAAGAAGTAATTCATGTTCTTCCTCAGAGAAGCTGGCATTCTCACACCTGCTGAGATTAAATACCATTTGGATGGATGGAGCAGAGGTAGGCTTAAAACTGAGCCACTATCGTCTACTTAGACCACTTGACCATGTCATTTCCTTAAGACTACACCTAAGCAGGATGGCTAGGTGGCACAGTGAATAGAGCACTGGCCCTGAAGTCAGGAGGACCTGAGTTCAAATCCAACATCAGAAACTTAACACTTACTAGTCCTATGACCTTGGGCAAGTCACTTGACCCCATTTGCCCTACATTTCCCACTCCAAAAAATAAAAATAAAAAAAGAGTACATGTAAGCCTGAATTTTGATTATCAACATGGGGTATTTTGCAAATTTCACTTAAAAAGAAATCTTTAAAAGTCAAAGAATTGTACAAAGAACTGGAAGGGATCTTAGAGACATTTTGTTCAATCTCATTTTACAGGTGAGAAATTTAACACCCAGTCTGGTGAAGGTACTCGCTCAATAACACACAATTAGTTAGTTTTTGGCAAAGTTATTCTTAGAACCAGGTCTAAATGTTAGTAAAATGTTAAATCAGTCAGAAGTTCAGTGTCTTCTTTATAGATTCCTTTTTACACAATGCCCAGAGATGATATATATTTTATGGCATTCATGGCAGAAGTTAGAGTCAGAACTGCAAAAGCATTTCCATTATAAACCCCCCATTTTTACTTGCTTCCAAACTACTAAAAAATTCACCTTTTGTCTGAAAGTTTCTATGTTTCAGCTAGACCCAAAGGAGATTTTTTTTATTTGGGAAGTTTGATTTAAATCCGTCCAGCCTTTTTTTTTTGAGTTATAGAAACTAGAAAAAACACACTGCCCGTTTTTCTCCTCTCCACCTGAAGGGATTTTAGTAGGTGAACTGTGTAACAATGGTTAAACATTGAAAACCTTAAATTTCAGAGGGGGAGGAATTCTTGGTGATGCTGAGCTGCTGAAAGTAAAACACAAAAAATCAGAAACCTAAACAATCTATATAGAAAGACTGACATTAAGATGCATGAAGACATAGATTGTCCTGGAAAAAAAATCAAGCATACTCTACTCTACAGAACTACAACATATGATGTATATTAAAGAATATACTATATACAGAATACTATGGTAGGCAGCAATACATCAAAAATGTTTTTAAAAGACTGGTCACCACCCCCTAGAGGAGTTTATAGTCTACAATAGTAATAAGATACAAAAATAGATCATTATAAAACAATACTAATGAGAGTCGTAAAAAAAAAGTGCCATATTTTGTCCTATGCAAATAATAAAAGTAGTAGATTCACAGTCAGCAGATCTGAGTTCAAAACTAACTGTGTGACTTTATACAGGTCACTTACATTCTGTGGGCCTCAGTTCCCTCATCTGTAAAATAAAAGGGCTGGACAGTGTTCTATCTCTAAATTCCTTCTCAGTTCTAAGGTGGAGGGGAGTGGCAGGGAGGGGAGGGGGGATCACTACTGATACAGGGACAAGGAAAAGCTAAGGTAGCACTTGAGTTAAGCTTTAAAAGACAGGCATAAATTCAAAGGGCAAAGGAGGAGGTTCTTCCAAGTATAGTAAATATCATAAGCAAAGTCATGGACATAGAAAAGTGAAGGGTGTGTCTGGGAAACAGTGAATAATTCAGTTTGTTTTGAGGGAGCAGTATGAAATGAGAGTGAAAAGTTAAGCAGGCACAAGATTATGGAAGGACTTAAATGTCAGGCAATAGTTTGAATTTTACATTGCAAGCAATAGGAAAACACTATTAGTTTATGGATCAGAGAAGTGTTATGACTATGAAATCCTTGCATAAGAAGTTTGGAGTGGTGAGGAAGTGGAAGCAAGATCTGTTAAGAGTCCGTGGTCCAAATATAAGTCAATGATAGTAATTACTCAAGAGGTAGTATTAGGAAAAGGGCAAGCTATGGATTACAAAAATATTGTGGAGATAATTAATTACCAGGACTTGGTAACTCATTGGATATGAAAGATAAAAAGGAAGAAAAAAATATAACCCCAAGATCTTGAATATCAGTAAATGGTTGTACCTTAGACAGAAACAGTTGAGTCAGAAGGAAGAGTAGGGCAAGAGGGAAAGACAATAATCTGTTTTAGAAATCATGAGTTTAAAGTTCAGTGACACATCCAAGTTAGAAATGTCATACCAACAGCTATTGATGTGGTTCTAGAGAAAATATATCTGGGAGGTACTTGCATAAAGGTGGTAGTTGAAGCCATGGAGGTGAATGAAATTTGCAGTGACAGTACAGAAAACTACCAATTCTAGCTATTTTTTAGGCTTACAGTGCCCTAAAACCTACCTCTCCCAGATTATTGCTTTCAAACCAAAGCATGCTAAAATTCACCTTTTTACAAGGATTACACTATCTCCCTTGGTTCATCCACAGTTCAACACACTCACTCCGAGCATTCATTCTTCCTAGTGGTTAACTAAATGTATTATGCTGCTATGTAAATCCATTTCTCAGTCAAGACAAAAAGAGGTTAAAAGCTTTTAAGAGGGTCTTTGGACTCCCCTGCAAGCTCTCAATTTGGTTGTTTTCTGCTGTCCTCACAGGACACATTTCTCATTATTTTATCACTCCTATGATGCTCTTTTTATTTGTCACAAAGACTACTCAGGTTGCCCCTGCTGGTCATCTCACCAATGAGGTCATCTCATCATGGATGCCTAAACAAGATTACATATGGACATGATGCAATATAATCTCAACATATCAGAGTGGAAAAATTAATCAAAGCAATGATTGCTCTGAAACATCATCAAATATGAAGGATAAGACATTATCTGAGATCACCTACTAGTCACTCATAAGCACCCTTGTGACATGGTTTTGTTTGTTTTTTTCTCCCTTTTTTCCTTTTCTTCATTTCCAAATTTTCATTTTAAAAGTTGTCTATTAGAAACAATATAAGACAATCTAAAATAATCCATTTTCCTTTTTGGGGGATGAGCCGGGGGTTTTTTGTTGCGATGTAACCTAATTGTACTGTGGCTGACCAGTGAAGCAAAGCTACTTGGTGACTTCATTAACCATGGTGCTTGGGTATTCACACTGAAAAAAAGGTAATGAAATGAGTTAGAATCTATAATGTCCAATTTCCTCATTTTTATTTTCAGATGCACACCTACCATCTAGCTTGCAGTAGGTACAGGCTATTAAACCTAATTTTTCACAGTATTTCTGAAATCAGTTTAGCCTTTCCAGACCATGAGCTGTGGCCTTGGGGAATAGCACCCCCACTAGTACTGTAAAGAAATTTTTAACACAGACTGAAACTATGACCCAGTAGGAATACAGTTCTAGGGATAAATTTTTTAAAGAACCCTCCAAAATAAAAACAGAACTTGAAGCAGATTGAAAGAGAAAGCTCCTGGAGGATGGGATCACTTCTAACATTTTAAGGCAAAAACTGAAAAAGCGTTTTTTAAAAAATCTAATTTCCTATGCCTTTGAAGAAAAGTGAACACTACTGCTATCCACATGTAAATTACTGCTCAGAGAAAAGTAAAGCTAAGTAACTTCCATGTGGAGGTTTATTATCTAAACTCAGAAGATGCTGCAAAGACTGAAGGTAATAAAACATTTTATGAACAACTCCACTTCACTGGTTCTAATAGAACTGAGCTCCTGTGGACGTTTAGTAGAATTATAGTGAAGAAACTGGTCAGGAACTAGATCCTCACTTGAAACATCTCCAAGGGTTATGGGATGGTAGAAGACCCTAATATACTCAACCCCATCCCCACTAAAGTTTAAAAGTATCATTAAAATCAAGAAATGAGGCTTTTACCTTAATATTTTAATGCTATTGACTAGTAAATAAATGGATCCAAGGGGCAGCATTAAAGGGAACAACCCTGGAGGCCCAGTTCTTTACCCAGACATGCTTAACAATAGAGAATTGAGCTTATTATAAAATCTACAAGACAAGAATAGAATTGCTAAAGATGCCAGATGATTTCTGTTATAACTATTTTTCTTCAAGTGCTCTTAATGTTCTAAGCAATTGTGCCTAGGGGCTGAAACTTCCTACACAGAGTCTCTGTAGCATGGTGATTTTTCTTGAGGGAAACGGTCTGAACCAAATCAATTTACCTGTTTTATTAAGAAGGTGGCCAGGTACTGTGAGTGTCCTATAGACATGTTTTGTTAATCTCAAGATAAACATCTTAAAACAACAGGGCAAAATAAAAAGGTAAGTCAAAGTCAGTTACAAAGGAAATCCCATGGGCTAAGGGAAAATGAGTATAAAATTAGCTAGAGTAATCTGCATCTAGAAAGCAAACAATTTACTCATTAATCAAAATGAATCCACAATGCCATGGTAGATGGTTTAATGTGTGCAACTTTCCTCTGTGTCTCAAGATTTCTGGGTTCTATTTTAAGATCTTAAATGACTTGTACTACTGTTGACCATGCTAACTTGTCCTTCCTATGTTCTAACTTCTGTTTTCATGGAAAAACCAATACTAACATAGTACGAATATTGCTAGAATTTATAAGAGTGTGTTTCAGAGTTCAGTAAATTTCAATAAGTTTCTCATGGACTAATTATAGGTACAATTTGCTGAAAACTGAGAAACAAAAAAAGTTTTTTTCTTTCCAAGTTTTATCCTAACACTAAAATTATATGTAAAATAAAATGAAACTCAAAATTTCTAAAAATTAAAATTTTAGACATTAAAAAGGAAGATTATTGTTAATAATATTGGACTATAAATTTGTGGATCTGTGTTTCTGTAGGATCAATCCCCATATTTGCCTTTACCATTATGATGGGTTGTAACTACTATATGTATGTGCTCACTTAACATGTACAGTTTTAATCAAGGATTTATAAAATATTTATGTTATCTTGTAATTAACTTAATGTCCTTTCTGAAATATAATCTTCAAGGTAGATGTCTTATTATCTTACTTTGTTAAATTAAGCACTGACAACAATAGCTCATATTTCTTTATAATATTAAATTTTTAAAAATGCTTTCTTTAAAAGAATCCTGTGAGGTAAACTAGGCAAGTGTTATTCCCATTTCACAGATGAAGAAACTTAGAAGAGCTGCAGCAAGCAATGAAGGCACTCAATCAATGTTTTTCAGTGATGAAATTCTAGCCCGCTAATCCTGAAGACAAGATCACTTTTTAGGTTGGGCTTTAACATGTACTCTGGACCAAACAATATGTGAATTGTGGGTAGAAATTGCTTCATAAAGCATACCTGGACTTCCTCAGATTATTTTCACTGGTTTAAACTCAATCTTATACAAGACTCTGCATTTAATATAGAAAAAGTTACAATGCCCAAATAAAGGTTTAAAATCTCACTACTGTTTAGAGCATTATCATGATGTTGAATCTTTCTCATAAAGAATCTATGAATACATTCGTATTCCGTTAGAAAGGAAATTAAATTTACATTCTTTGGGAATGTGGTATCATAATTAGTTCATGACTTGATTACACTCTGAAGTCAGTCAAGCCTGCATATGGTGCATACAAATTAGGTTACTGTTACCTTACATAAAGCAAAAACTATATTACTCTCCTTTGGCCACCATTCTTTGATAAGTGTTGTCTGCCTGTGAGAACTAGTATTTAAGCTCCTTGAGGGCAGTGACTATCTTTCGGTTGTGTTTCTATTTCCAGCTTAGCACGTGGCAAAATGGTTAATAAATGTTTTTCTTTAATTCATCATTAGAATAAAAGCATCTCCCTCCCTTCTTTGTAAACAACAGCTTTTGAACTCTGCATATCATGTCTAACTTGTTTGATTACTTGATAAGTTTTGCCGAAATAAATTTTTCTTTTTTTCTTCATAATTATAGGTGAAGGCTCTTTGGAAAGTTAAAAAGGAATATATTGTGAGATATATGTGATGTAAAAGTAAAATGCATGATTTAAAAAAAATATTAAAGTTAGGGGCTGGGCTTAAGATAGTCTCTTTTAGCTGGTACATATAGTTAGTTTAGATGGTACATAAAATATATCAAATTTTAATTTCCTCTCTTCCCCATCTGGTATCAATAAGACTATAGAAAGATAACTTACAGATTCACTCTTGTAATTAACACAATGAGCTGCTTAAGAAATAATCTTTCTATCTCCACCTATAACACCTGGACAATTTTTAGAACTGATTTGAAAAGTACTAAATAACTTCTTACATTGGTAAAAACTACTAAAATGATTTATTTCTGTGGACAGGGTAAAAATTACAGTTGCTACGTTAGATTTAAATGATTAACATTTTCAGTGGTCACAAAGCATTTTCCTGTTATTATGTGTGTGATTCTGTAATATCCATCTTGGAGGTGGCTAGGTGACTCTGTGGGATACAGCACTGGACCTGGAGTCAGGAAGGCCTAGTTCATATCTGCCATCAGCCATTTACTAATTGTCTGACTCTGGGCAAGGCAGTTAACCTCTGTTTGCCTTAATCCACTGGAGAAAGAAAGGGCAAACTGTTTGCTCCAATATCTTTGTCAAGAAAACCCCACCAACAGTATGGTCCATGGCGTCCCAAAGAATTGAACACAAATGAATGACTGAACAACAACATCTTTCACAGAACAATAGAAAAGAATTCAAGATTCACTACATAACAACCTAGTAGAGTGTACCAATACAGGCTGGGCAGGCAAAGGGACATACTAAGAAAATATTTAAAGAGGACAAGCCTTATTCTAAACACAACCAAAATTTTGGTTGTTTTTTTTTAACCTCAAGGTACACAATAAAGAATTTGAATTATCTCCCATATAATAATCAAGTATCATGAAGCTAGCCTCATTATGTGCAATAATAGATAAAGTTCCAAACTTGTATTTACACAGGAAATCTTCACAATTCCTATCTGGAAATACCAACTTTCTCATCTCTAAGCAATGGAGGGGTTTTTTTTTCACATTTCATTTTTAAATAGTGATAGGAGATAATACATACATTTTAGCAATGCTGAACCAGGGATAACTGTCGGTCGATAAAAAACATTTATGAATTACCTACGGTGTGCCAGGTGCTGTGCAATGCAATGGAGACACAAAGAAAGGTAAATGTGCAGCTAAAGGCTAAATGGATCTTAGGCATTTATAAATGTCCTTTAGCATGTCCTCTCCTGCTGTTTTTCTGCCTTGTTCTCTGATCAGGAGACTCATTATTTCTGTGTTTGTCCACATAACTCACAATTACATCTCCATTCTAATTGAGAGTGGGAACTCTAGTTCTTCAATAACCATTCTCACCCACCCCGAAGAAATATAGCCAGGCTCTTTCAGAGATGTACCCATTTTCTAGCACGTATAGGAAAATGATTAAAAGTGAAATGTGAGATTTGCTGTGTTGGCACAAGACAATGCCAGAGAAAAGGCTACTTCCCACCACTAAAAATGTTCAGTTTTGTTTTTTCATTATTTTTATATATTTCGAATACAAAATTAAAACAAATAAAAGGAACCCTGCATAATTTAGCTGTCATATTCTATCAGAATTGCTCATAATTGTAACCATAAAATGATAATATTCTACCATATGTGCTTCTGCAAAAGGAAAGAGCTGGGCATTTCCAGAGAAACATGAGCCTACCACCCCCCCTAGTGTCCAATTGAGTAAATTGCAAGAAAATAAAGGTCCAATTCTAGAAGGAAATTAAAACTATTAAATGTTAAAACTATGTAACAGTTTATACAAGTTTTCTCTAATGTTATGAATGAATCCCAAATATTTGCATGAATGCTAAACCCTCTGCAAATATACTTGATATACTCCTGCAAAAGGAACCCTAGACACTCATCTTTGTCTCTAAAATGGCTCCCCTCAGTTGTAGGTCTTTGTCAAAATTGAGAGAAAACCTCTTTTATAGTAGCAACTGTTACTTTCCATTCAAGCTATTAGTCATAACAATAGTTCTTGACACTCCAGCAGCTGTGTTCTCTACTCTAATTTGACAACCAAGCTCTTTATAAGTGTCAGAGGAGAGAGAAGGTACATTTTGCCTGGGGAGGAATGAGCTATTGCCAAAAAGAGTCAGGAGTTTCTGGTGTTTTAAGTCTGAAAAACAATTGAAATTAGCCTACTAGATGCTAGAGAACAGGCATTAGTAGTCAAGGTTTAGGGCAAAATTGAAGCAATCAGAGGAGGAAATTCCCGGCTGCAGTCTGCAATAATCTCTCCTAGAAAAGTTCCTACCTAAGAAGACAGGTCAGTCATAAGTAAACTGAGATGTAGACCTTTGAAAATGGACATAATCCATCGCTTAACTCATTAGCATGCCCTTCTATAATATGGATTGGTGACAAAAGGCTTTGTGAATTGTGCATATTTTGTCAAAATGTACTTAAGCCTAGCAGGTTGCTTGTTTGTATTTTAACCTTTTCACATTATTAAACTTTGTATGGGTAGAGTGAGAAAATATGCAGTTAGTAAGTTTGATATGTCAACCCAACATCCCCTACACCATTTCTGTCCATGCTGCAGGACTCTAAGGAAAGATAGCTTCCCAGACACCATTATTAACTCAAATTGTTCAAAATCACGTTAACTAGTATGTTTAAAGATTTTATTTTTAAAAAATCATTGCTATTTTGGCAGTCTTCTTAACCTTGTTATAATACAATCTGTCTGCAACAAAGTTAATGAGAAACGACCAATGATTTATTATTTGAAAGGGAATAAAGATCAAATTGATATAAATCTGTCTAAGTATTAATTCTAATTTAAAAGGATAGGAATTCTTTTTATTCTATTAGAAAAGATGCAGTTTGTGGCATGAAAACTTGAGAGATTTACTCTTCTGGTAATATTCCTTGAACAAATCTCTTTAATTAGATAAAGATTTCTGATGAATATCAAAGAAATCACAAAGTTAGGGCTTTCTTCTCCAAACAGTGAATAAATACACCAAACCAAGTGTCCTGGTTACAATGAATGAAAGCCACTGAAGAAAAGATTTAATAACAGCCTCATTATAAGGTTCATTGTTGTAGGACTATTTAATATACAAGATTAACACATCTTATCTCCGAGTTTCACTGAAACCTATTATACCCCTCATTAATACATACATATTGCCACACCATTTACGATGCCAACTTCCAAAGAAGTATCTCATGAAAAAGGCCCTATTTTTACAACTTTTACCCAGGGGCTTAGCTCTCTGACTTAAACCTGCTTTGAATGATGATGAACATAATGTGATCAGATAAGAATGGGATCTTGCTTTTAAAAGAAGTTCTTTCAATCTGACTTTTCAGAGGTAGCAATTTCCAGCAGAGTGCATACCTCTGTGGAGCACCATTTTCCATGGGCTCACTGAGCTTTCCAGGAACTAAAAGCAAGATTCCCATAAGGATCATACATTCCCAACAACACTTGAAAAGCCTCAGGATCTTCCAGGCACCCAATTATCTCACTAGCTTAAGTTTAAACAATTTCTTTTGGTTTTGTTTTTCTTTTTTTTAGCAAGGGAAAAAGACATTTCCAAGATGTGAGCAAAACAGACTGTGTAAAATAATATAAACACTCCCTGCTTTTGTTTATCAAGAGGCACTAGCAATGAGGAAGTCAAAGAGAAGGAAAATGAAAAAAAGACAGAAAGACAGAAGGAAGAATGTATGAAGGGAAAAAAATATGTGACTAGAGTACTAGATGAAGAGACAGATCAACCAGCTCAAATAAATGAAATGTTTTTCTTGGTTCAAATGAGAAAAAAAAACCCACAAAGACCATGCTTCTTTGTTTTTATCTTAAAAGGAAGAGAATTTTGGGTCCTACCTGCTCCACCGAGAAAAGCAAATTCTTGGTATGAAGTAGTTCAAGAAACCCTCAAGGAGGGGATTCCTGGTGAACCAGACTGAACAATCTGGCTGTAATGTTTCTCAGATAATGATTTCTTTTCTAATTTAATATTTTATTTCTTCCCCAATTACATGTAAAAACAATTTTTAACGTTCATTTTTAACAATTTTTGAGTTCCAAATTCTCTCCCTCCCTCCTGTCCCTCAACACCTCCATTGAGAAGGCAAGCAATTTGAAAAAGGTTATATATGTGCAATTATGTGTTGTAAAAAAAATTAAAAGGACAAAAATAAAGAAGGTAAAGAAAAAGTATGCTTTAATATGCATTCAGACTCCATCACTTCCTTCTCTGAGATGGATTCGATAGTGATTTCTAGAAAAAGAAAAAAAAAAGGGTGTTCTCTGAGAACACTGGGGAACATTAACCCCTTGAGAAATAACCAAATAAGGACTTAATTTAAATAAAACACGTTTATCACACAGACTATATTAAGCATGTACCCATAGCACGTAATTTTCTTTTCTCTAGTCTCCCTTCCACCTAACACTTCAGCTTTAACTGACTTACTAGGTTCAACTGGAGTTCTCCTCCAAAGAATACTAGGTACTATTACTAAACTCCGAATGTGGAATACCAAGAATTTTTAAAGAGAGAGAAGCAGAAGAAGGAATAGGAATAGAGAAAGGGAAAAGGAAGGACAAAACTAAAAGGAACAAGTAATAGAACAATTAAGGAAATGTAGAATCCAGGTTCGCCCCAGACACTTACCAAATGTTGCCAAGCCTCCCATGGAAAAGTTAAGGGTCACATGGGCTAGAAACTCCTGATAAAGCAATTTTAAGTTGAATTTTCTCCCCCTTGCAAAAGTCTGTCTCTTCTAATCATATATTTAACTTTATTCTTTTAAATACTAAACTCTGCTTTTCTTTCAGCTTTCTCAACAGTTAATCTCCTTCTTCTGAGTTAAAATCAGGGGTTCTGACTTTTTTTCCCCAATGATCCCTTTGGCAATATGGTGAAGTCAATAGACCCCTTCTCAGAATGCTGTTTTTAAGTTCACAAAATAAAATACACAGGATGACAATTTAAATGAGTTATATTGGAATACTGTTATTACACACACACACAAAGTTCACATACCTCAGGTTAAGAACCCCTGGCTCTAACACTTCTTTTCTTATACTCCCAAATCAGACATACAGCTAGTGGCACTTAGAAAAAATCAGAGCCTAGTCTTGTGCACAGCTCACCCTACTTCCTTCTTTCTGTGGCTAGATACTGTATTTCTTAATTACATAAGAACACTTTTGTATGCTATTATCTCTAGTGCATCTAGTGGGATGTTTGAATTTGCTACAGGTCACAATACAAGTGGAGAACTGTTATGTTCAAAGACCAAGTATATCTCTTCTAAACTGCCCTCAGGTGTGAAAAATGTGGCAAAATAATTCTATTCCCAACAGTACTATTATATTACAAATGAGGAAACCAAAGGAAATGAATGGGAAACTTAAAGGGTACACAATAAGGTACCCACACACTTAGCCCGTTTGTTCTGTAATGGCCATGCCCACTAACTGAGTAATCTCTGATGTCCAAACAGATAGGGCCAGAGAAATAAGTAGTACACATTAAAGGGGAAAGGGGGCAGGAGTGTGGAGGAGGTAACAGAAATCAGTTACAATTCCCCATACTGTTTCTTCCTTCTAAAGAAATCTCTATAAACTGACCAGTAGCTATTTCCTCAAAAAGAAGATACAAAAAAAAAAAAACCCTGTATTATTCCTCTCTCCCCTTTTGGTTCACTTGTGAGAAGCCTCTAATCTTGCACCAATAGTTGGGCAAATATATAAATCCATAAATAAAGCTCCATTTCTCTAGGTACCAAACTTAAATATGTATGTAGCAATTGATCAGCAAAAGGTGCAAAGTACTTTTTAAATGTAACATGGCATTAAAGGTTAACTATATAAAACCTTTTTAAAAAAAATAACTTTTGAATAATGAGGAGTGCTTCTATTTGGGACCAGCACTCCTGAGAACACTGTTATGTAAATAGACACAACCCAAGCACCACACTAGATTAGATAAGAACAGTGTCAGCACTCAGACCTCTTTCCTAAAGCTTGTTCAGTTAGTCCAGGGACGGTGATTTACACAGAGCAAGGTGTCTTCACTAACAAAGTCCAAACTGGGATCAGGAAAAAAAATTCTAAAAACACCCATGCTCAATAGAAACAATATAAATCCATTTTCTAGGTAAAGGAACTAGTATTTGTGTCTAAATTAAGGTACACTGAAACAAAGTACCGAGAATCAGAGAATTATACTTTACTGGCTTGAAATGAATACTTCAAGGAAACCCAAATTGTAATTTTTTATCACTTTCCTAAGCAGTTCCCTTTTATAACACTATCCCAAGAACTACGCTGTTCTCTGAAAAAATCCAGTGTTTTCCCAACTCACTACCATTTCACAACAGAGAAAGTTCAAATGTGATTTGATTAAAACAATAAAATAATGCATAGAACAGAAATGCCAAAACACCACACCAGCAACTCTACAGGGAGGAATTTCACTAGAAAAAAAAATACAACTTTTTAGGTAAGTTAAAAACAGGTTAACTGAAAAGGCTACAGGAAACAAATAAACAGATGTCATAGGTCTAAAGAACTAGAAATGTATAGTTGGATGTCACCATCCTCTGGTAAATCAATATACCCTCAACTTTACACAAAGGAAAATACAGAAGTCCCAGCCAAGGTTAGACCCCTGTCCTTCATCGTGCCAGGACCAGAGAACTCAAGGTCACTGCAGAACCTTCAGAAAGTTCTCTGACTCCCTTGGCAATGTCTAGAGCAAACCACAGGTAACCAAACATTTTTATTTTATACCCCTAGATCTAGTAGGCAAAGGAAAGGCACTCCTTTGCTATGTACAGGAAGTTATGAAACTTCTTGGTCTAAACTGTCCTTGTACAGATACCAAGCCCAAAAGCCAAAAAAAAGGAGTCACAGTTAATGGGGCCATTTGGCTTCAAAAGAAGAGTTGCCGTGACTATCAAGCTTTCACTTCCTCACACTCCCAGCGTCTCCCACAGATGGATAAAAGCTCTCAGGATTGTTGTGGGGGAGGTGTTTTGTGGAGGCAGAAAGAAGAGGAATTCTGGAAGAAAACAATTGCGAATTTTGTCAAAATCTGTGACATTCTGATTTTCTCTTAAGTGACATTCTCTGAAACATTTTCTTTAGCAAAACAGTACTAATGATCAAGAGAACAATACCCAAGTATGTTCCCTTTTTTTCTCTGAATCTGCTAAAAAGCATAGATCATGTCTGTGTCTGCAGGTCTGTAAAATGCAGTTTCTCGTTACTCAAAATCTTGAAGCAGTAACATAAGGTAGAGATGCTACATTATCGTGACTGTAGCATGGAGAACACAAGATGAAAGATGAAATCTACAATTTAGTGCTCCATCTATAGTGATGGGGGATGGAAGGATAGAAATTAGACCTAGGATTCACTGGTATAAGAAACACAGATGAGGAAACTGTCAATACAGGTTGGTACTTTCTCCACAACTTACAGTTGGAGTTGCTTGGAGCACTGAGAGGTTAAGTATCTTGCCCAGAATCACAGAAATATCACGCAACAGAGGCAAGATTAGAATTCAGGTGTCCTTTGCTGCAAGGCTGATTCTCTACCCCCTATATCAGTGGTTCTCAACCTTCCTAATGCCACAACCCTTTAATACTCATATGTGAGTATATCTGCATGTGGGTGGCCCCACCTGGAGACAGATAGAGGGGCAGTGTCTGGGTTCCTAAGACCATGGAAAATATGTGTTTTCTGATGGTCTTGGGCTACCCCTGTAACCCCTGTGAAAGGGCTGTTCGACTCCCAAAGGGGTCATGACTCACAGGTTGAGATCATCCTGCCTCTCTTCTGTTATGAATGGGTAAATACAGATAATTAGAAACCAGTCAACTCTTGAAAGGGAACAGGAATTGGACCTATGATTTCCCTGATATAGTGAGAGGATACTCCCTCTCCTGCAAGTCAACAACACTTCTGCAGCTTGTTGTCTTATAGAGATGCTTAGAGCACTGAGAGGTTAAGAGGCTTGTTACAGGTAACACAGCCAACGTGTCCTAGAACCTGAACCCAGATCTCCCTGGGTGTGAGGCTATCTCTCTATCCACAACAGCAGAGTAACTCTCAATATTCTTTTGCAACTTCTCAAGGAAAATTTGCCAACTGGAAAAAAAATTTTTTCAATTTGAAAAAATTAGAAATAAGCCATAAGAAATAATACAATTTTTCATCTCAATGATAAACTGAAGCATTTACAATACATGGTCAATTATTATGCAACATAGAAATGCAGTAAACTTGAGCAAATAGAACTAACTTCTATGCATGTCATATTTAATATTTTGAAGTTAAAGGGTTATATTAAAAAAAGGATCATAGTAATTTTCAAAGTCACTGCCTCTGAAATACAAAGTTTATTCAAATGAAACTTTTAGAAAAAGCCACCATGGCATAAACATTCCATGTCAAAATAATTCATTTAAGATTGGGCATAGCAAGTAAAATGATGATGTAATGCATCTACAAATACTTCACACATTTTGCCTCTTTCGGTATTAGTACAGCCCCCACCTCAACTTTTCCAAAATGCTTCAGTTTTTAACTTAAAACCATTACAGATAACTGATCACCAGGTATGGGGATTTAGGAAACAAAATAGTGCTGAGACTACTAATGTTGAAAATCAAGGTTTTTATATTAGAAAATGCATTATTATAAGACATACTGAAACCATTACACTAAAGTCTTATAGGTTAAGTCCTAAAGAAGATAAATCTCAACTGTTAGCCTAACTCAGTCACTAGATAAATCCATTTTCTCTTCTCTATTCCCTTGCCTGGCAACCTTCATTAGAAAGGAGGGGAAAAGAGAAGTTAAGAGAAATAATGGAATTTTTGATATTTTATATTTCTACTTCTACATACTGTACCTTTCAGCACAATAACTATAGCATTATACAATGCAAAATACTTTATGGCACCTCTGGTTCTGGGAAAAGAGAAAAAAAATGAAGCATGAAATAGGAAATGTATTAGCAGAACAGTCTTCATTGACATTGATAAATCAAATTTTCTATATGTCCCACTGCATGAGGAAAAGGGAGATTCTGCTGTTTTTCACATTTTCTGTCTAAGCCATATTTGGTTTTTCTCTACCTCAGTTTTCTCTCACCCATAGAACAGACTTGAGAACATCCTCCTCCCTACCTTGGAGAGCAAGACAAATAATAAAAGATCTGAAAACATCTGCAACACGAAGTGGCACATAAATGGTTCTCTGAACTACTACAAAGCCAGGCTACGCGCTATCAGCTGAGGTTTCTAATATAAACAGCTGATTAGATTGTGGAAGGATCCCCATGGGGAAATGGTGGAAGCCCCATTGTTCTGAGTCATTTAACCTAAGTCTAAACAAAGCAATGAAGAATATACTCTAGAAAACAATAATGGATTGGCAGGGAGATGGATTTTGAACATTTGAGAGTTTGGGGGGCTCCCTGTAGGAGCTAAATGATCAGAGCTGTTAGATTTATTAGTGTGCTTCTATCTGATTTTTGGAAGCAGATATGAAGAATGACTCTTTATTTGTGGACAGGTGCTATTGAAAACCAGTGGCATAGGAGGATAATGGTAGAACTCTAATCATGGTCATGTCAAACACAAATGATTGAGACAGGCTGAAGAGATGTAGGCAATAATGTAGAGAAAGAAAACTCATTTCTCCCTAGCCCTTTACTCCACCCTGGAAAGCAAAAGGGACTGGTCCAGCTAAAGAAATCCCTTTTTGTTTCTCTTAGTTTGGCTCTCCAATTTCATTGTGAACTAGAGTTATTTCCCTGAGGGAAGTACTGATGCTCAGGTTTATTCTGAAATAGAAAACACACCATGAAACCTATGAAAACTACCTAAACAGATACACACAGCACACACCCCCCCCCCAAAAAAGTGTTGGTGACATCTAGAGGAAAGGGGTATTTTGCTGCATCCTTCTGGACACGGAGGAATAATTTGGAATTTGCAGTCTTAACAACACAACAATTTTCTATTATTCACCAAGCCTGTGATTACTGAAGGGCACATGCTAGGACAGCATAACAATTGTTTTACCTTGGTGGACACTCTTCTGATTAAAGTGTGGAACCAACTCAACTAGTTTTATTTCTCTTTTGATAGACTATGCAATGCAATGACAGATTAAGAAATGTTTACATTAAAAACCTCAACTTTACTTAAATAAATCCCAATGAATTGATTATTTGGGCATGTGTGAAGTCATTAAGCTGTTTAATAAGTTCTTAGCAATAAAAACATAATAAACATTTTCCATTACTAACTTACCCCTTTCAGGAAGCCTATTCATACTTTTTCTCCCTCTCCCCCTTGTAAATAGGAAGTGAACTGAAGGAATAGGTTGTACTATGGATAGAAGGCTTGGAAAGGGCCATTATAGTTAACCGCATATGGTTTAAATCTTTTATTACTGATTTTCTTGAATAATACATCACACTTTCTATGTAATGTAAAATGCAACGTAGAATTCTGATGTACCAAGAACATTCTTATTGAGAATAAGTATAAAGAATAAGTAAATTGCTGAATGTTAAAATCAAATAGAGCTAAAGTTTTAAAGATAAAATAGCTAAGCTCAGTAATTTTTAGAAATTTATTATCATAGGATTTATTCTCCAAAGTGAAACGTTGCTAAAACACTAGAAAATAGTAAATACCATAAAATTACTGACCACCTCTTGCTTAGTTTAAAATGAAAGCCTGAAAAACGCACTTAATATTTTACAACAAAAAGCCATTATAGAAGTTGGAGAGAAAGTCACAAGAGAAGCAATAGGGTTGAGGTTCCTCTAGATTCTAGAACAAGGATAGACAAAATTCTGAAGAAAGCCCACTATTCCATGTAAGGGAGAAGGCTGAAAGCTTAATGGTGTTGTCATTAACCATAATATAAATAGAATTTCAATCAAATTTCTAGACAAAAAGGTTTGTTAAGTGTTTGCTACTGTTTTTATCTTAACTGTGCTGAGACTATACTGGGGAAAAGGGAAAGAAATCTATCTCATTTTTTTTTTATTCTATGAGACTTGGCAAAGATTATTTGAACCCAGGTGAGGAAATCTATGATTCTCCAATTTATGATTATTGCTTAACAATCAGGGAACTAAGGGAAAATGTGGGGTCATATGAGTTCATGGGTTACTACTTTTACAGAATTGTCTGCCAAACAATTATGTAAGATTATTATGCAAAGGTTAAAAAAATATAACCCCTGAATTTTACATATTCCCAGAGTTCTCTGATTTGGGGTAGTAAAAATAAGCTTTAAAACACAGCTTATTTTAACACTCATATTTTAAAATGTTATAATTAATGTTGACTTGCTGTGAAAAGCACAAAGATAATTCTATATTATAACATCCATACTCATTCTGAATGGCTCACTCATCACTTCTATTTTATAGCAAATAGCACTGAAATTAAGGTAATAAGGAATGGGTCATTGCTTTTACCTAGTTTAATCTTAGAGAACACATTATCAATGTTGTATTTAATTCAACAAACACTTATTAAGTGCCTACTATGTACTGGAATAAAAAGACCAAAACATAAATAGATTATAAACGACTGAGGGGAAGATGGCTACGTAGAAGCAGCAAAACTCCGCAGCTTTCCCTATAACCACCTCAAATATCTATAAAATATAACACTACACAAATTTTAAAGCTCCATAACTCATAAAATGACAGAGTAACAAAGCTCCCACTGAAGGCAGCCTGGCAGGCAGACGGGAAGGGTTTCATTGAAGCACGCTGGGAGCCCAGACCAGCACCACATGAACCTGTCATTGGAGCTCTAGGGTCACGAGAACAAGCCCCGGCTGGAGCACAAATCACTGGCAGCTGTGGCAGTTTCCAGAATTACCAACCCATAAGAAACAAGGACTAACTGAAAGGTCAATGGAACTTGGATAAATTCGGGGTAGAGGGTCTGGCCAACTGCCCCAGGGATAGAAGTAGTCTGAAGTGGTAGCCCTGCAGCTGCCTCCACATGGCTGCTTCAGAAGCTCCAGGCCTGCAGATTGCAGGGAGGCCAAGAGATCATTCAGAGGCTAAGTGTTCCTGCGTTGAGCTGCCTGGATTGGGATCACGGTCTTGGGTGGTGGTCCTGAGGTGTGTTTTCAGTGAGCCAAAGCTGGTGGGGGCTGCATTAACAGTGGCTCCAGCAGCTGTGAAAACCTAGCAATTTGGAACAGAGTTCTCCCCTCTGAAAGCAGAGTTCTACTGGACCTACAAGTCAAGTAATTGACTGGCAACATGACTAGGAAAAGGAAGCAAAGCAAACCCAGCAATGCAACTTTAGATTCCTCTTTTGGGGACAAAAAGGATCAAAGCATGGAATGGGAGGAAGACGACACAGTCGGAACTCCTGCACCAAAAGCTTCCAAGAAAAATGTAGACTGGTTACAAGCCATAGAACAGCTTAAGAAAGATTTTGAAAACCAAATAAGTGGAGGAAAAAACTGGGAAGAGAAATGAGAATGATGGCAAGAAAATCATGAAAAGAGAGCCAACAATCTGACTGAAGAAAATAACACCTTAAAAAATAGATGAACTCAAATGGCAAAAGAGGCCCAAAAAGCCAAAGAGGAGAAGAACACCTTAAAAAGTCAAATTTGCCAGATGGAAGAAGAATCTCAAAAGTTTTCTGAAGAGAACAATTTCTTCAGAATTAGAGTAGAGCAAATGGAAGCAAATGACTTTATGAGAAAATAAGATAATATTAAACGGATCCAAACAAATGAAAAAATAGAAGGCAATGTGAAATATCTCATTGAAAAAAAAACACTCACCTGGAAAATAGATCCAGGAGAGACAATTTAAAAATTACTGGACTACCTGAAAGTCATGATTAAAAAAAGAACCTAGAAAGCATCCTTCCAGAAATTCTCAAGGAAAATTGCCCTGATATTTTAGAAACAGAGGGCAAAATAGAACTTGAAAGAACTCACCGAACACCTCTTGAAAAAGATCCCAAAAAGAAAACTCCTAGGAATGTCATAGCCAGGTTCCAGAGTTCCCAGATTAAGGAGAAAATATTACAAGCTGCCAAGAAGAAACAATTTGAATGCTGTGGAAACACAATGAGGATAACCCAGGATCTTGCAGCTTCTACATTAAGGGATCGAAGGGCCTTGAATATGATATTCTGGAGATCAAGGGAGCTAGGATTAAAACCAAGAATCAGCTACCCAGCAAAATTGAGTATAATGCTCCAGGGGAAAATATGGTCATTCAATGAAGTGGAGGACTTCCAAGCATTCTTGATGAAAAAACCAGAGCTGAATAGAAATTTTGAGATTCAAATACAAGAAGCCTGAGAAGGTAAACATGGAAAAGAATTCATAAGGAACTTATCAAAGTTGAACTATTTACACGCCAACATCGAAAAAAATAATTATAACTTATGAAACATTTCTCAGTATGAGGATAGCTGAAGGGAATATAAATGTATATATGTATGTATACATATATATGTCTATATAGGCAGGTATATATGTGTATGACTACATATGTGAGTGTGTGTATATATGTGTACATAGACAGAGGGAGCAGGATCAATTGAATAGGATGGGATAATATTTTAAAAGCTGAAACTGAGAGGTGGGAGAGGAATAGTATGAGAGGAGACAGGGAGAGACAGAATGGGGTTAATCCTCTCATATAGAAGAGGCAAGGGATAATTTGTTACAATGGAAGGGAAGAACAGGAAGGCAAAAAGGAATAGGTCAACCTTATTCTCAATGAAGTTGGCTTAGGGAAGGAATGACATACACTCTAAACTGGATATGTTGGCCTACAGGAGACCAGGGGGGAAGGGAATGACAAGGGGGTAGATGGAGGGGAGGGGAGGTTGGGGGGAGGGTTGTTAGAAGCACACACTTTTGTAAAGGGACAGGGACAAAGTAGAGAATAGAACTAGGGGAGGGTGGAATAGGAAAGAGGGAAATATACAGGTACTAGAATAGGGAGATCCATCTTGCGCTACCCGAAGGTCAGAGGGGTGATGGGTGATGGGGGGGGATGTAGGAGAGAGCTGATTGGGTGAGGGGTATACAGGGAGGTCGCTGTTTTGGGGTGTTGAGTGGGGGAAAGATGGGGAGAAAATTTGTCAATCAAAATCTCATGGAAATGAATGATGTAAACTAAAAATAAACAAAAGTTTTAAAAAAAACAACTAAGGAGAGGAAAAAGTTGGAAAAACCTTCCAAGTAGTCTAGTCTGACCAGAAAGGAAGGTATGTGGAAGACAATAATGAAAGCTAAGGCTAGAAAGGTACATTAATGCCAGATGGTAGAAAGCTTTAAATTTCAGAATGAAGAATATGGATATTATCTTAGTGACAAAGGGGAGCCATTTTTTAACAAGGGAGTGACACAATAAAACATGTGATATAAGAAGATTATTTTGTTAAAGGAGACTGGAAACACAGAAAAAAAATAAGAGGCTATATTATATTTGTCTAAGTAAGAGGCAATGAAGACCTAAACTAGGCTAGGGTTGGTGGTTGCATGAGAAGACAGAAGGGAACCAACGCAAAAGACATTATAACATACAAAGAAGATGCTTTATTTAGTGTACCACGAACATGGTATTAGAAGGCTCTCTCTTTTAACACTATTGAATTTTACACATCTTGACTCCAAATTAACCTTGTTACAACCATACATTTGATGATATCTTTTTTTATAGTTCGCAAAATGTTTAACTACAGTAACAATCAAATTTTGGGAGAATTTGCTCCTTCCCTTTCATTAACTTATTACTACTGGAAAAAAAATACATAACTAATTCCAGAGTCACAATTCCTACAGGTAATGTCACAGCACTTGAACATTTTTTGTGATATCCTTTCTAGGAACTCCATTCAATTCAATAACTTGAGACATTTCACATTTCTGAGTCTCCAATAGATCCAAATATTACTCCTCCCTCTCCTCCCTGCAGTTCCCAAGGATTCTACAATAAAATATCATCATCCCTTCTGTATTTTGCCTCCTCCTTCCTCTTCCAAACAGTACCCTCAAATAATGAAAAAAACTGAAAAAAACACTCAATGAAAACTTTCTCCACCATCATGAGGCTAGCACTGAATATAAGTACATAATACTGTTCTCTCTAAATTAGATGAACTTCTTTGCAGTAAAAAAAAAAACTGGTATTTTAACCATACTATATGTATTTTATTTATTTTTTCACTGATTGCACCTACTTGTTCTTTCAAGGGTACTCCCATTAGGAACACACTTCTCTATCCTTTCTCTCCCTTAAAGCACAGTGAAAATAATCATATCAAGGGAAACTTATTACTGCTTCCAAATTGTCTCTAGCTCTCAGCAGGCACACTCTCCAGGCAACACTTTTGCCGCTACATTATGACTAATTTTTTTTCAGCTGACATTGTGTACTGTAGGTAGAAGGAAAGGACTGATGATACTTGTGATTTTAGCTGAGATTTTGCCCTCTCGAACAAAGCAGAATAACATGCTCTCCCTTTCAGCCCAACCTTCTTGTAAAGAAACAAATTTAAAGTGTCACCTTAGAGAAAACAATTTCACCCAGTGCATCCGTATAAAATTAACTTTGGGAAGGAAGGGTGAAAAACAAGGTCTTTCCTTTATTGGGGGAGGGGAAAACAGAATAGCATTCGATCTTTATGTTGGCGTGCTAGACAAGTCACCCACACACAAAAACTACTCAAGGTAGCAGGAGGAGAAAAGAGGAAAAGAGGTAGAGGGAGTAAAGGTGAAATTGGTGCTTTCATTTCTTTTTTGAAAATACAAAAGCACACACTAGCCAATGCTGCCATCTGCTGTCAAAAACAAAATCTCTAGAAGCCAAGGAAAGTTTGATAGCAAGGGAATAGAAAAACACAGTTTCAAAGTACGATTAAGATTAGCTGTGAAGACTCTCATTTCCTCAGGTCATTTATCATTCAAAAAACATACAGTCATGTCCTCAATTAATCAGCATTCATGCATGGAATGGCCTACCTGTGGAGGTAGTATGGTGCCCCCTTCCCACTATAAGTCTTCAAACTGAGAAATGAATAAGCACTTGATAGAGATCCTGAAGAGGTCATTGTTGTTTGGGTACAAAGTAAATTAGATGATCTACGAGTTCTCCTTTAATCCTCAGATTCTCTATGTGAAACAAAGGACAGAGAGCCTGAGTCCAAGATATCATAAGGAAGCACATTTACCAATTGCCCCAGAGAGATTAAACATGAAGAATCTTCCTATACTGGAATTCTTCAGGAGCTACTCTTGTGGGGTTCACTGTTCTCATTTTCATGGATACACTGCACTTTGCCCTTCTCAAAGATGTTCAGCATGAGTCAACAATATGACAAAGTGGCCAAAAGAATTTAATATGATCTTAGAATGAACTAATAAAGGTATAGTGCCAAGAATAAGGGATATGATAATTCTGTTGTACTCTGCCTTGATCTTATCACAGCTGAAGACCTGTCTTTAGTATGAGATGCCATGTTTTGGGATACTGATAAAACTGAAACAAGTGAAGAAAAGTAATGGCAGAAAAAAAAGTGATGGCATTTTACCCATTGAAATTAATTTAATTATAGCTGGCTGTAAATTTAGGTGGTTGAATTAATCTTCAATATGCAATCTGCAATAAAAAATTGTCTATAGACTATAACTAGGATAGCTTAAAAAAAAGACTGATGTCTATGCCAAACAAAGCTCTGTTGAAAGAAATGGAGATGGTAAGCCAGAACAAGAGGCTTGTGGAGCATGCAATAGCTGTCCTCAAGAACATGAAGAATTGCCATGTGAAAAAAGAACCAGCTAGGGCTGTTTGGCCCCATAGGGCAAAACTATGAGCAGTGGGCAGAAGCTGGAGAGAAGCAGATTCTTATAACAAAAGTAAAAAACAAAACAAACAAACAAAAAAAACCCCAACTTCTTAATATTGTTATCCAAAATCGAATGAATAGTCTTGAGAGAGAGTTGGTGTTATGAGAGTTTTCCAACTAGAAACTAGATAACCAGGGTGACTAGGTGGCACAGTGAGTAGAGCACCAGCCCTGGAGTCAGGAGGACCTGAGTTCAAATCTGGCCTCAGACACTTAACACAAAAACTAGCCATGTGACCCTGGGCAAGTCACTTAACCCCAACTGCCCTCCAAAAAGCAAAAAAAAAAAAAAAAAGAAACTAGATAACCACAGATAAGGGATTTTGTAGAATGGATTACTGTTCAAGTGCAGGTTGGACTAAATAATATTTTATATGCCCTTTCAATTCTGGAATTCGCTGAATGAAAACATTCAAGCAACCAGCATCAACTTTGGGATCACAGGCGGAAACCAAGAATAGTCTACACTCAGATATCCCAAAGCCCTAAACTCCAAAGCTACACTTCTGAACCCTTCAGGTTAACAAAACAAAACAAAAACAAAAAACCTAGCACAATATCTTCCACTTCCCTGTCTCTTTTCCAGGGATATTCCTCACTTTCCTGAGGCAGCTGGTATGACAATGGACAGGGCTCCAGGCCAGGAGTTAGGAAGACTGGAATTGAAATCCAGCCTCAGGCGCCTCCTACTTGTGTGACACCGCACCAGTCACTTAACTTCTACTTCATTTCTTTAAAATCTGAAAACGAGGATAACAATAGCACTTATCTCCCAGGGGTGTTGTGAAGATAATAATGAGATAATCATTCGTAAACATTAAACTATTACATAAATGCTGGCTCTTTTTATTATTTTTTTAAAAAATCTTCGAAAATTTGCCATTATTTTTAATCACACAGACATTGAGCACCAAAATAGGTGTGAACCTATTAGAAACAGGTAATACAATCTGTATCTGATAGCATACTGTGAGAGGCAACTGGTTACAAACCAAATAGCTGGCTCCAAGCCGCCTGCTTTTTCTGTTACAATGTGAGGCCTTTGAGTTATTTCTTGATTCAGTCACATGGTTTGGGGATTTAGCTCTCCTGGCATTCTTTCTCTCACACTAAGTGAAAGTCACACCCTTTTGGTAGCCTTGTGGAATTATGAAAACAACTATTTTTCTTTATACAATTATGATAAGAGGTTCTAACTAGTTTTAAGTTGGGCCGTCAGAGATACATAGTCCATTTACCAAGAGTTGCCCCTTTGAGGCAATGCTTATTTGCTCTTGATATAGATAAATGTGAATAATGACTGTTAGTCTAGTCGGATTTTCCTGGACTAGGCACAAAATTTATGTCTTTCTGCTATGTTCCAGTCTGAGTGTTTACTCTGTTCTAGATTCCTAAGAAATCCATTTCCTCTTAATCTCACTCCCCTATAGCCAGATGCTGGGTTTCTTTTTGTTCATTTTTTTCCTCTTGGAGCAAAGCCTCACCTGATGTAGAGAGAGGATTTCACATTCATTCATAACCAGTTAGTAACCTACTACAAATCCACAGTGATATCTTAGTTATAAGGCATAAACTTATCTGCACATTCCAGTCTTACAACGAATGGAAGTAATTAAGGGCAGCTTCAGTAAACTTAAGTCACATCTAACCCACAGATCTATAACATCCCCAGGAACTTCTATGTTTTGAAATACAATAAATGGTCTCTTCAAGGTGAGGAGAGAAAAAAATGACTCAGCAGCTAGTCTAAGTTCATTCTGTTAATTACAACATTAAGAGGCAGCTTAAGATTTACAATTTTATCACTGCCTTTTCAAATCTGATAACTTCAGCAAGTTTTTCTTCAGTTAAATCATAGAAACCAGAGTCCTTAGCTGACACCTAATCCACCTCTCTCATTTTGCAGATGAGGCATTAGGTGGGTTTTGCAGTGGTTAATATATGGAGCTTAGAGGTGATGCGGTTTGGGATGCTTTTGTCTGTAACCCCAATTTGTAAAAATCTCCCTTACGCTTGGGTACCTATGTACGTAACATCAGTTTGTAACAAGCCTGTGTAATTAAGTTGTAAAAGTCACAGTTTTCTCCCTACCATAAAGGCATAAACCTTGTGTCTCCCCTGAAAGTCTTCCCTTAGCCAGAAAATCTGCCTAGAGACAAGCACCTGGGAAAGTCTCAAAAGTTTCTATAAACAAACCCTTAGAGAAATGCATAACCCCTTTGTTCTAAGTGCCCAGCTGCACCCAAAAGCCTTGAGCAACTTTATCAAAAGATAACTCTGTCTCAATATGGTACCTGCTGATAAATCAGTCTAGTTCCCAGACTTGGAAACAATCAAAACTATCCTCCCAACAGCCATACTGAACATATGTCATTTGTCCTTGACAATGAATGGCCTAGTGATGTGTCAAGCTCAAAACCACACCTCCCTCTGGCCCCAACCTCAGGAATTTACCAGCAAATCATGGGAAATTTGCATGCGCAGTTGAAAAAGGAGTGCATGTCCCTTTAAGCATTGACCACTCCTAAACCACTCCCCAACTCCTCCCTTATTCCACCTTGCCCACCTAGTTAGCATAATTAGCCTTTGACTGACAGTTTTAGGGTTATAAATCCTGTCCCTCAAGACCAAACTCTTTGCAGGTTATCTCTTAACCATTTCCTGCCCCCTGCAGAGTGTAAAACTTTATAACTCTACCTTATATCCCGGCACTTTGCAGATCCCCCCTATTTCTCCTGCCAGCTACTAAGCCGGCATATCAATAAACTTTAAAACTTTGCCAAAAGACAGCTTGGGGCCTATTGAAATTCTTTCCCGACAAGAACCCAATAGGGATTCATATGAGATCCCTTAAGCACCCCATTACCCACACCTCTTCAGAGGGAGGAAGATCTGAACCCAAGTCTTGCCTGAGACACTTACTAATTGTATGACCTGACCATAGGCAAGTCACTTAACTCTCTGAGTCTCAATTTCATCATCTATAATACAACAGAAAGAATCAGGATTTAGGAATCTTTAAGTATCTTTTACAATCTAAGTCAAAAGTTTCATTATTTCTCCAAAGTCAGTGAGCTGTCATTGGCAGACTGAAATCATCTGCTCCACTCTTATTCACCAGGATCATCTTTGGATCCTTACATTCTCAATCAAATTCAAAAAGAAAATAAGATAAAATATACCAGGTACTTCTCATGAAGTTCAGGAGTCTTCTGCCTAGTGAAGTCAAGGAGTAAGCTGTTATTTTCTCCTATTATGCTTACTAGTACTAGTTAACATCATCAGTAATACTAAATAGTTGATGAGAAAGACCTACTGGGTCCTTCAAAGATAAAGCTTTTTTATTACTTATAAAATTAAATGTTTATGGTGGCTAAAATATTGTATTTCTAAATATATATAACTGAAAATTATCTAACACAATTGAACATTTCTGTTCTGGAGGCAAGTCCTTATACTCTATGCAAAGAATATTCTTGCCCAGAGTAGTTTCACCATATGTATATATATATATATATATATATATATATATATATATATATATATATATATATATATATACTAAGCCCCATTTACAAAAACCTCAGCAGCCTTAAACCTTAGAGGTCATCTAGTTCAAACCCTATCCTCACTGGCTGAATTTCCCATCTGATTATTTAAATATATCCATTGACTCAAAGCACTACAGTACATGGATTTCAATTAAAATTAGATCCTAATCAATTTTCAGAATTTCAAAAATATACAGTTTCCGACATGATTTAAAAATAAGGCCAAGGAAGAAAATTAAACAACTTGGGGGTCAAGGATGGGGAAAAACATTTATCACTCTTAGCTCATATTCAATAATACACATATTTACTGAGTATTAATAAAAGCACGTAGAATAAGAAATTCCCCTTAAATTACTAAAAATATAAATATAAGAATTTATTTTTTTCTAAATAAATTTTCACACTTCTCTAATAAAGTAAATCATTTCCCATTAAAGATCCTACAATTTAATTTAGCATTCTCAATTTCTTTCTGCTGGAGTCTTAGGATGCCTAATTATGGCATGAAAGTGACCTTGGGTTCTGAAAAACTGTCAGGAGTGCAATATCTAGGAGGTCTGAATAAACTGGAAGAGCTTTTAGTGAGGGTAGGGTGTCTATTAGATAAAAAACCATTATATTTAAGAATAAATGCTAGTTATTATTACGAGTATAGGAAAGCTTATCATCAGGTTCACAACAAGGTAATGAGTCTTTCAGACATGGTAACTCAAATAAAGAAGTTTTGATGTGATCAACAGATACATAAAGATAATAAAAGTATTTATTGAGGACACAGTATAATTCAGGCACTATGCTAAGTCTTGGGAAAACAAAGACAACCAAGCAAAAAGAAAGACAGTTTCTAATCACCATTGAAAGACAATACATAAAAGGGAGTTGAAAAGTGTGAGTGGGGTGGAGAACAGGATGAAATTACCTATCAGATAAGAGAGGATTCATACCAATGACATCATGGATATATTCAAGTATTAGCTATATTAATATTATATACAGCAATCTAGAATGCAAAGATTTAATTCATCACAGGCTATGAATTAATACATTTTGTCTAGAATGCTGAAGAACTTTAACTCAGAACCTATACTACAAAGAGTAACCTAGCAAAGTCTATTTTTTAATCAAACATACTTATTACAATAAATCACACTTATTCAATACTATCAATAATCATAATTTTAAAAGAAAAAAGGTTTTTAAAATCAGTTTTGATGAATACTATGCATGCTTCACATTTCTTAATAACTATGAAACCATTCATGTTAATCTTACTCTAATTTCGCACTAATAACAGATCAACCTAAAATTAAGCAGTAAGCAATCCATTAATTTAGTTATGTATTATAAGCAAAGTAATACAAATTAATAGATCAGAAAAAATATTAATTTTCTCAAACCATAGTTACAAAAAACCAACAGTACAAATTACTGACATTTCAAATATCTTCCTTTCTTATGCCTCTCATCCCTTTGTCAAACAAACTTTTAACTTTTTAATTCTGTATTTCACCACTAAAAACAGCATTTATACATATATAGCAGAGTATAAGAGGGCTATATATGAAATGGTGAATCTCCATTTTATAGTACTTGCTTTAAAAAAAAACCCACATAAATTCCACACAATATTTTCAAGACTATAAATCCTGTTTTTTCCTTCTCTCCTCTTCAGAGCATTTTTTAAAATAAATTTTTAATTAGTTTTCTTGTTTACATCATTCATTTTCATGAGATTTTTGAATTACAAATTTTCTCCTCGTCTTTCCCCTACTCCAACCCCAAAACAGCAATCCCACTGTAAAGCCCCTCCCCTGATCTGCTCTCTAACTT
>CM053594.1:271442333-271468160 GCA_028646575.1 Pseudocheirus occidentalis
TTTTTTTTCAGCTTTGTGGAACTCTGCTTCCAGGGGGGAAAAGCTCTATTCCAAATCACTGGGGTTTTCCCAGCTGCTGGAGCTATTAGGGAGGTGCTGCAGCCCCACCCCCAGCTTTGCCTTGCTGAGATCGCACCCCAGGACCACCACCCAAGACCACGATCTGGATCCAGGCCGCTCAACGCAATAGTACTTGGCCCTAATCAATCGATTCAGCCCCCCTGCAAGGTCTGCAGGCCAGGGGCTCTGAAGCAACCTGGTGGGGGCAGCCACTGGTTACAGCATTTCCTGCTTGTCCCCCACTGCTTCCTTGCCCTGGGGGCAGATTTGCCAACTGCTTTTCCTCCCCCAAATTTAGCTTCAAAGTTCCACTTTCACTGACCATTTCTAATCCTGGCTTGCTAAATGTGAAGATTCCTCCAGGTGCTGTAGATCTACTCCCCATGGTAGACTCACACTGAGGCTCAGCTCGGCTCCTCCCAACTGCCCTGGGTCTTGGCCACGCCTTCGGTTTGAGGCTGGGCTGGCCTCGGCTCCCAGCCTGCTGTGATGAGCCCCTGCTGCCAAGCTGCCTTCTGCAAGAGATGTGTTTTCTATATTTTTGTGAATTTGAGAGCCTTAGAATTTGTCCAGAGTCATATTTTATGGGTACTTAGGGTGGCTGTATGGGAGCTGCAGAAACTTGCTGCTTCTATGCTGCCATCTTGGCTCCACCCCTTGAGGTCACCTTCAGAGCATTTTAAAAAGCATTTCAATTACCTCCGTTTTTTGCATCACTATTATGAACCCTACTATTCCTTTCCACCTCCCCTTAAAAACCTTAAAAAGGGAAAGAGAGAAAGGAAAAGAAAAGGAAAAAAAAAGAAAATCCTTATTAAAAATAAGCATGGTCAATCAAAGCAAATCCACCCGGTGGCTATGTCCAAAATCAATGTATCTTTCTTCACTTTAGAGCTAGGTGGTGAGTAACACACTTTATCATGGGTCCACAGAACACATAGTTGGTCACAGCACTGACAAAAGTTTCAGTGTTTTTCACAGGAATTTGTCTTTACACTGTTGTTGTCCCTATATAAATTGCACTTCTATATCTGTTCACTTTATTCTACAACAATTCATGACCCAAAATTATTTGAAATAATCATTTTGAAATTTTCTTACATAATATTCCATCATATTCATATGCTACAATTTGTTCAGATACTCAATCATTTAATAAGAATTTCCTGAGATTCTAGGTCTTTGATTTTGTTTTTTGGCCTTTTAATTTCCATTTTACGAGAAGGATTTTTTTTTCACTTGTAATCTCTTTATGTCCCTGACTGTTCCCTTCTGAGAGTGATATATTTTTACATTAAACTTGGGGTGGAAGAGGGAGGAGAGAAGCAGGGTTTCCTCTCTGTGTATGCAAAGTTCTCTATTGTATAAGATGAAAGTGAGCCCCATCTGATAACCAGCTCCCTCACACAGCTTTCTCCTTACCTGAGTAATTTCCTTCTTATGCACTGCAACTATAGAAACAAGTTCTAACTTCTTTTTCCTCCTTTCTACACTAGTGTATTTTTTTCCCTCTCCCTTCTCTTCCCCCTATTCAGTACTCAGAAACAAATCAATCTATTCCCAGGTCCTGTTTTTCTTATTTAACTACCTCAAAATCTAAGCTCAAATAAATTCACCTTTTTTTAGGTTTCTCTGTATTCCTGTGTTTTCCCAGAAGTTCCTACACAGTTCTAATCTTTTCATCAGAAATCCCTCAAAGTACTTTCTTCCAATAAAAGTCCATTTCTGCCTCCTCCCCTTGCCCCCGGATTATGTTCATCTTTGCAAAGCAAGTTATGCTTGGCTGTAAGCCTCTATCTTTACCTTTAAAAATATTATAAGGTCTCCTCTCATTTTAAAAAATCACATCTTGTACTTTCCTTGGTACCTGAACTACTTCTTTCCAGACATTTATAATATTATTTTCTTCAATGAAATTAAGACAATAAGCGTAAAGTATTTTGTACAATGTCTAGAACAGAGATAGTATTTGATAAATACTTGTTCCCTTCCCCACTTTCCAGATGTAGGATTTAGGCTATGATGTTTCCAGAGCATTTCCTTTTGAGGTTTCTTTCAGGAGGTGCTCTGTGGATTCATTCTATCTTCTCTTTGTGTTCGGGTATTAATTTTCAATTATTATATTTTTGAAATATAGTGCCTGGGCTTTTTTTTTCAAATCATAGTTTTAAGGGATTGCAATGATTCTTAAAATTATTTTTACCTGACCTTTATGTGAAGTCAACTGTTTTTTAAATAAGATAGTCTACATTTTCTTCTATTTTTCAAAACTACTACTAATTTTGTTCTAATATTTCAAGCTATAACATAGAATTATTGATTTCTGTTTGGTCTCTTCTAGTTTTCAGGAAGTCTGCTACTTGGATAAGTTTTACCTCTTTCTTGTCTAACTATTGTCTTTTCAATTCTTTCCACCAGAGTTTTTACGTCACTTTAAAAAACATCTCATTTCATTTTTTCTAGGTATTCATAAAGTCTCTGTGGAAATTCACTGTTTTTTCCCCCTTTGAGTTCTTGCTTTCACATTCTCTGGGATAATTGGAAACAAAAAGGGAAAAAGAAATAGTGCAGTTTATTTGAAGGGGTTTGTACTTGTAAAGTAGCAATACAAAGAGGAAAAAAGTGGGAGAAACAGGAAAACAATCTCCCGGCCACGATACTAGTCCAAATTAGACTTATTTCATTGAAAGAGTAGGGTCAAGGAGGATATAAAAGAATTAAATATTAGAGAATATAACTTATAAAAGAAAATTCAAGAAGAAAAAAGGATATATATTGCAAGACATGGAAAGGTAACTATGAAAAGATAAGTGGAACAATAAGAGATTAAAGCAAATTGGTAGAGTGGACATAGGACAAATTGATGAAAAGTTAGGAAGCTAGTGTAAGGCTGAAGGGGAAGTAGATGTAACTGGAAATGCTGTTCGAACTAAAGAAAGGAAATTAAGTGGGTGTGCCAAATAATTAAGAAGGGGTGATTGGTGGTAAACACTTTTATCAGTTGCTTAAGGCTGAGCTAAAAGCATCTACAAGTAGTTCAGAAAAACAAGACTGAAAATATCTAATAGAATGGAGGATAGAAAAAATTATTCATTAATTTACTGAATATCAGACATCTATATTTCTACTAGAACAGAGAATGTAATCTGTGCTTCACATATAGTGATATCCCTCATAGAGAAGACTGCTTCTCTACTCCAGGTTGTTAGGAATAAAGAGGTATTCCCAAAGGAAACAGAACTGAGGTTTCAAATAGAGGTTGTGAGGAGAAAGACTTGAAGTGCAGAAAAGACTTTACAACTGTCAGTGTCAGCGAGTAAAAAGGTATAATAAAGAGGAGAAACATCATACAACTAGTCCTATTTTTTTTTGGAGGTTCTTAGAGGAAGGTGCTGGATACTCTGAGAAGAAATAAGTTGATATCACAGAAAGTAACAAGTTAGAGAACATCTAACAAAAGTAGGAGGAAAATTGAAGAGCAGTAATAGTTGGTGATTCCTTGTCTGGGGGAATATTCAGGCACCTATTTGCTTCTTGAGAACAAAAGAAAGGTCTTGTCTTCCAGTGGCAAATGCAAGACAAGAAAGAATTTCCTCAAAATTTATTAAAAATGATGACAACTACCTTATTTTAGTGTCTGATGTGGGCACAAATATTATTTACGGGAGGAACCTAAGAAGTATCAAAAATGAATATGAAGTCTTAGGCAAGTCTTAGAACACTAATTACATTTTCCTCAGAGTTACTATTGAAAGCAGGGGATATAAAAGAAAAATCAATTTGGAAAGTGAACAGATTGGTAGTTAAAAGGTGATTTCTGGGAATGGAATTTAGATTTCTGGTCTTTGGCTAAAAATATAAGGATAGAGACAGAGAACTGACCAGAGTTAGAGAACATTTGACAAAAGTTGTTAAAAATGTATTCAGCACATATTTACCCTGAAAAACTAGAACCTACAGAGAGCAGCTACAGTGAAAGAAGAAAAATTGTAGCTGAAGCACTCAGAATTCCAGGAGAGATGAAATATAAGACATAAGAGAGTAAGAAAGCCCAATTCCTTAAATGACTTACATAAATGCCAAAAGGTTAGGCAACAAACAAAGGTAACTAAAGGTCCTTACGTAAGGAAGAAATGTGATCCAATAGAGATCACTGAGACTCCATGGGATGAAGCTCATACCAGAACTGGAATACCATATTCAAAAGAAATATAGTAAGTGAAGAGTGGGGAGTGGAGATAGGCCAAGATAGGACTGTACATTTAAAAAGTATACTTGTGAGAAAATTTAAGAACCAGAGAGGGGAAATAGGACAAGAAATCCATGCCTATGACAGACAAAGAAAAGTACTAAGCTGCCCTTAACGAATTCAAACTAAGTGTCCCAGATGAACGATATTCTTCAACACTCAAAGAAATGGCAACTATGACTGCAAAGTTAAAGTGTAAGTAATATTTTCAAGATAATATTAAACAGAAGAGGGATCACAAGACTGGAAAAGGACAAATGGGTTCATTTCAAAAAAAGATACGAGTAAAGAGTCGCAAACTCTAGACCAATGTGCATGACTTTGCATGCTGGGAAAATTATAGAACAGATTACTGAAGAAATGTCTGGTCAGTTCTAGAAAGAAAGAGGTGATTATCAAGGAACAGTATAGTTGCATTAAATTATGTCATGCCTGACTAACCTCATTTCACTGCAGAATGACGTGTAGTTCAGGTAGATTTTAGAAAAAAATTTTAACAAAATATCTGATAATATTCTTGCTGAAAAGATGGAGAGATGTGGACTAGGGGACAATAAAAATTAGAACAGAAGATAATACAGTTAGGTGGACTGAGCACTTGAGGGAATGCAGGACTCAAAGTGTATCTATAAATGGTTACAATATCAATATGGCCGGATGTCCCTAGGGTACTACCCCAAAGATTTGCACTCGGCTGTACAATTTAATGTTTTGTTTTGTTTTGTTTTGTGTAGTCAAAGACTATGATAAAGGTGTAGATGTCATGCTCGTAAAATTTGCAGTTAACACAAAGCTGAGAAGGATGGTTTATACACTAATGACAATTTCAATCCCAAAAAGATCTTGACAGACTAAAGCATCAAAATAAAATTAATGAAATGAAATTCAGTAAGGATAAATGTAAAATCTTATGCTTGGGTAAAAAAAAAATCAACTGTATAAGTTTATAATGGAGAGACATGGTTAGAAAGCAGTTGGTCTGAAGAAGATCTGAGGGTTCTGCTGGACTGCAAGTTCAATATGAGTCAGTGGTGGGATGTGGCAGCAAAAGAAAATAAGGACATGGAGAGTTGCATCAAGAAAGGAAGAGCTTCCAGGAAGATTCCCTGTGTGTTCTGCCCTTGTTAGATCTCATCAGTTCAATTCTGTGAACCACAACTTTAAAAGGATATTAACAAGCTGGAGAGTATCCAAATGAAGGCAACCAGGACAACCGGGAGGCCTTGAGTCCATGTCATGTGAGGTGTGGATAAAGGAATTAGGTTAGCTTAGCCTGAAAAAGAGGAAAAGGTCAATGGGGGTGGGGTGGGGGTGGAGAGAAGGGGATAGCTGGGCAGGGAGAATGACAGAATAGCTTTATGTAAGTATTAAAAGGGGAGAGGAAAGGAGGGAAGAAGGAAGAAAGAAGGGGAGGAAAGGAGGATTTATTAAGAACCCAAAAGACACTGGCAACTAGGTGGCATAGTAGAGGGCACGCTAGAACTGGGGTAAGACCTGAGTTCAAATCTGGCCTCAGACACTAGAGTGACTCCTTGGTTTACTCATTGGTAAAAGGGGGATAATAAGGGTAATAAAAGGGGGCTACTGAAAGGATTGAATGAAACAGTATTTATAAAGCACTTAGAACAGTATCTGGCCCATAGTATACAGTGTTAGCTACCATCACTATCATCACTATTATTTGCTTTACAAATATCTCATTTGATCCTCACAAAAACGCTGGGAGGTAGGTCTTATTATTATTTCTATTTTCTAGGTGGGAAAATGGAAACATTCAGGGTTTAAGTGACTTGCCTAGGGTCACCGCTAACAAGAGTCTGAGGCCTTCTGACTACAGGCCCAGCACTCTTTGCATTACACCAACTAATTCTGTGTGGACCCAATGGGCAGATACTGAAGCAATGGGTAAAAGTTAAAAAGAGACAAATTTTGACTTGATATCATAAAAAAATCCTAACAGAGTTATTCAAAAGTGAAACAGATTGCCCTGAAATGCAATTCTTAGAGGTCTTCAAGAAGAAGCTAAATGGCCTGTCGTCAGGCACTCTAGAACAGAGGTTACTTTTATGAAATCCAGATGGCACCTGATCTCAAATTCTATGATTCTGTGAATGGTGAGGTAGGATGGGGTGAGCAGAATGATCTTTCTGAGCCTACCATCATCACTACTCTCCACAAATAATAAAGCAACACTCGTTGTATGCATTAAATTAGAATATCAGACCACTAAATTATATAGAGAACTGAATGCTATTTGTTGCAAAATTCAAAGAATGTAATGACCCATGTAATGACCCATCCCAAACTGGGATCAGTCATCTACTTGTTCTAGGTTCTGATAATTCACTTCATCACTCCAGTCACTTGACAGGGTTGTTGCGAGAGAAGTATTTTATAAACCTTAAAGCACATAATGTCAGTTACTGGTCCGGCAATGACAACAATGACTCATAGGAGAAAACACCTTCCACCAAGTGACAATACTCAAAATAAGAGAAAAAAAGAAGTTGGAAAATAGGCCAAAATAAAAAAAAATTATTTGGGCATTTTGATCCCCATGAAACCCACCACAAAACTTCCTAAGAACATGATTTGATAGATTAAATATCCCTTTGAAGCTGGGCTACAAACAAATATCGTTAAGTCTGAGGTGGGTGAAATTTTTTCATAAAATTATAGCTCTTATATTAAAAAACAAAGAAATCTAAGTCCTAATTTACCCATATTCAAGATATGAGGAAAAACTGGGGGGAAAAAGATCCTTTGTGGTGAACTTCCTAAAGAATAAGAAATATACGCAAAGGGCTATAAAAATGTGCATACCTGTCAGGGAAAAGATGGAGTAAAAGCAGGGACTTGCTTGAACTCTCCCCCAAACCCTCTTATAAAAAAAATGACTCTAAACAAATTCTAGAGCATCAGAACCCATAAAATGACAGGGTGAAACAAATTTCCAGCCCAACACTCCCTTCACAATGGAAGCAGAATTGTACCTCAACAAAGAGTTAAAAAATTAAGTAACTAGTTGGAAAAATGAGCAAACATCATTAAAAAACAAACAAACCTCAAACTATAGAATCTTACTTTGGTGACAAAGAAGATCAAAACATACAACCAGAAGAAGACAACAAAGACAAAGCCCCTACATTCAAAGCCTCCAAGAAAAAAATGACGATCACAGGCCATGGAAGAGTTCAAAAAAAGGATTTTGAAATTCAAGAAAAGTAGAGGAAAAACTGGGAAAAGAATTGAGAGTGATGCAAGAAAATCATGAAAAATGAGTCAACAGCTGGCTAAATAACCCCCCCTCCAAATACTGAAAAAAATAACACCTTAAAAAATAGACTAAAGCAATAGTAAAAAGAGGTCCAAAAAGCCAATGAGGAAAAAAAATGCCTTACAAAGCAGAACTGGCCAAATGGAAAAGGATGCCCAAAAAGTCACTGACAAAAACAATTCCTTAAAAATTGGAATGGAGGAAATAGAAGCTAATGACTCTATTAAAAAAAATCAAGAAATTATAAAACAAAACCAAAAGAATGAAAAAAATAGGAAACAATGCAAAATATTTCACTGGGGAAAAAATGACCTGGAAAACAGATCCAGGAGAGAGAATTTAAAAATTATTGGACTACCTGAAAACCATGATAAAAAAAGAGCCTAGACATTATCTTTCCAGAAATTATCAAGGAAAATTACCCTGATATTCTAGAACCAGAGGGTAAAATGAAAACTGAAAGAATCCACCAATCACCTCCTAAAAAAGATCCCTAAAAGAAAACTTATAGGAATACTGTAGCCAAATTCTAGAGTTCCCAGGTCAAGGAGAAAACATGGCAAGCAGCAAGAAAAACACAATTCAAGTATCATGGAAACATAATCAGGACAACACAAGGTTTAGCACCTTCTACATTATGGGATCTGAGAGCTTGGAATATAATATTCTGGAGGTCAATGGAACTAGGATTAAAACCAAGAATCACCCACCCAGCAAAACTGAGTACAATCCTTCAGGGGAAAAAAATAAATATTCAATGAAACAGAGGGCTTTCAAGCATTCTTGATGAAAGGACCAGAGCTGAATAGAAAATTTGACTTTCAAATACAAGACTCAAGAGAAACATGAACATGTAAAATGGAAGGAGAAATCATAAGTTACTTATTAAAGTTGAACTGTTTATATTCCTACATGGAAAGATGATTATTTGTAAGATATGAGACCTTTATCAGTATTAGAGTAGTTGGGAATATAAACACACACACACCCACACACATACACACACACACACAGGGCACGGAGGGTGAGTTGAATATGAAGGAATGATATCTAAAAAGTAAAATTAAGGGTGAGAGAAGAATATATTGGGAGAAGGAAAAAGGGAGAGGCAGAATGAGATGAATTATCTCACACAAAAGAGGCAAAAACAAACCCTTTTACAGTGAAATGGAAGAGGGGAGGGGTAAAAGGGAATGAGTGAACCTTACTCTCATCATATTTGGCTTGAGGAGTGAATAATACACACACTCAATTGGGTATGGAAATCTATGTTACCCTATAGGAAAGTAGAAAGGAAGGTGATAAGAGAGGAGGTGATGTTGGAAGGGAGGGCAAATGGGGGGAGTGGGTATCAGAAACAAACACTTTTTAGGAGGGACAGGGTCAAAGGACAGAATAGAATAAATGGGGGATGGGATAGGATGGAAGGAAAAAGAGTCTTTCACAGCTTGACTATTATGGAGGTGTTTTACATGACTGCACATGTGTGACCTGTATAAAATTGCTTGCCTTTTCAATGAGAGTGGGTGGGGACGGAAGAAGGGAGAGAATATAGAACTGAATTTTAAAAACAAATGTTAAAAATCATTTTAAAATGGAACCAGGAAATAAGATAAACAGATAATGGTGTATAGAAATCTGTCTTGCCCTACAGGAAAATAGAATGGAAAGAGATAAAAGAAGGGGGGGGGGAGGGTTAGACGGGAGGGCAGACGGGGGAAAGGAATAATCAGAATACACAACGTCTTGGAGTGGGGAGAGGGAATAGATGGGCAGAAAATTTGGAACTCAGAATCTTGTGAAAGTGAATGTTGAAAACTAAAAATAAATTTAAAAAATTTAAAAAAATGTGCATACCCTCTCACCATGCAATACTACTTCTAGGGCTGTATCCCCAAATCATATAAATGGGAAAAGAACCCACATTTAGAAAAAAGAAATTATATCACCTCTTCAAAAAAATTATTAATCTACTTTTAGTTTACAACATTCAGTTCCACAAGCTTTTGAATTCCAAATTTTCTCCTACTTCCTCTCCTTTGCCCTCCCCCCTCCATGGTGGCATGCAATCTGATTTGGTTCTACAAATACCTTCACATTAAACATTAGCCAAGTTGTAAAGAAGGATTATATTCATTATATATTATATTCATTCCATTATAACCAATGGAATGAAGAAAGAAAAAGAAGGAACAAAAAAAAAACCCAACAACAAAGACAGAGAGCAAGTTTGCTTCAAATTGCATTTTGTATTTCTTTCTCTGGATGTGGATAGCCTTTTCCATCATGAGTCCTTTGGAGTTGTCTTATAGCCTTGCATTGCTGAGATGAGCCCAGTCCATTAAAATCAGTCATCACAGATACGATATATCTGTAATTGTGTACAAAGTTCTCCTGGTTCTATTGAGCAGCTCTTTTTGAGGTAGCAAAGAACGGGAAATTGAGGGGATACCCATCAACTGGGGAATGGCTGAACAAGTTGTGGTACATGAATATAATGGAATACTACTGTGCCATAAGAAATGATGGGAAGGCAGACTTGAGAAAAGCCTGGAAAGATTTAAATGAACTGATGATGAGTGAGGGGAGCAGAATCAGGAGAACATTGTACAAAGTAAGAGTCACAGTTAGGACTAATTTTGATAGACTTAGCCCTTCTCAGCAATGAGAGGACTGAAAACAATTCTCAAGGACATATGATATAAAATGCCAACCACAACCAGAGAAAGAACTATGGAGTTGGAATGCAGAATGTAGCAGACTATTTTCTTTTTTTGTTTTATTTTGGTTTTTTTCCCCCTTTCGTATAGTGTTTCCCATTAGTTATAATACTTCTATGCAACACAACTAATGTGAAAAATGTGTTTCATAGGAATGTATGTGTAGAGTCCGTATCAGACTGCAAGTCATCTCGGGGAGGGAAAAGGGAAGAAGAGGGAGAAAATTTAAAACTTGAGGAAGTGAATGTTGAAAACTAAAAACAAATAATTTAATAAAAATCAACACCCCCCTATAAATGCCCAAATTAACTACAAAGGAAATGTGAAGAAAAATGCTGTCTGTATCCAAAGAAAGCATAAAGAGAAGTATGTAGAGAATAATTTTATACATATACACATATTTTTGTCTAATGGTGGCCACCTCTAAGGCAAAGAAGGGAAGAAAAAAAGGGGAAAAAAAGAAAAAGAAAGAAATGTACATAATAATTTTGTTGTATATTTAAAAAGAACAGCAAGATGTAGATAGTAATGTGTAATCATGTGTAATCGTCTCTTCAAAAATTATGCTATGCTATAGAAATGCTTGTTTTATTCCATAAATTAAAAATCAAACAAATTTTTAAAAAAGAATGAGGAATGTAGGGTGTTCAGAGAAAAAAGAAAAATAGGGTAGGTGTAAAATTGGACAGAAAAAGAAAACAATGTTAGTAAGTAAAACATAAGTCTGACAAAATCTGCAATATAAATAAGCCTGGTTCACAGTATGCACTACTGTGAGGCATCTAACCTGGCCTCTATTAAGAGATTCATTTGCTATTCATTCAGTATTAACCTTCTGAGGAAACCAACCCTTGTTCAAGTGTGCGGACAGCAACAGTTTTGAGATCTCCTTGAAACCCTGAATAGGAACTGGATATAGTTGATCTAAGGATATAATTTATCATAACACAGAGGAAGATTACTCTGGGTATAAGGAAACACAGTTTATTCTACTCACAAAAATCAAACACTTTAAGCACCTTTAGATTTTTAAAAAAAGACTAAACATAAAATTTCATTGCTGTTCTCAGCAAGGAAATCCTTTTTCTAATACAGATGGGCACCTATAGTCAGATACCAATATTTATCTGCAACTTGGAGGACCATCAACATAGATCTGCAACTTATAGTCTTAGGGAGCTGCCTGGATTTGGGGATTAGTGGAATGAGTTATTATGGTTCTTGAAAAATTTAAATTTAATGAGGAAAATCAGTATTATACAAACAAATTCACCAGCAGATGGGAGATACAAACAATAAAGACTAATAACAATTTTCAAAACAAAATTATCACTGCCACCATGCCTTCACCCCAACCTGTTGATTCTCTAAATTTTACCTGAACTTTGTAGAGAGAAACTTGTACCTTACTCAATTAATCAAGCTCTGGTTTCCCACATAACCAATGCAATGTTAGAATAGTTGATAAGAATTGAGTACCATGAGGATGAGGTAGCCCTTTACAAACTGACACTATTTATGATGAAATATTTAGTCATTTCTCTTTTATTTTTATTATCTATTCTTAAAAAGGATTTAAAGAGGCTAAAAGTTAAAAATATGCAACAGAAGACATCTGTCCAAAGAGAAGAAATATTTACAATATTGGGAGGGGATGTGTGTGTGTGTGGGGGGGGAAGAACAAAAAACTAGAATGAGAAAATATCAAGTACTTATCATTTTTTTCCCAACCATTTTCCTCTTTTTCACATCTGACACATCACAAATCATACAGACACACACCTTGAAGAATTTCTTGATGAATATTAATGGTAAGGATTATACTATAACTCTATGCTTTTTATGTCAAAGCCTTATGAAAAAATGAGCATTTTTGTAATAATGTTAGTAATAACTGACACTTAAACCCTGATTTAAGCTTTGCAAAGGACCTTAAATACATTATTTCATTTCATCATTATCACAATCCAGTGAAATATTTCTCTATTGCACAAATGAGGAAAATGAAGCTGAGATTTCAAATGACTTGCCCAAGATCACAAAACTAGTAAACAATGATGACAAATTTTCAATTCACATCTCCTAACTCAACATGTGACATTCATTCAAAATACCTCTTTACTATACTGTTTAAATCATACCCATTTTGTGGACTTCAAAATTTTAAAAAGATTATAGTCATCCATATCAGAGATCTTGCTAAAAAGATGAATAAATGCTGCATCGCATAATATACAATAAAAGCAGCAGCAACAACAACTAAACTATAACCCCCTCAAAGCTCAAGCTACTTGAGGAGTAGAGATGGGGAGAGAAGATAAAATGAAATAGGAGAGGGGTATACATTCGCCTCTATGTACCCTGAGACCACTATTTGGGGTGGGGGAAAGAGAAGAGGGAAGGCCTAGAAAAAATCTTGAAACTTTGGCCAATTAGATTCTGTTGAAAGCGCTAATAGAGTTAGCACATTGCTCAGCGTGATACAAATTCTTTTAAGAGTCAAAGAAATAGAGACGGCAGCATGGGGTTGCCAGAAGACCCTATTTGGAACTGTAGTGAAAATCAGGACCACACAGAAGAAAGGAAGAAGTATCAATCTTCTGTGTTCTGGCACAACAAGAAGGCAAAGGGACTCTGGAAAAAAGAACTATAAAAATCCAATCCATTAAAAATGTATCAGTACAGACTGCATGGATATGATAAATAAAGTAAACAAAAAAACTGCATGAAATGATTTGAAGATATTATAAATGCTTTCACTATGGGCTAAAACTATGACTTTACTGAATGTTGTCAATGATACTGCCCATCTTCACATTATACAAAAGCAGAACAAACCAACACTTGGAAAGTGTATAAAGTAAATTCATCACTAAGCTCAGATTAGAACAAAAAATGAACTGAAAGGGCAGCTAGGTGGTGCAGCGAATAGAGCTCCTGACCCAAAGTCAGGAGGACCTGAGTTCAAATCTAACCTCAGATACTTGACATACTTACTTGCTGTGTGACTTTGGGCAAGTCATTTAATCCCAACTGCCCTCCAAAAAGAAAAAAAATGAATTGAAATCAAAGAGCTATTAAAATCTGAAGAATAAAAAGATGAAAAACCTATGGTCATTGAAAATCTTATGAAACTCTGATAACAAAACAGATTACAAAATTTCATACTTATGTCTCAAATGATTTAAAAGAAGTGAGGGACAAAATTAGACTGGAATTCCAAAAGGCCATTTCTGAGATTTGATAGTACATATTCAACTAAAAAACAATTACACCAAAAAAGAGAAAAATAATGTAACTGACATTTTCTGTAACTATAATGAACAAACACATTATTCCACAACATGCAAAAGTATAAAAATATTTCAGAAACTATACACACAACAGACACTTTCTCCAAAGTTACCACTGACTGTTTAATTGCCAAATCCATAGTCATTTGTCAATGCTCAGAAGCCTTTGACTTTGTCTTTTCTTTGACAATCTCTTCTTTATTTCTTTGATACTACTCTATCCTGGTTCCCCTCCTACTGACCTGACCATTTCTTCTCAATCTCCTTTACAAGATCTTCAATGATGCCAAACTTGTTCATGGCTTGATCCTCAGAACTCTTTAATGTGACCTAAACTTTTCTCCTTCTATACCACTTCACTTGATGATCTCATCAACTCCCATGGTTTCAATGATGATTCTCAAATCTACTTATTCATCCCTAATCTCTCTTGACCTTCAGTCTCACATTTACAAAAGCTTATTGATATTTTCAAATGGATATTTCACAAACATCATAAACTCAGTATGTCCAAAAGTGATCTCATTATCTTCCTCTCCCCTTCTTCCAAACTTCCTCATTCCTGGCAAAGATACCACCATCCTCCTAGACACCCAGGCTTGCAACCTCAGACTCCTCATTCTGGACTCCTCATACTCTCTTACAAACAATATCCAAATATCTTCTCTAACATACTGGTGCAGGATTCAATCACCTCACCCCTGAAATATTGTAATAGCGTGCTTGTTGGAACTGTTTTTATGAAAGATAAATATAATAGATAAGCTACTAGGTACTATGATTTAAAACAAAAGAAAAAAAATAATTATCAGTATCAAAAATGAAAACATGAATTCATAAACAATGAAAAAGAAATGAAAGCAATTTTAGGTGCTTCTTCATTCATCTATATGCCAATAAACCTAACAATCTAAATCAAACAGATGAATATTTACAAAACTATAAATTGCTGAGTTTAATAGAATAGAAATATAGTTAGATGGACTTACAAGATAAATAGATAGAAATAAGTAGACTTAAATACTCTGCCCTTAGAAAAAGAAACTGAAAAAACCATAAACAAACTCTTCAAGAGGGAAAAAGCCCTAGAAGCAGGCAGATATCAAAGAAAATTCTACCAAACATTTAAAGAAACATTCTTTATAATACTACATAAACTGTTTGAAAAAAAAAACAGGTAAAGAAGGAGGCCTACCAGATTCCTTCTTGGAAACAAATATGGTCTAAAACAAGGAGAGAAAATATATAGAGAAAAAAGATAGATATTTCTAACAAATATTGATAAACCTTTAAAATAAAATATTAGAAATGTGAGAGCAGAAATACATTTTTAAAACATAGCACTATAAATAGCCTAGTTTTATTTCAGGAAACAGGGCTAATTAAGTTTTTGGGAAACCATAAAAAATTGAACATATTAATAATAAAAACAAAAAAATTACAGTATTGATAGGATATAGAAAATGCTTTGAGCAAAATACAATGCCTATCCTTAAAAATATACTAGGAAGTATAGGAATAAACAAACTGTCCTTAAAATTACTAGTAACATCAATATAATACCAAGAGCCAGCATTGTCTTCAATGGGGATAAGTTAGAAGCCTTTCCATTAAGACCAGTGATAAAGTAAAGATATTCATTTACCCTATTATTCAACATTGTACTAGAAATGCTAGCTATGGCAATATGACAAAAAAAGAAGATAAAGGAATAAGTATAGATGAAATAAAAATGTACTTTATTTTTTGCAGATGTACAAGATGGCTTAAAGAACCCTAGAGAAAAAAAATTTAAAAATTAAATGAGATAATTAACTTCAGCAACATTACACAAAAGAAATCTATTCAAATCATTAACATTTGTGTATATTAAAACAAAATCCAGCAGAAAGAGATGGAAGAAGAAATGCCATTTAAAATAATTACACAGAACATAAATACTTGGGAGTCTGCCTTCAAAGACACACAAAGAAACTGCATGAATACAAATATAAAACACTCTTTATATAAATAAAGAAAGACCTAAATAATTGATGAAATGTTAATTACTCATGGGTAGTTAGACTGAGACAATATAATAAAAATGACAATATTTCTTGGGTTAAATTGCTTATTCAATGCCATACCAAAGGAGCTAGAAAAATAATAACAAAATTGATCTGGGAGGACAAAAGGTCAAGAATATCAAGAGACTTAATGAAAAAAAAATGTGGGAAAGAAAAAGGCCAAAATAGCATCAGATCTCAAACTATACTACAAAAAATAATCATCAAAACAATTTGGCATTGAGTTATAAAGACAAAGGTTCAGCAGTAGAAAATACTAGATACACAGGTATAAAGAACTAAATGAGCACAGTAACCTAGGGTATGATCAGTTAATAATCAATAAACATTATTTAAGCATTTACTATGTATTAAGCACTGAGGATACAAAGAGATACAAAACTCAGCTCCTGCTCTCAAGGAGCTTAAAATCTAACGGGGGAGACAACATGTAAACAAATGTATACAAAGCAAACTGTATACAGGATAAATTGGAAAGAATTAAAAGAGAGTAAGCATTGGAATTAAAGAGTTCATGGAAGACTTTCTGTAGAAGGTGGGATTTTAGGTGGAACTTCAGTGGTAAACCAGGGAAGTCACAGCCTGAGAAAAGGCCCAGGGCTGAGACATGGAATTCAAAGAATAGAAGGATCCAGGGTCAAATTCAAAGAATGCCTTGGGGGGGGGGGGAGGGGAGTAAGGTGTAATAAGACTGGAAAGCTCTGAACACCAAACAGAGAATTTTGTATTTTCTCCTAAAAGAAACAGGAACTTATAGTAATTTCTCTCTCTTTTTAAAAAAATTTATTTTATTCTGAACTTAAGAAATAAAACAAGCATTTCCATAACACAGTAGAATAGGAAAAAAAAAGATGACTGTATATAAAACCATAACCTTATATACAACTTGCTTTTACTTTTAAATATATAATAATCACTTAACTTTTTTCTTTTTTTCTTTCCTCCCCTCCTCTCTGCTCTAGAGATGGCTACCATTACATGTATGTCTATGTATGCATGTAAATCATTATATCATATTTCTATTTATCAGTTCTTTTTCTGAATACAGACAGTATCTTCCTTCATGGGTGCTGGGTAGTTAATTTGGGTATTTATAAATAATAGTCAAAATTACTTAGTCACTCAAAGCTGTTCTCAAAACCATACTGCTGTTACTGTATACAACATTCTCTTGGTTCTGCTCATTTCACTCTTCATTATTTAATGCAAGTCTATCCATGTTTTTCTAAAATCATAGAGCTCATCATTTCTTATAGCACAGTAGTATTCTACCATGATCATATACCACAACTTATTCAGCCATTCCCTTACTGATGGGCACCCCCACAATTTCTAGCTCTTTACCACCACAAATAGAGCTGCTATAAATATTTTAGAACATACAGGTTCTTTTCCTTTTTCCTTAATCATATCTAAAAACAGACCCAGCTTTGATACTGCTGGGTCAAAGGGTATAAATAGCTTATTAACTTTCTGAGCATAATTCCAGATTGCTCTACTCAAGTGGCTAGATCAATTCACAGTTCCATCAACAGTAAATTAGTGTCCCATTTTTTCCACATCCCTTCCAAAATTTGTTACTTTCTCCTCCAATTATTTTAGCCAACCTGTATTTGTCTAATCAATAATGATTTAGAGAATTTTATATGAGTATAAACTGTTTTATTTGATCATCAGAAAACTGCCTGTTGATATCTTTTTATCAATATGTTATATTATATAACATATTTTTAAAATTATTTATGTTATATTGTCTATATGATATAATATTAGTTATAGGTATATTACTATATTATATAACATTATATTATTATTATATTATTATAACATTATATATTATATCAATGTTGATATCATTTATCAATTGAGGAATAACTTGTATTTTGATAGACTTGATTAAGTTTTTTCTATATGAGATGAGACTTTTATCTGAAAATCTGTCTATATAAATTTTCCCCAAAATTTTCTACTTTCCTTCTAATCCTGGCTACATTGGTTTTATTTGTACAAAACCTTTTAAATTTGATGTAATTGAAATTATCCATTTTACACCTTATATTAATCTCTATTTCTTGTTTATTCATAAATTATTTGTTTGTCCATTAGTCTGATAGGTAATATGTTCCATGTTCTTCTAATTTTCTTTTAATAGCTCTCTTCATATCTTGGTCACGTGTCCATTTTGATCTTATCTTGATAAATGGTATAAAATACTGGTCTATGTCCAATTTCTGCCAGACTACATTCCAGCTTTCCCAACAATTTTTATCAAATAATGAATTCCCATCCCCAAAATTTAAGTCTTCACACTTGTGAAAGACAAGGTTACTATAGTCATTTGCTCCTGTAAATTGAATGTCTACTCTGTTCCACTGATCTACCTTTTGATTTCTTAGACAGTACCAGATAATTTTGATAATTACTTCCTTATAATATAGTTTATGAGCTAGTACTGCTGAATATCTTGCCTTTACTTTTTTCCATTAATTCCTTTCATATTCTTGACCTTTTGCTCTTCCAAATGAGTTTTGTTATTATTTTTTCTAATTTAGTAAAGTAAGTTTTTGTAATTTAATTGGAATTGCACTGAATGTATAAATCAGGTAAAATTGGAATTTCTTAAGTAAGAGGGTGACATGATCAGACCTGCATTTTAGGAAAATAACTTTAAAAATAACATTAGTGGCTGAATGGAGAATGAATTGAACTGGGGAGAGATTTGAAGCATGCAGACATACCAGCAGGCTACTGAAATAATCATAGCATGAGATGAATGGCAGTGTCAGAGGAGAGGAGGCATAGTTGAAAGATGCTGCAAAGGTAAATCAGCAGGCAATGGCAATAGTCTGGATATGAGGGTGGGAGGGTTGGGGGAAAGATAATGAGGATTCAAGGATGGCTCCTAGGTTTCATGACTGAGGTATTGGGACGATGTCCTCTATAGTAATAGGAAAGGTGGGAGAAAGAGATTTGGGGAGAAAGATAATGAGGGCTGGTTCATACATAATGAGTTTTAGATGTCTTTGGGACATCCAGTTTGAAATGTCTGAAAGGTAGTTGGAGATATGAGATTGTAAGTCAGCAGAGAAATTGTAGCAGGAATGGTAAATTTGAGAAATATCATCATAGAGATGACAATTAAAGCCACGGGAGCTGAAGAGACCACCAAGTGAAGTAGTATAGAGAGAAGACGGTCCAGGACATAACTGTGAGGGATACCTATAGCTTAGAGGGCATGATCTAGAGGAGGAGATGGAGGAATAGTCAGGAGAAAAACCTGACTAGACAATGGTGTCCTCATAATGTAAGAGAGTATCAAAGAATGATGAGTGATCAGCACTGTCAAAGGATGCAGAGAATGGTAACTAACATATCATTAGTATCTTTGAAGTTTTGGTGCAATGCTAAGATTGGAATTCAGATTGCAAGACGTTAAGAAAAGAGTAGAGGACCTATTGTAGATGACCTTTTCAAAGAGTTTAGCTACAAAAGGCAGAAGAGATGGAAGATGATAGTTAAGCCGGGACAGAAGGAATCGAGAGTTTTTTGTTTTTTTTTTTTTTCAGAAGAGGGGAGACAGTCATCTTTGTAGGCAACAGGAACTAAGTGAGTAGAGAGGGAAAGACTGAAAATAAGAAAAAGAGTGGAGATGACAGAGGGAGCAATCTGTTGCATGAGATGGGATGAAATGGGATCATCTGAACAAGTAAAGGAGTTAGCCTTCACAAGGAGAAAGGTCAATTCATCATGTGAGACAAGAGTGAAGGAGGAGACAGTGGTAGAAGGCACCTGCGCGACAGATAAGGAAGAAGAAGGAAGAGGGAATTCATCATAAAAGGCCTCAATTTCTTTCTACAAAGAAATGAATGGAGTGTCTGTGGTCTCGATACCTGGTGGTGTCATGGAGATGACCAAAGTAAAGCGAGAAGTGGAGGAGTCGGAAGCATCTCCAGAGAGCTCCGAGATCCTGAGAGCACCTACAAGGAGATGCTGTCGAACCAGAACCCCACTGAACTGCTCCTGGGGTCCCACCATCTGCCTTGGAAGCTGTACAAGTGCATCAAGAAAGCCATGAAGCAGAAACAGATCTGGCAAGGTGTGAAGGAAGTTCAGAAATTTCTTGACAAAGGAAAGGAGGGGGTTATGGTTTTGGGTGGGGACATACTACCCATTGAGGTATACTGCCATCTCCCCATTGTGTGTAAGGATCTGAGTATGCCTTATGCCTGTGTTCCCTTGAAAACCGATCTGGGAGCAGCTGCTGTCTAAGCACCCAACTTGTGTGATCATGATTAACCCACATGAGGACTACCAGGCTTTAGTAGTATAAGTGGATTACAGAATTCTAGAACATGAGTCTGATGTACTTTGGGGTGACAGCAAGATCAAGACTGCCTGGAGGAAGCAGAGTCTCTTCTAGTCCCCTTATAAAGAAAAGTAGTGTGATGTTCGTGATTATTTAGGAGACCCTTCTTGACTGCAAAAGACAGTGGTACAAGCAAACAGCTTCACTGTGCTCCAAAGGGCAGGTGGTCCTCCATCATTTCCCCACCAGCATTCCCAGAGATTTTTTTTTAATGATAGCTCAAACAATAATTTCACAAAACTTTGGCCAGTAGTATCATGGTTATCAAGGATATTTCTACTAAGGAGTGAAATAAAGTTTTGAATAAACTAAAATAAAATAAAGAAACAAAGGTTCTCCGCTGAAAGAGTAGAGGGGGAAAAAAACCATAGGAAGAGGCAAAGGTTTAGAAAAGGTTTAGAAGAGTCGAAGTGGACAGTAAGTTGGAAAGGGAAGTACAATATAGCATGATTAAGGGCCAAGTTGAGATTATATAACATAAATTTGGAGTGAACCCAGTCAGAATAGTTGTATGACCACCACCTTCATTCAGCAATGCATTAGGCATGAAGGAAATGAAGAACAGGAGTAATCTAAAGCTGAGGCTTGGTTGAGTGGAATCAGTGATATGATTAAAGGTCTAACAATGCAAGAGAGGAGAGCAGTGTTAAGTTTACCAAGGAGTCAAAATGGGGAAAAGAAGAAAGAGTGGTAAGTACAGGGGAGATGGACTGGGAGAGAATCGAGTGGTGAAAGGAGTGGAGGTCATGAAAAGGCAAAAGGGGAGGTGAAAAGCCAATAGATTTTGGTAGCATAATCATAAGGATTACAAAATTCTAGAACATGAAGCTGGTACATTTTGGGGTGAAAACAAGAACAAGAATATGACCATCTTTGTGTGTGACTAAGGTAGGGTGGAGGAGTAGCTCATGTGAGGACCACAGATTAAGGAACTGAGTGGTTAGGGTATTTGAGAGTGAATCTATCTATATATAGATAAACATATGTGTGTGTGTGTGTGTGTGTGTGTGTGTGTGTGCGCGTGTTCAAATTCTCTTTGGGGAAAAAAAAATTGTAAGCCAGATATCAAACTCATTGAGAAAGGAAGGGGAGTGATCTGGAGGTCTGTAGATAACAGCTAACAGGATTTTATTTGGATTGTAGATATGATTAGCATGTCCCTCAAAGGAAGAGAGGTTACTGAGTGATGAAGGAACGGGGAGAACCTGGAAGTGGCAATGGGAAGCAAGGACTATTCCAACTCCTCCAACTTGACCAGCGAGCTAAAGAGAATGAGTGAAGGTATAGCCAGTACTGGAAAAAGTGACCAGGGAGTCTGTGTCATCAGGAAGAATCCAGGTTTTAGTCAGAGCAAGTATGTGGAAGAAGCAAGAGAGGAAAAAATTTAAGATGAAGGGAAATTTGTTGCCTGTGGAAAAGTTATTCCAGAGGCTGAGTGGAGTTAGGATGAAACTTTGGGGGTGGGGGGAAAAAATTGAAGAGAATAGGAAGGAGGAATCAGGTAGTAAGGTTATAGAATGGGTTTTGGAAGAAAATTTACAGTTGAGAATCACTGGAATATAAAGAGTATGACCAAGTGAGAGAATGATAAACTCAAAGATCTGAGGGATTAGAGAAAGAACTCTCTCCATTTCTCCCTATTTTGACTCCTTGGTGAATCAATTCAACTCTATAATATCCTCTCTTGAATCCTTAGTTCTCTTATCATATCGCTGATTGTGTCCATCAATTAAGCTTCACTATTAAACAAAAACTGTTGAGAAAGTTGAAAAATAGTCTGTCATAAATTAGGTATAGGCCAATATTGCACATTAAAAGATAAGACCCCACTGAGTACACAACTTAGACATAAATGGTGACATAAATGAGAGGAGGACAGAAGAAATCATCGGTTAGATCTATGGACAGTGGAAGAGTTCATGACTAAACAAGGGACAGAGAGGCTCATGGGAGGTAAAACAGACAACACTGATTACATAAAATTTTAAAAAATCACAAACAAAACCTACGAAAATGTAATTAGGAGAAAAGAAGGAAATAGAGGGTGTGGGTGGGGAGAGAGCATCTTTTCAGCAAGTTTCTCTGATACAGGTCTTACTTCTAAGATATATAGAAAACAAAGTCAAATTAATAAGAATAAGAGCAATTTCAAAACTGATAAATGGTCAAAAGACCAATAGGTAGTTTTCAGACGAAGAAATGCAAGCTAGCAATAGCCACCTAAAAAAAAGCTTTTAATCACTAATAATTAGAGAAGTGTAAATTAAAAGAATTCTGAGGCACCACTTCACACCCATTAGATTAGCACATTTGATTAAAAAAAGGAAAATGACAAATGCTGGAGGGACTGTGACAAAACAGGTATTTTAATGCACTGCTGGTAGAGCTATGACCTGAACTAGCCAAAATAAAAAGCAATTTGGAAATACCCAAAAAGCTATTAAACTGTGCATACCCTTTGACCCAACAATACCATTACCTATACCGTACCCTAAAATGATATCAAAGAAAAAGGAAAGGAATCTATACTAATAAAAATATTTCTAGTAGTTCTTCTTGGATGTCAAAGAATTAGAAACTGAGGAGGTACCTATCTGTTGGAGACTGGCTGAACACATTATACCCCCCTCAAAAGATCAAAGAAAACAACCTATATTTCCAAAAATATTACAGCGGCTTCTTTTCTGGTGTCAAAGAATTAGAAACCGAGGGGGCGTACATCAATTGGGGACTGGCTGAACACATTATAATATTTAAATGTGATGGAATACTGTTGTGTTGTAATAAATGGTGAAGGGGTTGGTTTTGAAAAGACTTGGAATGAACTGACACAAAGATAAGTGGACAGAATGTGAACAATTTATACAATAATAAAAGTATTTTAAAGATCAACAGTTTTGAAATCTGATTAACAAATTAGTCAACAATAAATTTGAAAGACTCACAATGAAACATGTTATTGACCTCCAGATAGAGAGAATGAATCATTCTTTCTTTGAACATGACTAAAGCAGAAATTAGTTTTACTTGACTGTACATATTTGTAAAGGATTTTGTTTTCCTTGCCTTCTCAACAATTGGCATAGGGGAGGTAAGACGGAAATCTGTAGCTTAAAAAAAATTTTAATTAAAAATAAATAAATAAAATACTTTATGGCCTGACCTTTCTTACCTTTCCAGTCTTGCCAAATCTCACTCTTCCTATACATAGCCTATGATCTGGTCTCCTTCCTATACCTCCAACAGGTCACTAGATATCCTGACTCCAGGCATTTTCAGTGGCTGACCCTATACCTGGAATACCCTTTTTCCTCATCACTACCTCCTGGCTTCCTTCCCTTCTTCCTGGCTTCCTCAAGTCCCAGTGAAGATCTCACCTTCTACAGGAAACATATCTCCAATCTATTCTGAATTTAGGTTTTTTGAACATGCTTGTTCACATGTTTTCTCCCCTGTTAGATTGTGAAGGCCTTGAGAACAAGGACTATCTTTTGCTTTTCTTTGTTATTTGAAGTACTTAGCACTTTGCTTTAAACAAAGAAGGTGGTTAATAAATATGATTAATGACTGACTGAATCAAAAAAGCATAAAGAAAATACTTCTTAGATCTAAATACACTTTCTTAAGAGTTTAGTGAAAGAATCAAAGACAAAGATGCTCAAAGGGCTGACTTGGGAAACTTAAACTGGTTTTTTTTGTATTTGTCAAATTTGTTTGAAAAACATTATTTATTTGAGTAACATTAGTGATGAGAAGCAGTGATAAAACAATTTATCACTTTCAATAATAAATTCTTTACTGTAAGAAAATATTGTATCCTGAAAATTTAATGGCAGATTTGAAAAAATATATTTATTTTTAAAAAATGTTCCAGAGTAAGACTAATGACCTTTAAATCTTCTGAAAACCTGAGCCAATTGATCTAACTAACTAGACCACAGAACTAATGAGTGCAATCTCAATAAAGTTAACTATGAAAAAATTCTTAGTTACAAATAAAATAGAATGAAAAAGATAGCTTGATATTAACCTATTCTTGTTTCTGAAAGCATAACTTTATATTCATGACCTTCTGATGATAGGTCAGCTGCATCATCTATAACCATGAGAAAGATTTCATCATTATTTTTTAAATTTAATAAACAGATCATATTCATAGTACACACAGAATATTAATTACTCTTAAAATAAATGGCAAGATTCAACAAGAAAACATATTTTCAGACCCTATAGCTAAAATTAAGCTGAGACATCCTCATCTGTCCCTACATCTTGAAATGTTTATCATTGAATCATTAATGCTTTCATCTCTTCTCCAACTGGAAATTTTCAATTAATTCAGAATTAAAAGGAAAAAAAAGGATAAAAACCTTATTGCATTTATCAATTATGTCACATCAACAGAGTAAATACAGTTCATTCTAGATTTCTGAGATTACCTGGAAGAAATGGAACCTAAAAATAAAATAGTACTATTGTTGACCAACTTCATTTTCACTCAATGCAGAAAATCTGTTTTGTTCATTTTCACTTCAAAAATTTATGTCGTAGAGAGGGGGCAGAGTCAACATGGTGGCACAGAAGCAGGAGAACTCTGCAGTTCCCCTCATAACCACCTCAAATATTTATAAAATATGACTCTAAACAAATTTTAGAGCTCCAGAACCCACAGAATTATGGAAAAACACATCTCCCGCTGAAGGCATCCCAGCAGGCAGATGGGAAGGGCTCATCATAGAGCGCTGGGAGCTGAAATCAGCCAGGCCTGAAACCATGACTTGGCCCCAGGGCTGCCAGGACAAGCCATGAACGGAGCTTTCAGAAGAGTGGATCACTGCAGCTGTGGCAGTTTCCAGAATTATAAATCCATAAGAACCAAGGACAAAGTGAAAGGTGAGTGGAACTCGGCTAAATTTGGGGGAGAGAAGTGGGTCCAGCCACTGGCCCCCAGGGCAAGAAAGGAATGGAAGTGGCAGCCCGGCAGCCACCTCCATATGGCTGCTTCAGAGCTTCCGACCTGCACATTGCAGGGGAGCCAAACCATCATTCAGAGGCTAAGTGCTCTTGCCTTAAGCTGACTAGATCTGGATCATGGTCTTGGGTATGGTCCTGAGGCATGTGACTAGTGAGCCAAAGCTGGTTGGGGGCTGCAGAAACAGTGGCCTCCTAATAGCTCTGGCAGCTGTGAAAACCCCAGCGATTCGGATTAAGCTCTCCCCCAGGGAAGCAGAGATCTACTGTGGCTCAAGAATCAAGTTAATTGACTGGCAACATGAGTAGGCAAAGGAAGCAAACCAAGTTCAGTAATCCAACTTAAGATTCCTTTTTTTGGAACAAAAAGGATCAAAGCATGGAACGGGAAGAAGACAACACAGTCAGAACTCCTGCACCAAGAGCTTCCAAGAAAAATGTAAACATGTTAAAGGCCATAGAGGAGCTTAAAAAGGATTTTGAAAACCAAATAAGAGAAGTGGAGGAAATATTGGGAAGAAAAATGAGAATGATGCAAGAAAATCATGAAGAGAGTCAACAACCTGACTGAAAAAAATAACACCTTAAAAAACAGATTAACTCAAATGGCAAGAGGCCCAAAAAGCCAATGAGGAGAAGAATGCCTTAAAAAGTCAAATTTGCCAGATGGAAAAAGAATCTCAAAAGCTTTCTGAAGAGAATAATTCCTTCAGAATTAGAGTGGACCAAATAGAAGCAAATGACTTTATGAGAAATCAGGATACTATTAAACAGATCCAAACAAATGAAAAAATAGAAGGCAATGTGAACTATCTCACTGACAAA
>CM053594.1:271468660-271505948 GCA_028646575.1 Pseudocheirus occidentalis
AGGGTGAGGAACTGTCGTGAGTCTGAGAGGGATCCCTGCTTGAGGGAGCCTGTTCTATTTGTGAAGGCTTGGGAATGTGGGTGTCCACTGCATTAACTATGTGTATCAACTTTGTGACCACTATAATGACTTTGGCTTTATGGTTTTGGGACTTGTCCTTCTGGTTTGGGGACTCAGTGTGGTGATTTCTGAATAAAGACCTTGGTTCTACCTTCCATGTGGAGAGTTTGCTACATTTTGTGATTCAAAACTATACCAGCATATTCATAACCATCATAGGTGTTGTGAATATCACATTATTGATACAACTGTGCAGAGTACACATATGGATCATGAATCTATGGAGTATCTGAGTATCACCTCTTCATGTTGTTTATGTGTTCCATCTTATTCTCTTGATTCTCCTTCAACCATTCTAACCATGCTTCACTGACTCCTCATCTTCCCAGCTCCTTAATGTGAAATTCCTGAATAATTTGGTCATGCCCCCTTTGTCTTCTCTTCTTATACTCTGTCCTTGGGCATTTCATTCATGGCCAAGTATTCAAATACCTGCACTTCTGTACAGGTCATCTTCAGGTTACTCTACCTGCATCTCAAACTCAACATGTCCAAAACTGAGTGTATCCTCCTTCTAACCCTGTATCTCCTTATGACTTATGATCACAGATCTAGAGTGGGAAGGTATCTCAGAGGCCACCTAGTCCAAAGCATTTCTGAACAAGAATCCTCTCTATAACTTACCCTTCAAGTGTCATCTTGCTTGAAGAACTTTAATGATGGGGAGAATCTACTACCTCTCGAGATAACCCTTCTTGAGTTTACACTTCTGAATAGCTTAGTTTTTCCTTACATCAACCCTAAATCTGTTTCTCTGGAATGTTTGTTATCTCTAACTTTGTCAAATGAATTGAAGCAAAACAAGTATAATATCTTTTCCATGCAAGAGCCCTTTGAACACTTGAAGACAAAAACATGGTCTTCCTAACCCCTCTCTTCCCCCAGGCTAACCATCCTTGGGATTCTTTCCATTGATCCTCACATGATCTGATCTTGATGACTGATCAGGCGTCCATTCTCCTCTAGACATAGTTGAGTGTTCCTATGACATTCCTTTCAATGTGGCACCCAGAACTTGAATACAACACTCCAGTTGCTGACAGGACAAAGAATGGTGGTCTTGTCATCTCCCTAGTTCTACAACATTATGTTTCTCTTAGTAAAGCCTAGAGTTTTTGCCTGCTATACCACATTGTTGACTTGTTGAAGTGGTCTACTAAAATGCCAAGACCTTTTTCATACATCCTTCTTCTTGTTATTAAGTTTACTTTTAATCTAAGTTTAAGATTTTATATTTGTCCTTTTTAAATTTCATCTGATTGAATTTGACTGAGTGTTCTAGCCTGTTAGGATTTTTTTGGAGCCTTAAGTTATTGCTTGATACAATATAAGCTCCTTATGGACAGAGACCATGTAATTTTTGTCTTTTTCTTTTGTCATTATCTTTGTCCAATAGCTAGTACAATATTTGGCACATAATAGGTGCTTATTATCTTCTCATTTGTTGATTGAACCAGCAAATTAACTATCCCTCTTAGCTTGTCTTTGTCCAATAGCTATCTGGCACAGTATCAGACACATAGTAGGTGCTTACTGTATACTCATTTGTTGATTGACCCAGTGAATTAACTATACTTCTTAGCTTTGCTTCCACTGCAAATTTAAAAAGCATACCAAATCTGCCTTTATCCAAGTCATTTATAAAAGTATAAGACAGCATATGATCAAGGACAGATCCCTGGAACCTTCCATTGCTGACTTCATTCCAAACTGACATTGACCCATTAGTCACTATTCTTTTGAGTCTAATTGTCTACTCTAGAAGCTACCTAACTGTATAGCATGTAAGCAAAATCTCAATTTTTCCCACAAGAGCTCATTTTATAATAGATTTTGTCCAATGATTTTACTAAAATCTAGACAATTGTATAATTTACTTTCATATCCTCAAACAGAAACACCTGCATTTAATTTGAGAAATAGTTTAATCAGTCTTTTCTTGTGAGGGTGGGGAAGGCACAGTAAAAACAGAAATATAGCTCATTTGATAAAACACTGAATGATCATGTACAGTAAAAAGAAGACATCATATCTCCAAAATGTTCTATTTTGATTCGATCTGCTTTATTTTTAAAAGTTAAGCATTGAAATTCATTTGAAGCTCTAAAGATACTATTAGGTAAATTGGCATTTCTTTCTTCTCTAACATGATTTCATACTTCTAGTGTGATGTGTGCCTAGGAAACTCTACTCCTCTTGAAAGCCCCCAGACATCAGCCACCAGTATTATTGTATGTATTTTGATCAAATGAACTCTCTTTAATAATTGTTTATGAATTGGTTTTATTTATAAGAAACAAGCATTAAGTACCCAACCATTCAGTGAGAAATCACTACAGTCCTCCTGTAGGCTAGAGTAAATAATAAATATTTTTTAATTCCTTAAGCTCTCATAAAAAAGGAGAAATCATTTCATTTCATACTGTGGCAGAGTGATGAAAGTATATGTCCCTTATTATATTTAGAATAGACTTTGTTGTGTGCACCCAATCAGTGTCTTAACCACTTGCTCATCACTGGAAGGATCCTATAGTTTCAATAAAATTTAATTAATATTTATTAAGTACCTACTAGGTGCAAAGCACTTATGGAGACACAAATAAATGAAACATGTTCCCTTCTTACAAAGAGCTGACAATTCAGTAGAGGAGAGAAAATATCTGGATAATTAACTATAATAAGAATAAACTATAATGTGCACACAAAATAGGTTTGTTTTAAGTGCTGTGAATGAGATTAGTCAAGGCCAGGGGAAGAGGGGATGTATTAGACATGGTTTCATGGAGAAGATGGCTTCAACATTTGGATACTGATGTAGGAAAGGAAGGAAGGCAGGGGAAGACAGTATTCAAGACATAGGGAACTATGTACACAAAGGCACAGAGATGAAAACATGGGATACATTTAAGGAATAGTGAGTTGTCTAGTTCAACTAGAGAAGAATTTGATGAGAGTTCAAAAGTAGAGAGTCTATAGGTCAAGCTACTATAATAAAAATGACAATTCTACCTAAATTAACTTACTTATTCAGTGCCGTACCAATCAAACTACCAAAATTATTTTATAGAGCTAGAAAAAATAATAACAAAATTCATTTGAAGAATAAAAGGTTCAGAATATTAAGGGAATTAGTGAAAAAAATACAAGGGAATGTGGCCTAGCTGTACCAGATTTGAAACTGTATTATAAAGCAGCAGTCATCAAAACTACTTGATATTAGCTAAAAAATAGAGTGGTGGATCAGTGGAATAGGTTAGATACACAAGACAACAGTAGTAAATGATTATAGTAACCTACTGTTTTGTTTGTTTGTTTTCCCTACTGTTTGATAAACCCTAAGACTCCATCCAGCGTCTGGAATAAGAACTCACTATTTGACAGTATTTGTCACTATTTGACACTATTTGACTCACTATTTAGCAGAAGCTAAACATAGACCAATGTCTTACACCATTTACCAAGATAAAATAGGTACATGATTTAGACATAAAGGGTGAAACTATAAGCAAATTAGGAGAACAAGGAATAGTTTATCTGTCAGATCTATGGAGAAGGGAAGAATTTATGACCAAGCAAGAGATAGAGAACATTCTGAAATGCAAAATGGATAATTTTGTTTACATTAAATTAAAAAGGTTTTGCATAAAGCCAATGCAACCAAGATTAGAAGGCAAGCAGAAAGCTGGGAAACAATTTTTATAGCCAGTGTCTCTGATAACGGCCTCATTTCTAAAATATGTAAAGAACGGAACCAAATCTGTAAGAACACAAATCTTTCCCCCATTGATAAATGGTCAAAGGATTGAACAGGCAGTTTTCAGATAAAGAAATTAAAACTATCTATAGTCATGTGAAAAAAATGCTCCAAATCACTATTGATTAGAGACATGCAAATTAAAACAACTCTGAGGCATGATATCATACCTATCAGATTAGGTAACGTGACAAAACAGGAAAATGACAAATGTTGGAGATGTGGGAAAATTGGAACATGAACTGATTCAACCATTCTGGAGAACAATTTGGAACTATGCCCAAAGAACTATAAAACTGTTCCTACCTTTTGATCCAGGAATACCACTGTATCCCAAAGAGAGCATAAAAAAGGAGAAAGAACCCACATATACAAAAATATTTGTAGTAGCTCTTTTGTGGTAGCAAAGAATTGGAAACTGAGGGGATGCCCATAAACTGGGAAATGGCCGAACAAGTCAAGGTATATGAATGTAATGGAATATTGTTATTCCATAAGAAATGATGAGCAGACAGATTTCAGAAAAACCTGAAACAGCTTGTGTGAACTGATGCTAAATGAATTGAACAGAACTAGGAGAGCACTATACGCAGTAACAGCAGCATTGTGCAGTGATGGACTCTGTTAGACTTAGCTCTTCTCAGCAATGTCATGATCTAAGACAAATCTAAAGGACTCATGGTGGAAAATGCTATCCACACCCAGAAAAAACTATGGAGTAGGAATGCAGATTGAAGTGTGCTATTTTCTTTTTTGTTGTTGTTATTTTTTGTTTTTTCTTTGTCATGGTTTTTACCTTTTGTTCTGATTCTTTCACAATGTGACTAATGTGGAAATATATTCAATATGATCATGTAGAATCTGTAATCAACACGCATAACCTACATCACATTGCATGCCATCTTGGGGAGGGGAGAATGGAGGGGGGAGAATTTAGAATTCAGAACTTATAAAAGCAAGTGTTGAAAACTAAAAGTAAGTAAACTTTTTCTTTTAACAAAGGGAGAGAACCTAGACAAAGAAGAGAACAGAGCTGAGAATAGAGTCTTGGGAAACACCTACCTGCAGGGACAGTCAAGTCAGCAAGCCTTCATGAAGTACCTGTCCAGCAAAAGAGGGATCAGAGATGGAGAAGGAAAGCCAAGACAATAGAGTAGAGAGTAGAGAGTTTCAAGAAGGAAAGGAGTAGTCAAAAGTCCCCAGTGTTGCAAAGATGTCAGAGAAGGTGAAGACTATGAGAAGTCTTTTGAATTTGTCTTTCTATGCTAACTCCTTCACTACTGCCTACAAATATGCTTAGAGTATGCTTAGGGTCTCTCTACATAAAAATTCCTCATGTCATGCTTCTTGCTTTGCAAGCTATCATCCATAACTCTCCTCCATTTCAGAACTAAATTCCTAGGAAAAAAAATCTGATAGGTAGTCCTTCAGTCTCTAATTTTTTTTCCTGTTTTTTCGTCCACATTTTTTCCCTTCCTCATCCTCCCTCCATTGAGAAAGCAAGAAAAACAAAACTTATTACAAACATGTATAATCAAGGAAAACATATTCCCACATTGGTCATGAACAACAACAAAGAACATTGCCTCCAACTGCTTTCTGAGTCTGTCTTTCTATCTGGAGGTGGGGTAGCACACCTCATTGTGAGTCCTCTGAAATTACAATTGGTCATACAAAATTGTCTTTACAATATTGTTATTATATAAATTATTTTCCCAATTATGCTCATTTCACTTTCCGTCAGTTCATATAAGTCTTCCCTTTGAAACCATTTCCTTCAGCATTTCTTACAGTTGTAATATATACTTTAACTTGTTCAGCCATTCCCGTTTATGAACATCCCATCAGTTTCTTATTCTTTGCCACCATAAAAATAGCTTCTATAATATGTTTGTGTAGATAGGTTCTTTGCCTCATTCTTTGATCTCTTTGGGGTCATTTAACTTCTTCTTGATGACACTCAAGAAGAATGGAACTCACCAGAAGGGAGCTTTCAAAGCAATTCCACTTTTGGACTTGTGTGATTATTAATAGTACAACAAGCCTAAATTAACTTCTTTGCAATATCACCCTCCCCACCCCCTCCCCTAATTGTTCTTAGTTCTGCTTTCTGGGTCCAAACAGGATAATTCTGATCCTTCTTCCATCAATAATTATAAAGAATTAGTATAACTCAAATAATTATTCATCATCTTCAAATACAGTGTCCCCCCATGAATCTTCATTTCTCCAGGTCAAAAATTCCTTGTTCCTCCAACAGGTCTGACAATGTCACTTCCTTGCCAAAGAATCTTCTATGATGCCTTGCTGCCTCTTGAATAAACTATAAATTCCTCAGCATATCATTTATAGCTCTTGCCAGTCTGTCTCCAGCCTGCATTTCCAGAATTAATCCATATTACAGTTCCTCATACACTTTGGTTTAGCCTAATTAACCTACTTGCTGTGTCAGATTTCCCATAGTGTACGTTTCATTTCCCTCTTAGGAAGGTTATCTTGCATAGGTTATCTTGCCATGTGTTCAATTCATTCCCTCTCCCTCTTTACCTCTTAGAATCCTTAGCCTCCTTCAAGGTTCAACAGAAGTGAAACCTCTGACAAAAAAGCTTTTCTGATCTGTGTAGTTGTTAGTACTTTATCCATAGTGAAAAGATTTTATATTTACTTACCTATTTACAGATTGTATTCCCCCAGTAGAAAGTAAGATCCTTGAAAGCTGCTAATTGTTGTTGTTTTGTTTTGTCCTTTTATCTCCAGCCCTAGGACAGTGCCTTTCACATAGTAATAGTAACCACTTAAAAAATGATTATTGATTTGAATGGAATAGAATTGAATCATTGACTCTTGGAAAGGTGTTTTCTGGTAAAGCAATCATGGTAGGAGCCATATTACATAAGGTTAAAGAGTGTGTGACAAGGACATAAAGGTATGAGGTACAGACAGAGCTTTTTACATCCTAGAAAGATTTGAAAATTTTAATCCCCATTTATCACTATATGCCTGAGGCTTTGAGCCTTGATTCTAAGCATGTGGTTTGACATAATGCAAAGTAAATATGTAACCATGTAGAGTGGAATTTTCTAGTATTAAAATATGTACATTTTTTAAAAAGAATACTAAAGATTCTCCCTCATGATCTCTAATCACACCTTTAGAGATAGACGGATCTTAAAAGTCATTCGGATATCCCAGTTGTGTCAAAAACTGAAACTGATAAAGAAGAAACAAATTGCCCCAGGCCATACAGGAAGGAAGGGCCAGTGCCAGAATGTGAATTCACTTGTATTTTTTACTCCAAATTCAGTTCTCTCTCTTTTTTTTTTTTTTTGCTTTTTGGAGGGCAGTTGGGGTTAAGTGACTTGCCCAAGGTCACACGGCTAGTTTTTTTTTTGTGTGTGTTAAGTGTCTGAGGCCGGATTTGAACTCAGGTACTCCTGACTCCAGGGCCGGTGCTCTATTCACTGCGCCACCTAGCCGCCCTCCAAATTCAGTTCTCTTTCCATTTTACCACTTTACTCCTCTTCTTGTCTCTCTGCATAGCTACCCTCTTAAGACATTTGTCAGTGAAAAAGAAGGGAGAGGGAGATGGGTCAGAAGCTCAAGCTGAATGGAAGCAATTGAAGATTGTTATTGTTCCTGTTGTTTATAATGAGTGACATGTAAGATGAAGGAAGAAGAACAATGGATATGGAATGGTTAAAATATATGAGAAAAGTGAAGAAAATATATGAGAAGTGAAGAAGAGAAGATTAATTAACAAGGTTCTGAAAAAGGTTGAGCCTCAGGATGAAATCCAGAGTACTGGTAGAAAGGTTAACTCTTATAAGAAGAAAGTCTACCTCTTCTTCAGTGAAGAAAGAGAATAGCAGGCTAAGTGGAGACAGAACTTTTAAGGGATGAGGAAGTGTTGTTGCTAGATAAATAGGGGAAAATGTTAACAAGGAAGGGAAAAGAATCAGTAAAAAAAAGGTGGTGTGAAGCCAGACCTGGAGGAATAGAAAAGAGTTGGCATAGGAGAAGAGGCTTGGAAGATTCTTTAGTTATTTCTCTTTGTTGAAGTCTATCTAATGTTTTCCTCTTATTTTCCTGCCATTCCATTCCTAGGGTAGGATTAAAAGCAGGAAACTGACTTACAGCTCTACTTTTAAAAGGCTTTTTTCCCTCTCTATGTGTATAGGTTAAATTGAGGGTAAGTTTACATGTGGTAGAAGTCTCCAGTTAGGGCAATCTGACCAGATAGATTATACCTTTTCCAAATTAAATACCTGGTCAAACAAAAATTGAGAGTTTAAGAAAACATTTTTATATTCATTTTTTCCTATTATATGAACATGTCTATATTTGTGAGTAATAATAAGTAATTATTTGTGTTACTATTAACATTGGCATTAAATCAGATGTATTTTTTACTGAAGGCTAAGCCAAGGTTGTGGTTTTTTTCTTCTGAAACGTCTTCAATACACCTGATATTCTGAGAGTAGAATGAGGCATTGATCTATTGAAATGAGCCTAAAGACTCACTCTTCCTAGTTTGAGGAAAGATGTTCCCTGAGACACTCAAGGCTTTGATGTCCCTGACAGAAGAGCCAAAAAGAGAATGCTAGCAAAGTGTTCTGCCTAAATTTTGTAAAAATATAATAACTTGCCCACCTTAATTGAAAAATCACTTCCATTTATGACTGAATTTAAACACGTTTTGTATTTAAATGGTAGCTTTTGGTAAAGAATCATATTTTATGGAAAGTAACCATTTTTATCTGCGTTCTGCAAAGATATTTTGAAATTTTCTCATCAAATTTCCAGCGTTAAGTAATATCCCACTCAGTGCAAAATGAAACAGTTTACATCAAATCTCATGCTGTGTAACGGCCAATCTAAACGTATTTATAGCAGGTGAATGGATTTCTTGACTCTGTATTGAAAATTAAGCATTTTAAGACATTAATATTTAATGTTTCTTCTACTCTCCAAGTTGATTTTTATATAGCCTTAGACCATTCACAACTCCAGTGATACTGTTTATATTAAAGTTACTATCTGCAAATGTTTATCTTATTTTTATCATCATTGGTCATATATACTGAAATGCATGTTGCCCGATAATCGTTTTAGCCCTTGACTATGGAACATATCTTCTCAGGTATATGAATGCCATCATCATGAGTCAGAAGACTAATTCAAAGCAGCTTTCATGGAACAGATTGTCTCCTTGCTTTCTGGAGGGCTATAGAGAAAAAATTACTTTATTAGATCTGTAATTGAAACACAATCTATTATTTCCTTTCAGGTACCCACCCGGAAGGACTCTTCCAGTTCTCCACACCAGGAACAGAATGGTACCTATAAGAACCTTACAGGTTCACAAACCTATCAAAACAAGAATGAGCCAAAATTTGCAAACCAGAGGCCAGCTTCAGAAACAAATCTGCACTTCAGGAATTATTCTCCCAGGGCAGCAACCCTTCATCTTCCCCAAGATGGTCTAAATAGGGAGCAAGCAGAGACAAGAACATGTAACCACAGGTCCCCAGGAGCAAAGCTAATGGGCTCAATTCTGACAGAGAGAGCCTCACCAAATGAAATGATACTTAAAGAATTCTCACACTCACAGCCTTACAGAAGTCATTGCTGTGTTCACAGTCATCCTGAAAATGAACATGATGTTCATGGGAACCATCAGGCAAGAATGACCAGGCAGCCTCCCAGGACCCCTCATCAGGAATCATGCAATTATTGTGAGTTTTCCTGGACACCTGTGCTACAGGTACCAGTGACATTTGAGCCTGAGGAAATGGATGACAAAAAGCAGATGTCGGTAGAGAGGAGGAATCAACTTCTCCTGCAGAAGATGGAGCTGGAGTTTGAAAAGGAGCGTCTGCAGCATCTACTGGCCCAACAGGAAACAAAACTTCAGTTGAAACAGCAGCAGCTCCACCAGTCCCGGCTGGATTATAATCGGTGAGTCCTCTTGTCAAAGTTATTCTTCTCATTTTGTTCTTCTCACTAGTCCCTGTACACTGAAGAATATGTGGCAGGGTAAATCTTTTCCTGTAACAATTGTGTAGACAAGTAACTCCCTTGAGGGGCTGCTATTGTTGGACCTGCATGATGACTGTTACTACTGAATAAACTCCCCATCCTCTTTAGAAGATTTTAAAGGTTATCTTGCCAGATTCAGTATTTGCTTAAATTAATCAGCTGCCTGACAGCAGAATGTAACTCCTGGTACACACTAATATTGTATGATACTTAGGAAATGATTTTGTTATAGCACAAGAGCCTCTGCAGGTTAGAGCCACAAAGCAACACAATACAATAAGCATTTTTAAGCACCTACTTTATTCAGAGCACTGCACTAGGGACTGGAAGAGAGACAATGTTTGAGCAAGATGAGCCTTCAAGGAGCCACCTAGCCACCAACACCATATAGCCAAAGTATTTAACATTCTATGAAAAGTTTATTGACTTTGACTTTTGAACTGGATTTTAAAGGATGGGTAAGAATTTAACAGAGGAAGAAAAACCATACCAGACAAAGGGAATAGCCTGAGTCAAGGCATAAAAATGGAAGTGTGGTAGATGATGTGCAGCCAGAGTTATATAGTTTGAATGGAATAGAGAATACATTGCATAGAAGAAATTAAGAATATAAGGTTATAAGTAGAAGTTTGTGATTTAGGAAGAGTATTTACATTCAGGAAGAAATATAAACAATGATACTGCATAGATTATATGTCTGTCCTGTAGAATACTTTGTAAAAGCTTTATAAAAGTTGAACTCATCTAGTCATAAGATACATTCAGTTCATTCAGTGAAATTTGTCAATATCTTCCACATACAGACTCCAGTCTGATTGTTACTGTCCCTGCTTTAACAAACTACCTGCAAAAGAAACCTGAAGATCTGACTTCTAATCCCTATCTTACTTCAGTAAAGTCCACTTTAGATACTGATTTCATGTTTAGATACACTTAGAAAAATGTGCTATTTTCTTAAGTGGGGAAGCCAGGTGATGGCGTGGATAGAGCACTGGGTTGGGAATCAGGAAGACTGAGTTAAAAATCTGGCCTCAAGTACATGTGACCCTGGGCAAATTACTTAACCCTGTTTGCCACAGTTTCTTCATATTTAAAATGAACTAAAGAAGGAAATGGCCAACCATTCTTGTGTCTTTACCAAGAAAACCCCAAATGGGGTCACAAAGAGTCAGATTTGACTGAAAAACCACTGAACACAGCAATAGTTTTCTTAAGTGTTAATTCTCCTTAACACTAATGGCTTTTGACCACCATTTTAAGATCATAAGATTATCTTTCTATAACTTAACTCCCAAAGTATTTGGTTTCCCAAAAGTTGTTTTTTTAGCATAAATATAAATATTTACAATTTCCCTATTAAATCTTATGGGAGTTGACTTTTTGAGATCTTCTTACATTACTCTGTCATCCAGTATATTAGCCATCCTTTCCAGCTTTGGGAAATTACTGAAAACTTGTTAAGAACTGTTAAGAATACTAGCTATGCTTTTGCTCAGGTATTAATAAAAATATTAAACAGCATGAGGCTGTTTAACAGCCCAAAGTTCCATTCGACACACTACTCAAGAAGTCCTTCCAAGCTACTATTGAACAATTCATAACTATTATTTATGTCTGTCCATTTAGGAAGTTCAAATTCCATTCAATTATACTAATATCTAGCCCCTATCTTGCCAGTCTTTTCCATAAGAATAACATGATAGACTTTGTCAAAGGCTTTACTAAAACCTATGTAAATAATATCACCAACATTTTTCTCATTTCCTTGTCCAAAAAGAAGATAAAATTAGTCTGACATTTCATGTTCTGGATGAATCTTGTTGATTCTTTGTTATCACTTCTTCCTTTTTTCATATGATCAATAACCATCCTTTTAATAATGATAACAATTGTGTAAAAAGTTTGCGTTTAAATCAAATAACCAGATCTTTTGAAAATTAACTTTTGTAACTGGTCTGTTAGTCTGATATTTCCATGTGGTGCTAGATTAAATCTCTATTTACTGTCTCTCATTATACTCTTTCCCTAAGGGCCTGTCATTCCTATATTTTAAACTACGATCTAGACATCTAAATAGTACTCTCAGACACCATCTTCTTACTCAGCTGGTCATTTCCTAAATCTACATTTTTCTTCTGAAGCATAAGTCTTCAACTGGATGACAGTTACATGCTCCAGCAGCTGTAGTATTCCATTTCTTGTCTAGGACTTCATTATTCCACTTTTTTTTCAGTTGCTTCCAGCAGTGCCATTGGTCCCTGTATTAATCACCAGGAATCATGGTGGTCTTTAAATCTCACAAGCTTTGAGAGACTCTCCATGTTACATCAGATTCCTGTTTAAGGAAGATAGCATCCTCCCTATTTGTGCCAGATCAGCAAATAGCATCCTTGGTACCCGTTACCGAGAAACTGACAGCCACTGTTACTAGTCTTTTCTTCCTCTTACTGTTGAATCATTGATTCAGTTATTTTACTTCAGATGAAACCAATAGAGTCTAGCTACATCCTCTATGAGAAGTCGCATATCTGTTGTATGAGTTAAAATGTTCAGAGGTCTTTCTCTCTTTTTTGGTTTTTTTTTTTTTTTTGGTCATCTTCTTCTACCTTCCAGCCTCCGGACACAGTTAGGATTCCTGTATTTCTCTTATCTTTTTTTCTTTTTGGATTTCTGTTTAAAGCACTTCTTTCAATCTTTTCAAGGAAAGCTTTGTTTTACCCAATAATTGATAAGCAGCGATATTCTTTGAAATCTTTCACCTTCTTCCTCTTGACTCAGTATGTTCGTAACTATTCCTAGTCATTGACAGAAATAAAGCATTGTCTCCTCTATTCAGGTCATTGCAAAAATCCCACTGCTCTTCGTATTTGATGAAAGCAAAACTTCAGTCCTCCTGAGAAGCAACTAGGAAGTTCAATGGAGAGAGCGCTAGGCCCAGAGTCTGGAGGACCTGAGTGATCTTGGACAAAGCGCTTAAGCTCTCTTTGCCTTACTTTCCCATCTGTGAGATGGGTAAAATAATAGCATCTGTCTCTCTGTGTTGTTGTAAGCCTCAAATGCAATATTTGTAAAACCCTTAACAGTGTCTTGCCTATAGTGGGTGCTAGAGGAATGCTGTAATTGGTATTATCATGATAATAATTGTTGTTCTTGTTGGTATAGTCCATGGGATCAAAGGGATCCTAGCTTTAGAGTTAGAAAAGTCATTTGATCTAGTCTCTTTATTTCACAGGTGAGGAAGCCAAAGCTCAGAGAATTTTAAGTGTTTTTTCCCAAGGCTGCAGGGTAGTAAGTAGTAGATCCAAGATTGCAAATAGACTCTCTGCTTCCCAGTCCAACACTGTTTCCACTTGATTATGTTGTTCTTATAGACCAATCTTTTGGTAAAAATATGAGGTAGTCACTTGTCATGAACAAAAGGTAAAGTATGCCAAAACTAGAAGGAGCAGCCACGGAGATCTCCAGGGGCCATAAGTGCCCATCATTTCACATGCTTTTTTTTTTTTTGAGCATTAGGAACATAATCTCACTGGTGTTGCTCAAGTATTAGGAGGCACAGCAGATAGAGGACAGAATTTGGAGTCAGAATTCTAATCCTACTTCAGAAACTGTGACCCTGGAAAAGTCACTTTACTTCTGTTTACCTCAGTTCCCTCATCTGTAAAATGGGATAATAATAGCACCTAACTCATAGGATTATTGTAAGGGTCAAATGAATTAACATATATAACATGCTTTGCAAACCATAAAGTGCTTTATATAAATCATTATTATTATTGTTATTATTATCATCATTATTATTAGAGATTGACCTGCAAAGAGGAAGCATTGAGTAAAGAATGAGAATTTGTGGCGAGGGTAAACCTAGTGCTTGAGTTTGATGATAGTTCAATGAGACAAAGTGAAAAAGTGACTGTCGTGAAGGTATAGAGCAGCTATGGAGCTAAGTCTCTTGCTGGACATTGGTGCTTGTGAGGGAAAAGCTGAGAACAGGATACCCTAGGCCATTGGCCAGAGTTGCCGCCCTCCTGGCACTTTGTTGTCTAGAACTGAGAAGGAGACAGGGCAAGCAGCATCACAGCAGTGCATCGGTCTATGCCACCCTGGGGGATCAGCTGCGGCAAGGCTCCTGAGGAAATCTCCACCTGCTTATGTTATGTCCACCACCCTTTCTCATCGTGACCTTAGCCTATTAGGCTGCATTTTATTGATAATTAACAGATTACTGCCAACGTTTTCAGTGTCAATGAAATTTGCTGGGTTGTCCAGGAGAGAGTCTCAAGTATGTAGTTAGCCTGCTTTTTCTTCATTACCTAACATGTAATAATAGATCACACTCTAAATTCTGCCCAAAACATTTACTCAGTTTTTTGACCCTGAACAAGTCAGTTACTTTCAGCCTCAGTTTCCTTATCTGTAAAAGAAATATCATATTAGCACTTACTTCACAAGGTTCTTGTGAGGATCAAATGAAATAATATCTATGAAGTCCTTAGAAGACCTAGAAGTACTACATAAATATTAAGTATTATTTATTCTTATCTGTTTTCTCCTCTTCCTTCTAAGGCATTTCTGATATTCTCTTCCATGTTGTTGCACACCTAAGCCACAGCACTCTGTGTCTATGAAGCCTTGAGTTTCTAGAGACTAGATTTTATATCCTCTGAGATTTTCCACAGTTTAGTTTTTCAGGAATGTTCCCCCATGTCCATTTCTTGGACATAAAGGCCAGGATTGTGTGTGTGTGTGTGTGTGTGTGTGTGTGTGAATTTTTGATATATTTTGCATCTAAAGTGATAGAGGAGCTTAATTCCTTATAACCTAGAATCAGAGTATAACCTTCTAAGGTTTTCTAACCCTTCAGTATCCACAGGTTTTGGAACTCACTGTATATCCATCTTTCCAGGTTAAAAAACCAGGCTGCATTTAATTCAAGAGATACTGTCATTAATGAAGCCCTCAATAAAACCCAAGAACCAAATCTTTCATTGAATGGAATTGGCACAGGACTAAGGTAATCTCAGGAGGATGCAGAAATGCTCCTTTCATGCCATCTATCTCCCTTCACTTCAGCAAGTACTTTTTTTTTGTTCCCCACCACCACCAAATTATTGTTTTTATTTACTTATATGTTCTTTTTCACTGTTCACTTCATAAATTGGCATTGATTTAGTTTTAAATCAACTCACTAATAGTTTGAAGTCCTTTCCCACTGCTAAGAAAGATTCTCAGAAAGATTCTCGGTCGTATGTGCTTTTAAAATGTTGAAAATGTCTTAATAATGCATAAAATACTTGAAGATCATTATTTTTCTCTCAGATTTCAAAAAGCTAAGAAGCTAAGTCTCCATTTTTTATGGATCTGTAGTCTTATATAAAAGAATCCACTTCTCAGTTCCCAAGAGGAAAGATTGTACAGTATTACCTATGTGATGAATCTTTAGTTTGATTGCAGAGCCATTACTTGTGAGGAACTCTTAGGAGAGGCACCTTAGAAGAGAGCCCTTTCTCATATCAACTGATAGAAGCCCAGATACTCTGGACAAGAAATGTTTACAGTAATAAAGCTGAGGTCATTAAAAAGGGACAGTTAATAGTGATTTGAATGTTTGAGGTGTAGTTATCAAAAGTACATGTATATAAAAACGTTTGGGTGTGTATCTGTTGCCCAAAAGTGCTACTATTTTTATTTGTCACTGACCAAGAAGTGATGTGTATGAATACTGATCCATGAGGAGACAGTGGAGCCTTTAAAGCAGCAGATCTTTGTTCTTTCTGTTCTCCTCCAGTCCCTTGACATTGACAACATCACTTCTGTCAGACTGACCATTTTTTAGCTGCCATGCTACAGATAAACAGAATCACTTTCTTTTCTTACCTCTCAATGCTTGATGCCCCTTTCTTTGACTGAGCCAGATAAACAAGTAAGACATTGGACAATACCAGACAAGTCTGCCACACATGAAATTGCCCAAAAAGATTTAGGTGTGTCTGCTGAATTATCTATGACCCTAACCCAATTAATGACCTCAGAAATAAGGTAAAATTATATATAGGTTTCAAATTCTCAACAGATTAAGATGCAAGGATATTATTGTTGTTGTTATAATATGCCCTTGATAGACCATGATGCTTTTTCAAAGTTAATCTGCATCATAGCAGTTCAAGACACTCTGTCAACTACTTCCAAAGTTTGGCAGAACAACCATGGGGAAATGTGTTTCCCATCTTCTGTTTTCTCTTCAGTAAGGTTATTCACTCAAGGCTGCTTAAATTATTTAATCTAATGTAAGGCTGGAAAAGGCGAAGGTGACAAGTTCATTTGTCTCCTTTATACAGTTGGCTGTAGAAATGGTGTTGCCTTAGATATCCCAGAGAGAGCTAGAGATGGGACAAAAGGGAATACTGTACAGTCCTAAATATTCTGGCTCTTTTATTAAAGAACTTGGTAGAATTGTTTAAATATCAGGTGCTGGTGGTTTTGGAAAATACAATAAAGAATTGTTGTGGAAATGACCCTCTTTTTACCTTCCAAGCTGTTTGAGTTTGCCAGAGGAACTCCCAAGGTGAAACTTAATTTTAAACTGAATTTTGTTTATCTGGAAATTTAAATTATCGTAGTATTAAAAAATACTCAGTGTATTTAAAATATTAAACTTACTCAAGTGAGGCATTAAGAATTTGGAACTAAAATAAATGATATAATCAGGAACTGAAAACATATTTTTTTATAATTAACAGCTCATTTTGAGTTAATTATATACAATTACCAAAATCTAATTGCAATTTATTCTCTATTATCTGTGGGAAGAATCACAGGCAAGGGAGCTTGCATCGCTGGCTTCCTGCATAAATGCTATAGAATGAGAACAAATACTACACAAGCGCTTAATGACAAACAGGAGCAAATAGAAGGGCACAGCTGGGCCAAACTATTGGAAGGGAATTGTTGTCTGAAATGAGGTAGTGACTTAAAAAGCCAGAGGCATCTCTGTTAGGGCATCAAGCCTTTCTTTTTTTTTTTCCAGCCAACCAAAGATGACCCTTTTTACACAAATTATAAGTTGTTTTCTCTGATTTACCCCTGACAGTCTGCCCAATTTTAAGCCTTTAAAAAGGCTCTAAAGTGTTTCAGAATCACTTATGGAACATTGGGTACAATATTTGGTCAGTGCTTTATGCCTCCACATTCATGTGTCCATTTATGTGTCTTATAGGCCATGTAATATGATTGACATTTCTGCCTTTGTTAATCCAGATGTTAATCCAACTTTTACTGCTCCATTCCCCACATAAGTGAGGAAAATAAAGATTGCATTTTTGCATTTTTTTCTTTCTCCTTTACCCATAGATATATCAGTTTGACAGACTGGAGGAACCATGATAATTTTTTTTGCCCTTTACTGACTTTTCAAAGCGTTCCCCCTCTGTTCCTTTCAAAATTTCCTTAACATCTTGTCTAATCAACACCAGTCTGAATCAACTTTGTCTCCTTCACAACCTGTTCAGTTCTTTAGAGACCTCCAGTGACATCATAAAATTGAATCGAAGGCTTCCAGATATTAATTATGGCTTTGTTTTTGGTAAAGAGTGAAGGATAAGCCCCTGAGTCTGAAAGGCAATATCTCTTCAACAATAGAAACAAATTCCTAAGGGCTACATATAAAGTGGCATTTTCCATCTTTTATGACAGAATTACAATGTAGAAAAGAGTGCAACGTACCATCTCCATGTTTCCTTTTCAATAATTTCTTCCAGAATCTTAGAAATTAATGCTTGGAACCACTGCATATATTTATTACTCATGGGCTGCTAGAGGTTACAAAAAGATCCCATCCATGGGATTTTACCAGCATACATGCAATAAACAGTAAAGGCACCATGATATCTATCTGTGGAGAGAGCACCTATAATAACAGATTGCATGACTCCCAACAAAAGCTCCATCAACTAGCATTTATTAAGGGCCTGCTCAGTGCCAAGCACTAGCCAGAGTGCTGTGGATACCAAAAAGCAAACAAACAAACAAACAAAAATTGTTCTTTCTCTCAAGGAACACTCCCTCAAATAGGTGAGTCAGTTTGCAAACACAATGTACAAACAAGATATGCACAGGAATTTGTTTGAGAAGGAAGGCACTAAGATTAAGGGGTCTGGGGAAAAGCTTCCTGCAAAGGATAGAATTTTAGCCGAGTTTTGAAGGAAATGTCTGAAACCAGGGAAGCTAAGAGGCAGAGATGAGGAGGGAGAGAGTTTCAGGCATGCAAGACAGCCAGTGAAAACTCCTCAGTTAGCAGATGAAATGCTGTATGCAAGAACAGCCGAGAGGCCGGCATCACCAGGTGACAGAGTGTGTGAAGGCATGTAAAGTATGTAGAGTCTAGGAGACTAGAAAGCTAGGAAGGATCCTGGTGATGAAAAGCCAAAACAGGACTTTATTTGATCCAGGAGGCAATAGGAAGTACTCCCTAGTGAGTGAAATAACACTTTCTCATAAAAAGAACAACCGAAATTAGAACTTGGACACTTATGAAAGCAAGATATTTTATATAATGGTGGGAGTTGATTAAACTGTGAACCACCCAATAGACTGGCCTTCCTTTCTAGAATTCAACTCTCCTCTTTGACTGCTTGACAGCAAGTCCTGCCCAGTCCACCTTAAAATATTCTTTACTTATGATTAGTGTACCAAATTAACTGGTTTTCCACTGAAGTCAGTCATTTCAGCCAATATGGCTTTGTCCAAAGGTTTTGAAGTAGGACCTGGAAAATCTGATAATTAATGCGGTCTTCGGCTATTTGATTTTTTGTTTTAAAAAATTGTAGCATAATATAAGAAAGTAAAGAAACCCTCAATAAGTCAGTCAGTAAACATTTGTTAAGCACAGTCCTAAACCTGAGAATGCAAAGAAAGTCAAAAGTTAGTAGGCTCTGTTCTCTAGTTCACCATCTAATGGAGTCAACTTGCTACTATATACAAATATACAACTGTGTACAAACAAAGCTATATACAGGAACAATTGGAAATAATCAACAGAGGGAAGATCAAAAAATTGGGAGGGATTGGGAAGCACTTCCTGTAAAAGGTGGGGTTTTAGCTGGGATTTGGGGAAAGCCAGGGAAGTGAGGAGGCGAGGATAAGAAGGGAGAACTTTCCAAACAGAGGACAGTCAGTAAAAATTCTCAGTCAAGTGGTAGAGGGTTTTGTTCCAGGCTGAGCAAAGAGACCATTTTCATTGGTGGAAGAGTATTTGTTGCATGGGTGGGAGTGGGGAGTAATAAAGTGTAAGAAGTCTGGAAAGGTTGTTGTAATGTTAATAGGATTTGAGATCTTCCTCACCCATTAATAGACTTCACATGGAGCCCATTAAGGGAAGCTTGTTTAGGGGAGGCTTGCCTGTGGGAAGGCTTCCACACCTTTTGCTAATTTCTAATTAGGCAATGAGTCACAAGGGTTATGATAACTTCTGGCTCTCAGAAGAGTATATATACTCTGAGTTGGTATTTGCCTCACTTATTAAAAGGCTTTTGTGATTCCCTGGTCGAGATTCTGAGGGGCTATATGTTTAGAGCTCCCCAGCTACTCAGATGTAAAGATTCTCTTGAGCCAGGGGTGTATGCAAAGTGTATAGTTGATTCAGGCAGTCTGTCTGTTGGTCTTTATTTCTCTACGTGTATTTTCTCTGAAGTTCAGGGTGCTGACTTTTCCCCTGAACTAGTGAATGTAATTTTAAAAGATCGTTGACCCCTTAAACATCCATCTTTCCTAGTAAAGCACATCTAATAACCTGTGCTAACAGCCATCCTGGGTATAGGTTGTAAAGGGCTTTAAATTAACTAGAGTGTTTGTATTTGATCCTGGAGGTGATAGGGAGCCACTAGAATTTACTGAGTAGGGAACTGAGGATAGAATTTTCTTAGAAGTATATCATTTCTCCATGAATGATATCCTTTCTACATGCTTTTATCCACAGATATTTTTTCACCCCATGTGTACAGACCAGAAGTTTATTAAATAATGATTTAGTCAGTCAAATGGCAATTAATAAATTAACAGGGAATGTGGATGCTGAATTATCTGGATATCACATACCTAAAAGGAAATCTCAGATCAGCATTATAGATATTTGGTGAGGAAAACACTATCCATAAAACAATAAGCATACTTTCTTACAGAATGTTGACAGTATCTGTGATTAAATTTTAAAAAATTATAAAAACATTTTGCTTCATCTGCTGCTTATAAAGTGGACAAAAATAGTAGTGATTTTCCTCATGGGTATAAAGCTTCCTATTAAGCTGATAACAGAAACTTATTTTAAGTATCCTGTAAAAGTAACTTTCTTCCCAGCCAAAAATATTAGTGGAGTTGGGGAGTCTAGAGCTTCATTACTACTTGAGTCTGATTGTTTTGATAACCTGATTCTGAGATTTATTTTTGACAAGAGCATTGTGAAATATAAGTTTATTTGGGTGGGACTTAGGAAGGAGAACTATTTTGTTATACTTTGAATTGTACTGGTTTGTGGCAAAGTAAGAATCAATGTGTCAAAGAACATCCTGGACAGGGAGCTATCTAGCAGTTTTCCCTTCTGAGATAAGAATACTAAAAAGTAAGTTCCAAGAATAAGAGGGACGAGAAAAAGCATTTATAGAGTGCCCACTACCTGCCAGGCACTGTGCAGTCCTTACTTAGTCATGCCCAACTTTGCATGACCCCATTTTGGGGGTTTTCTTGGCAAAGATACTGGAGTGCTTTGTTGTTTCCTTCTCCAGCTCATTTTACACATGAGGAACAGGGTCACACAGCTAGTAAGTGTCTGAAGCCAGATATGAATTCAGGAACATGAGTCTTCCTGACTCCAGGCTTAGCCCTCTATCCCCTGCACCATCTAACTGCCCTTGTGCTAAGCAGTTTTACAAATGTTACCTCGTTTGACCTTCACAACAACCCTGTGAGGTAACTGCTGTTATTATCTCCATATTACCGTTGAGGAGACTGAGGCAAACAGAGATTAAGTGACTTTCCCAGGGTCACACAGCTAGTAAGTATCTGAGGTCAAATTTGAACTCAGATCTTTCTGACTCCAAGCCCATTCCTCTATTGACTGCTGCAGTGAGCTTCAATGACCAAATGGTCAGAAATTTCCCACTCTCTTTAACCAGCGTTAAGCATGACCCCCAAAATTAGAATTTGTAATAATATGTGTATCGCTTAAACTCTTTCTTTGGACACTAAAGGCTTAGTTGATAAAACATCTATAAGTCTATTTTCTTTTCTAAAATTGTGTGAGGCGATGCCAAATTCATTTTCTTTTAGAAGTTTAAATGAACCATACATGTAGATTCTTTTTTGTATGTACACATATAAATACTCCTCATTTCAATTGTGTATTCCTCTGAAGAAGGAGAGATTCCTTGAAAACTGGAGTAAGATGAATGGCAATAGAGAAAACACTTTATAGGAAAGTTTCTTTACAATATTGATATGTAGGACCTTTCTGTGACTCTGTAAATGTGCTTCACAGGACTCTAGGGAGGCAGGGTTAAGTGTGGTGGTTATTTAAATCAATTTTTCAGTTGTTTTAAAGCATACTAAAGGTTCTATGAAGGGAAGAAAAAGTCAGATGTTTTGAAAGATTTTATTTTTAATAGTAATAACACCATTTCTTTTACTACCAAGCCAGATGAAAAGTTGATTGAAAGTTAGACTGTTATGAATAAAATTTCAAAAGTTAAACTTCTTCACCTCTTGATGTTTCAGGTCACAATCACATATATTCAGTGCCCTTTTTCCCTTTTACACATACACACACACGTTTTGAAAAAGCTAATGGATTCTTTTATATGGAGAGGCGTACATGAGCTACACCTATACAGGAAGGGTGACAGTATACTCATTTGGAAGTGAAGTGGAAAGAGATGTCTGTGTTTCTGACCCTGCCCTTTTTTTTTTTCAAAAAAATATCTGAAAGCAGACTATCACTGTGATGACTTATGGTGGTTTGCTGTGGGTGGGTGCCTGTCTCCAGAGAACTGGCCATTACATCTGTTAGAGTGCTAATTTGTGAGAGTCCCACAGAGAAAATTTTAGATTGAGCTCAACTGATTTGTTTTTCACACTGCTCCTGCAGTGAAAAGGATTGATTTCTGTGTTGCATTTGCTATTTGGTGTACTCTCCTTTGGAACTCAGTGCCTTCAAGCCCTAATCCTTTAACCTTGAATCTGAGCACTGGGGCTTCATAAGGATCAGGCTGTTTGATGGAAAGAGAACTTTCTTTGTTGTACCAGGTGGCTTGGTATGGTATGAAACAAGATGGATCTTCAGACAGTTGATCTTCGTTAACACAGCAAAGAAATATAAAAGGAGAAGGGTTTTAAAGGGGATTATGAATAATCTCTAGGAAGGTGTGGGGTATTAGACATAGCTGTTGAGGAGGAAATGGCCCTCCAGCAGAGCCAACTGCGATTACCAGGCACCACAGACCAAGCAAGTAATGGTCCGAGTGACAGTACATCATGGAGGAAGCAAGTGGCATCCACAGAGAAGAGTTGGGGCAGGCCTGGCAGCTCCCTGCAGAGTAGGATTTGTGGAAGAACTGCTTACTTACTCTACTAGCAGAAAAAGTGGTTCTTTGGGCAGCAGGGGGAGTTCATACTGCTGCGTTTTTATAGGATCATTAATTATATGTTATAAGGCAGCTAAGCATGGCATTCCTAATTCAATGAATTCCATTATGAATGGCCTTTTCATCTTCTTCAGCTCATTATGTTAAATGCATGTGACCTGAAGTTTAGCTAAAGTTATTGTTTGGGTTAACTTTCCTTTAGTGATTGCCCTAATTTCAGAGAAAGTATAATCTTTCATTTTTATGAAGATCCAATATAGATTTACAGTACTTTGAGCTAATTTAATACTGAGTTTGAACCACTCTCCTGTCTTCATTTTAGAAGTTTTTTTGGTTGCATCTGAAGACTTTACTAAGCATTTTGTGAATCCCTTTCAAAAATATCTTCCAAACTCCATATTGTTCTTTCCAAGCACTCCTGACCTGTTATTTGAGTCCTTGTTGAGTTTTTCAGTCTTGTCTGACTCCTTGTGACCCCATTTGAGGTTTTCTTGCCAAAAAATACTGAAGGGGTATGCCATTTCCTACTCCAGATTAATTTTGCTGATGAAGAACTGAGGCAAACAGGTTTAAATGACTTGTCCAGGGTTACACAGCTAGCAAGTGACTAAGGTCAGATTTGAATTCAGGAAGGTTTGTCTTCATGACTCCAGGCCCTGTACTTTATCAGTGTGCCACCTAGCTGCCCACCTCTAAAAGCAAAAACAGTTTCTGTTGCTGATGACTCTTCCTCAGTGTTTTAACACCATTATGCAACAGTTGTGATGCCTTCAGAATGATACAAATGTTTAGAATATAGCCCTAAATGGAATCATATAGTCCATACTTCATGCTGATCTACTTCCAGCAGGCTTGACCCAAGCATATTCAGCAAAATCTGCATGCGACCTTTCTTTTGTATCTTGGTGAGTTGATTTCCTGGGGTTTTCTAGAGTTATACTTTGTCACTTCTATGTACTTTATCATGCTTTGAGTGAGTGAGGGACTGTTTTCATTGTTCACACAGTATTTGCTACTATCATAATATTTAGTCATATAAGAGTCTCCTAGGCATTTGGATCAACCTGATGTGGCCCATGAGTGCTGCAGCCTCGGGTCTTCTGTTTCTGCCCTCTCCAAGGTTAGTCATGTGATCTTGTCTTTTGCCTTTGCAAATATAACACAACAGGTTAAAGCAAAGCATATTTTTATGCCAACTGGAAATTTAGGGTGTTTCCTCCCTAAACCTAAAGAAACTCTTCTTGTTTTGCTCAGCACAGGAACTATGGGTAACCATAGTCTACTTTCATACCTTTTTTTAGTTTTTTATTTCCCCCCAGTTGCATGTAATAATAATTTTTGACATTAGTTTTTAAAACTTTGAGTTCCAAATTCTCTCCCTTCTTCCCTCCCCAATCTCCCTCATTGAGAAGGCAAGCCATTTGATATAGGTTGTACATGTGTAGTCATGTAAAACATAGCCATAATAGTCATGTTATGAAAGAAAACAAAGACAAAAAAACCTCAAGAAAAACAAAGAAAATTTTTAAAAGTATGCTTCAGTCTGTATTCAGACATCATCAGTTGCTTCTCTGGGGATGGATAGCATTTTTCATCATGTGTCTTTCAGAATTGCCTTGAATCACTGTAATGCTGAGAATAGCTAAATCATTCACAGCTGGTCATCTTAAATATTTCTGTTACTTTGAACATAGTACATTTCACCTTGCAACTGCTCATGCAAGTCTTTCCAAGCTTTTCTGAGAATATCCTGCTCATAATTTCTTATAGTGCAATAGTATTTCTTCATAATCACATACCACAACTTGTTCAGCCATTCCCCACTTGATGGACATCCCCTCAACTTCTAAATCTTTACCCCCAGGAAAGAGCCATAAATATTTTTGTACAAATAGGTCCTTTTTCTTTTTTTTTTTAAATCTCTTTTGGGATCTAGACCTAGGAGTGGTATTACTAGGATAAAGAAAATGTATAGCCCTTTGGGCATAGTTCCAAATTGCTCTACAGAATGGTTGAATCAGTTCACAACTTACTTTCTCTTCTTGCCAAGCCAAAAGGAGTAGTATCTTGGAGAACAGCTTATAATAGACTCTGGTCCTTTTCTTAAAAGCTAAATAGTAATCCTTCTTTACCCATTCCACGAGGAATTTAGGAACCTTATCTGAGGTATGAGATTGATTTTCAAAGTAGACCATCCCTAGTCTGTCTAGTCTAGATTTATCAGTCACATAAGGTCTCTTTGCCTCAGTTTCCTCAATGGTAAAATGGGGAGAACAGCACCTTCCTTGCAGGGTTATTGTGAGGATCAGATGAGATATTTGTAAAAAGCACTTAGTGCAGTGTCTGGCACCCTCTCTAAGTGCTTAGTTCTTTCTCCTTCCCTTTCCTCCTTTCCCTTCTCCTCACTATAAATAATGCTGCCATAAGAGTCTTGTCATTAAATTCAACAAACCTTTTAAAAGCCTGCTCTTTGCAGAACACTATCGCAGGAGCTGGATGTGATGAAAAGTTTAGTTAATAGCCCCTAACTTCATGGAGTTTACAGTTTTGTATGGGGACATCACACACACAGGTACACAGAAATATCCATAAGATAAAGTAACACATGACACAGATGTAAAAATCACATTATACCAATATACGTTTGAGATTTCATTAGATAAATCCCAACATGAAATCCAAGTCATGTTCAACTTAAATTCCATTCTACAAAGAATAATAGTCTAGAAGAGGTTCTAGTGCCAGATGATCGCATTGATTATTATTGTTATGCTCCAGTAACAATAACCAAGTTTAGCACTTCTTTCAAAGGACCCCAGAATCTTGGAATTGGAAGGGATTTCACATGCCTTTGATAGAATATTCTATTCTGTACCTAAAGAAAGAAATGCCTCTCTAGTGTCCCTGGTTCTTCCTCTAACTTTCTGTGACCTCCTTGGACAAACTACTTCTCTGCTTAGACATCCCTTATCAGTTAATTAGGAATAATAATGCTTATATGTATATTTAACAGCCTCAGTGGGTTGTTGAGAAGACCAAATGAGAGGGATGGAGTAGAGATTTCAAGCTGAAGAGACATTAGCCATCATGTAGCACAGTCTCTTTATTAGAACATGTCAGAGCTAAAAAGAACCTTAGAATACAGAACAGATTGTTAGAATAAGGAAGGAGTCATGGGACCATAGTCATTAAGAGTTACATGGGATCATAGATTCTTAGATCTTAAATTTAGAGATCATCTAGTCTACCCACCCCATAGTACAAGTAAGGAAACTGGGATCCAGATGGGATCAGCAATTTGTTGAAGGTGTCAAAATTAAGAGGTGGTAAAGCCAGGGCTCAAGCTCAGGTTTTCTGACTTCAGGTCCAGGGCTCTTACCTACACTATGCTGCCTCCATCCAGTAGACATTTTCTGTCAACCTCATTATCACAACAAATACTTGATTAAGTGACTAAAACATTCAGGGCTAGACTGTAGATACAAAATAGAATAAGATCTGGTCTTACATTGTTTTTAAGCAAAGCAAAGTCTAAAGCAAACCTGAGTGGTGTTGACAAAATTCAACCTTTTGAGGCACTGTTTCTGACTCGTATGTTTTGAAGGCAAAGAGTCTTAAAACAGTATGAGAGAAAATTGCACATCCCAATGAATGAGCTGACACAGTACCCTGTCATGTTACTGTCTTTTATGAACAAATGGATATTATATATTCAGAGTTAGCAAACCCACACCCCTTCTACATGTGTGACACCTAAAAGTGAAGTTTTTGATGAAAGACACTCACTGCACAGATATAGAAACCTGTTTGCAAAGCAGTGTGACTTGACAGTTTTGCCCTTTTAGTGTTTTCAGCCCAGTGCCAAGTTTCCCATGCAGAATCTTTCAGTTTTGAAATGTTTAGAAACTGCATGAAAACACTGATAACTAGCAAACCCTCCTCTAGTGGGAAAATGAGTGCAAAGGACAATCTATGCTAAATACAAATATTAGCATTAAAATGGCATGATCTGTTTCCCTTAAACTGGTCACATCAGGTAATTAAAACCTTTCACTTTGTCCACATTCAGGTAGTGGTACATAACTTTTGTTGAGCTGAGTCAAATGGGTTCCAGTGCATGGTCTGTACAGGCTGCTGGAAATCCATAAAGCTGAATATGTCAAAGCTGGCTGCTCTAATTATGGATCCATTTGAATGTTTTCTTTCAGTCCCTCTAAAATGATATTTTTCATTTTTCTTGCTCAGCTCTTTCTGTTACATTCTCATTTATCTTCAGTGGATGGTGGTTCTATGAATGTGACCCACTGGCAAAAGATGGATTTCAAAATTGCTATTCATTTGCTCAAAGCTGCCTGCTATCAACAGCTGTGAGCCTGTTCAGAGGCTCCTGTGGAGGAGATGGTGTGTATATACTTATAGACATTTTGAGTGCATGAAAACATAAGGGGTCTTGTACCATGCTGGTGGGCCTTCACTTTTTACAAAAGGCTCATTGATTATAAACCTAATTTTGCCAGCTTGGTTTTTCTGACTCCATGGAGTAATAAGAGCACCACAGAGAGGTCCTTTGCTCTATTTGGACCAAGGAAACAAGGAAGAAGGCAGAATATGGCTTTGATAGCTTCTTGCTGCTAGCATTTTCTCTGCAGTCAAATGCTGGAATTCCTGGTTGGGTGTGTGCGTGTGCTAGGGGTAGTGGGGAAAGGAAGAGGGAATATACCTTATTTTCGTGCCATGTATCTGACATAACAGGAGTGAGTTCTCTAAATAGGTTTGAGGTTCTGGATAATTCCTTTTTAAAAAATTTGAGGATAGACATTTTTCCTATAAAGGTAGCAAGTTTTACTTCCATGAGATTAATGCGGCAGTTTGAGCAGGGGAGCTTTAGATTGTTTCTTTAAAGTTTGTCACATGATACAGTTTTTATAAAGAATAAAAACAGAACTCCTTTTCAGGCATGATACTTCGGGTTGTAACAGCTAGCAGGTTTCCCAGTGGGTTTTAGCATAACAGTTGAATTATCTTTCCTTTACTGAAAGCTGACAGTTTAGCTTGCTGCTGTGGTCTGTAGAACAAGTAAGCTCACAGTGGAGCACTGAAGGTACTTGCCTCCCACCTCTCACCATCACTGGACTATTGTCTCTAGGGATTTGTGTTGAAACAGATTTTTGGAGCTTGACTTCTTTAAAGTTTTAGGTGAAGAAAAGAGAACAAAGGAGATAATCACTCATCATTATTTATGAAGGAAGGTATTTAGTTGAAACCTGAGAAAAGATGTGAGAAAAATTCAGTTCAACTCGTTGATTGGCATGTGACTAGTTATAATGAGATGGAAACAAGAAAATGTTATCTTGAAGGTCATTTTTTTGTTTTGTCCTAATTCTTCATGGAAGGAAGCGTAGACCTAGACTTGAATTCATCTGGCTTATTTTTTAGCATAGCTTTTATTACTTTATAGATGAGGAAACTGAGACTCAGGGAGGTTAAGTGACTTGTTCAAGCTTATGGAGGTCGTAATCATCAGAGACAGGATTTAAATCTGGCTTCTCTGATTCAAGGGCCAGTCCTCTTTCTACCGTATTACACTGCCTTCCTCTTCTCTATTCCTTCTTCACTGCCCCCCACCTTAACTCCCTAAAATTCTAATTCTCTAGTATAGTATCTCTAATATAATATTCTCTAATATAATTCTCTAATATAATATCTCTCTTGCTACACACTATATTTTTAGCAAGGACTACAGCTATATTGTAATTGATTCTTGAATGCTCATACCTTTTTTTTTCCATTTCCAGAAGCTAAATGTGGATATATACATATACATGCATACATATATATATACACATATATATACTTACATGTATGTGTACACTCATGTTAATCTTTACATGATTACAATCTTTACAAAGATTAAAGTTAATCTTTACATCTCTATGAGATATAAGATAAGCAAAAGAGTTGCCTCCTGGTTCATTGATAGAAAAATTGAGGCAAAAAGGTCTTAACTGATTTAGCCATAATCATATGATGCTACTGTGAATCCTGTTGTATACCAGTCTTGGACCTGTTGTATACCAATCTTGGATCTGTAGACCTCATCCTAGCTTTCCCTTTTCCTGTTGCCGGATGTTGGAGACTCAGAACTACACCAAGACAGTATGCCTGTCTGGGACTTGCCCTCATCAAATGCTGCTATTGCAGTGATGAGCTCAACCCAAGGCTCTCAGTCATTCCATCAGGTGAGTGCACAGACAATGTTGACCTGCATCCAGGGCCATGTATGTTCTCTGTGCTCCTAGATCCTGGCTCTGTGTCCAGCTCTTGGGCTCTTGTATTACAGAGATCAGTACTGACCACTGGCTCACAAGTCCACACCTGAGGCAATTGAAATATACAGCCCATGTATTTAACTCTCCAGGATACCCAGAATGCAGATTTATTTCTCAGCCTGCCTTCAAATCTGTGCTTGAACAAATTTGCATGACTGATACATACATACTCAGATACACTAATTCACAACTTGCATCAGCAGATATTTTCACATAGAGATCATATTAAAGGCACATGAGTTCTTCTCAAATTTGACATGTTCACAAATTTTTAAACACTCAAGTTAACTAGACTTTGGGTACCTTAAAGGCAGTTTTTGCTTCACAACTTGAGGACAGGGTTAATTGACCACAACTATTTCTGCTATCAACACCAATTTGAGGAAACATTCTAGAGGCTTTTCTGAGAACAGAGGGTTTAACCTGGGGTCTCTGAGCTTGTTGTTTTTTTAAATATTTTAAAAATTATTTCAATGTAACTAATTTCCTTTATCACATATATTTTATTTTATGCATCTAAAAACATTATTTTAGATGTCCATAGACTTGACTAGACTGCCCAAAGGGTACACAGCTTAAAAACATTAAGCACTGGGGTGGATAGGTGGCACAGCGAATAGAGCACCAGCCCTGGAGTCAGGAGAACCTGAATTCAAATATGGCCTTAGACACTTAACACTTACTAGCCATGTGACCTTGGGTAAGTCACTTAACCCCAATTGCCCTGCCTTCCCCCCTCCAAAAACAAACAAACAAACAAAAACATTAAGAACCCAGTTTTAAGAGTTTTCCTATGAAGGAGGAATGGCTTAACCTATGGACAGCTGCGAGCCCACTTTGATTCTGCCTAAAGCTATTTGTCCTCAATTCTTAACACACAGCATATCAAAAACATAACTCATAGAAAATATAATCAAGATCAGGAGGAAAAAGATTCTGGGTAAGCAAGGAGCATCAAAAACTAGAAAGGTTGTCAAATAGAGGAATGTGACGCAGAAGAGAAAGGGAAGAAGAATCTTCAATCTTCCAGAGCCATTGGACAAACTCTTTGGAGGAAGAAACAGGAGCTAGTACTCCTTTGGAGGAATTTTCCATTTTCACCAGCAGGTAGAAGGAAATATCATGCTGCCTTTAGGAAAGAAACATGTCTTAATTGTTGTCAACTCATGAGCTACATGCAGATCCAACATGACCAACTGGGAGGTTTTCCTGGGGCATGTGATGAATGTGGTAGAAGGCTGCTGAGAGTTATCAGATGTCTGAATCACTAACCTTTTTCAGTGATTCATGTCAGGATGATTGGAAATAATTTTAAAGAATATGTAAAAAATAAAGGACATAAATGTACAGGTAATGTTTTGATCACTTCTGACTGGCAGACAGAAGTTTGAAAGATATAAGGAAGTGAAATCAAGATATCAGAGTAGCTGGAAGCACAAGCCAGGGCCCATTCCACACCTCCTACACAAAGATCTAGAAAAACATAGCAGACTGAATTCTGATCTGGAAATCCAAGAAAAAAACAGTCAATTTTTATGCCCAAATTGGCATAGGAAAACAGAGATGTCTGCAGACACTAGGGAGAGAGTCTGACCAGCATCACTCCTGCAGAACATTCCAGGAATTAATAACTAAAAGAGGACCAGACTGCACACTGAGGCAGGAAGCACCAGGGCAAAAAGAGGTGCCAGGAGCTCTCTAAACAAGTGGAAGAACAACTCTGTTACCAACTACTCAATTCCAGGTCATGGGGTCTAGGATGTACTGAGGAGGGTTCTGTGGTAGAGAAAAGCACTTGTGGTCATGATCCATAGTTATATACTGAGTGAGGAATAAGCTTAAAAGCAATCAGTAGCTACATGGTTCTTATCCTGGAAGGAGAGCAGGGACTCAGTTTTTGCCTCTAGCCCAGGATGAGGTCTACAGTGGCATAAGCAGGGTAAAAATCCCAGATCAAAGGGAAACCTGCAGTTTAGTCACTCTCAGCCTGTAGAGCCTCCCATTGGGCTGATAGTGGCTGAGTCTAGCAGCAGTGTGTTGAAATTTCCAACCACAGGAGCAAGCTAACAGAGGTCTTGCTCAGCCCTAGGGTCAGATCAGACCTAAGTCAGGAACTTGTAGAGTTCAGACCAGGGAAGTGAGTAGACCCCAACCCTGGTTCATATCTCTTTGAAAACACTGAAAGCTCCGAGATTCCAAAGCCTGAACTGTCACTGATTTCTTAGAATAATACCATATTCACATCAAAAAAGCCACAGAAGCTGAATGCAGATCAAAGCATACTAGTTTCTCTTTTTTTTCTTGTTTTTTTCTTTCTCATGGTTTTTTCCTTTTGTTCTGATTCTTCTTTCAACATGGGTAATGTGTAAATATGTTTGATATGATTGTACATGTACAGTCAAAAGAAAAAAAAAACAGCAGAAGGACCCAAGAGGACAGAAACTCAGTGCAGATATTCCCCTCTGAAGCGTGCACAGCCCAATCCCAAAACAGAGTCCAAAGTTAAGAGTAAGCTAGAAGAGTGATGGGGGAAATGACAGGGAACTTCAAGATACACATCTAGAAGAAGAAAATGACTTTAAAACATTTATAAGTAAAGCTACTTCAGAACACACACACACACACACACACATACATACACATACATACACACACACACACACACAAAGAGCTTTGGCATCTGTCCAGTCAGTCATAATTTCTGGAAGAGATAAAGCAAGAGTTAAAAGGAAAAAGATCCAAAATTTTTTTAAGATTTTAAAACTAAATGAGAAGTAAAAGAAAGGAGAACTAGGGAAGAAAGATTTAGAATGAGTTTGGAAAAAGAAGTACAAAACCTTACTCAAGAAAATAACTCTCTTAAAGATACAATTGGTTCAATAGAAACTCCCAAAGACACCAAGAAATATTCAGTTAGAGGAATGAAAAAAAAGATAAAACTAGTGTCAAAAGACTGGGAAAAAATATAAGAAAAGGTAAGATATCTCATAGCAAAAAACAACTGACTTGGAAAACAGATTGAATAGAAATATTTTAAGAATTTTTTTTGACTGCCTTAAAATCATAGCCAAAAAAAATGAGCCTAAGGCATTATATTTCAAGAAATCTTGAAAACTGCCCAATAGTTACCTCCTTAAAGAAGGCCCTAAATGGAGGAATATTATATCCAAAATCCAGAACTCCAAGGTTAAAAGTTAAAAAAAAATACTGCAAGTGGCCAGAAAAATTCAAGTACCATAAAGCCACAGTTCGGATGACATAAGATTTAGCAGCCACCACTATAAAGGATCTCTGAGAGCTTAGAATAGAATATCCCGGAAGACAGTAGATCTTAGGCTTGCAGTCAAAAAGAATGAATGTACCCAGAAAAACCCAGTATAATCCTGCAGGGAGAAATAGGTCTTTAATAAAATAGAGGACTTTCAAGCATTCCTTATGAAAAGATCAGAACTGAATAGAATATTAGACATGTAAATAGAAGAGTCAAGAGAAGCATAAAAAGATAAACATAAGTGAGTGATCATAAGGGACTAAACAACGATAAACTGTTTAGATTCTTATATGGGGAGATACTTCATGTATCCTCTATGAACTCTATTATCATAATGGATCATAGGAGTCTTAATTAGACAGAGGACCTGATACTGATTCTGTCATGTCTAGAAATTCTTAAAATGAAGAAGTGAAAGGCAAGGAAAGAGGAATATACTTGCTGGAGAAGAGAAGAAAGAGTAAGAATGGGAGGAAGTTTTCTCATATAAATGGAGGCGTACAGGGGAGCAGGTGACATTTGAACCTCACATCTAAATTGGTCGCATGAGGGAAGAATACACATATATACATGTTGTTGGGTACAAAAATACATTTCACCCAACAGGAAAATGAGAGGGGAAAAGGTTAAGGGAATGAGAGAAGTAAAAAGGGAGAGTAAATTAAAGGAGTGATTATTCAGAAGCAAAACAAACTCTTAAAGATGTGACAGGAAACAAAGAGAAGGAAAAGTATAAGAGAATGGAGAATGAAGGAAATATACAATTAACCATCATAACTGTAGATGGAATTAAATTACTCATAAAACAGATAAAGATAGCAGAGTAGATTAGAAACCAGAATCCAATAACATCTTATTTACCTGAAGCACACCTGAAACAAATATATACACATAGCTGAAGTAAAGAGGCAGGAGTAACAGTCATAATCTTAGACAAAATAGCAGAAATACATCTAATTAGCAGAGACAAACAGGGAAACTACATTTTGCTGAAAAGTACCATAGACAATGACATAAATTTCCTGGTTAGACTTTGAAGTACTGGCTGCATCTTCACTCATTCTCCTCTAACTCTCTACTCAGGACAGGAGAGTTGCTCCCCGTTGCCACTTCTAGGTTTTCTCTCTGCCTCCATCTTTTTGTAACCTTTCTTCAAAATCCTGGTAGTTACTGTCTACAGACCCCTAGGTCATTCACCTTCCTTCCTTAATAAGTTAAGTAGCACAACTTTTCTCTCCCCAGCAACTGCCCTTATTCTAAGAGACCAGCATACATATTGACTGTCCACCAAACTCCCTAACCACTCAGTTCCTCAACCAATTCACTTCCCAGGAACTATTCCATCCCACCCCAGCTGCACACAAAGAGAGTCATACCCTTGATCTTGCCATCACCCACAAATGCACCGCCTCCATGTTCAAGAATCTGAAATCCCTTTATCCGACCATAATGTATTGGCTTTTACCTCCCCCTCTGCCTTTACTTATAAAACCCTAGCCTTTATTCACGCCATGACCTTCAATACCTTGACCTTTCAATTCTCTCCCAGGTCATCTCCTCTGCAGAAGCCAGTGTTTCCTTTTCTTTCCACCTTGACACTTTGGCGAACCAATTACAACTCTGCACCATCCCCTGTTGAATCCCTAGCTCTGGTATCATATTGTTGATTACACTCAGCCATGCATCAGCCTTAGATCACTTCCATTATTCACAAAAAAGGTAGAGAAAATCAGGCAATTGTTCTGACTGGGTCTAATACAAATTTATGTTAAGCAACCTCAACGAGGCCCTCTCTTCTGCTACTACATCCTCCTATACCTCCCTTATCAACTCACTGTCCTACTTTCCACAGCAGCTTTTCCAAACCTTTTCATCTGTGCTCAAACCTCTAACCTCCCATGACTTCTCCCCCACAAGCTCCCTCTTCTCTCATTTTTATCACTCAGAAGCCTTCTACCATTTTTCCTCCTTTACTTCTTGCCAAAGCTAACATCTTCTATTTGTTGAAGTGATTCCATTCCTGCCCATCTCCTCCAACAGATTGTGTCCTCATATCCCTACTCTCACTTATTTTCAATCTCTTCTTGTCTACTTGCTCATTCCCTACTACCAACAAATAACTCTCCCATCCTGAAAAAACAAAAAACAAAAAGGCCATCTATAATACAGGCCTCCACTTGTCTCCTTTCACTCTTCCTAATCCTTTGTAATTGGGCTTTCAACCTTATCATCCCACCAAAACTACTCTCCAAAGTTTCCACTGATCTCTTAATTGCCATATCCAATAATGATCTTTTCTCAGTCCTCATTTTCCTTGACCTATCTGTAGCCTTTGACACTGTTCATCACTCTCTCCTCCTTGATATTTTCTTCTCTCCGGGTTTTTGGGACACCATTCTCTCTAACTGCTCCTTCTCATTTTTTGTCTCTGAATCCTCAACTAGATCATGCCCTACAACAGACTTCTGTCCTGGTCCCTTTTCTCTCCTTCTACACTACTTCACTTTATCTCATCAGCTCCCATGGATTTAATTACCATCTCTTTGCTAATGATTCTCCATTCTACCTCTCCTACCCCACCGGCTTTGCTGACCTCCATTCATTCTCACATCTCTGACTATCTTTGCAGATTCAAGATGGATGTCCAGTAAACGTCTAAAACTAAATATGTCCAAAACAGAACTCGTAATCTTTCCCCTGTATCCTCTTTCCTCATAATTTCCCTTTTACTATAGAGGACAATACCATCCTCCCAGTCACTCAGCTCACAACCTAAGAGTTATCCTTGATTCTCAATATCTCTCATATCTCATATCCAATCTTTTGTTTCTGTTTCACCTTTGCAACATCTCCTATATATGCCTCCTCCTCTCCTCTCATGGTGCCACCTTCTAATGCAGGTTATCTCATCCCTTCTTGCCTAGACTATTGCAGTAGCTTGCCTCAAGTCTTTCCCTATTTCCTTTTTAACTTTGCCTTTTGACTTCCTTAACTTCCTTTAAGTCTCGTGTAAAATCCCACCTTTCACAGAAAGTCTTCCCTAACCCTTCTTAATTCCATTGCCTTCTCTCTTTTAATTATTTCCTGTTTTAGCTTGTATATAGCCTGCTTTGTGTGTGTGTATATATATATATATATATATATATATATATATATATATATATACATTTGTTTGTATGTTCTCTCTCCCTTGAGGTCAGGGACTATCTTTTGCCTCTTTTTGTAATGATTATTGATTGATTAATATCACAAAGGTATCAATCACTAAAAATTACAACTATCACTATGACTAGAATGGATTTATAATAAGACTGCAGTGTCAGCATCATGAACAGTATAAACATAATCTACCTTATTACTAACAAAATTAACAAAAATAATATGATTATATAAACCCATGAAAAGCTTTCGACAAGATACAACACACATTCCTGTTTTAAAAAAACAACTAGAAAACACAAGAACAAACAAAGCCTTCTTTACAATACTAAGTCATATCTATCTAAAACCAGTAGCCAAAATTATCTTTAACGAGGATTAATTTAAGACCTTTCCAGCAAAATTGGAGTAAATCAAGTATGTTCATTATCACCATTACTATATAGTGCTAGAAATGCTAACACTAGCAACAAGATAAGAGAAATAAATTGTGTGTTAATAAGCATAAGCGAAGAGGAAACAAACCCCCCCAAAAAAACTTTTTACAGATAAAATGATGGTTTCCTTAGAGACCCCTAGAGAGTCAACTAAGAAAACTAATTGAGATAATTAACTACTCCATTAAAGTTTCAAGATATAAAACAAACCCACAGACATCATCAGCATTAGAGATAGTATAAAATACTTGGGAGTCTACCTGCCAAGACACACACAAGAATTATATGAACATATTAAAAAACATTTTTTCCTACAAGTAAAGAAAATCTAAATAATTGGAGAAATACAATTTTTCTCATGGATAGGCTAAGCCAATATAATAAAAATGGCATTGTTAAATAAAATTAATCAGTTCCATACCAAACCAAAAAAAATCCTTTATAGAGCTAGAAAAATAATAAATTCATTTAGAGTACCAGAAGATCAAGAATGTAAAGGAAATTAGTGGGGAAAAAAGTAGAAAATGAAGGGAGTGCCTATTAGTATCAGATCTCAAACTGTACTAAATCACAGACATCAAAGCACTTTGGTACTGCACACATTAGATACATAATATACAGAAGCAAATCCTCACTATAATCTAATATTTGATAAATCCAAAGATCTGAGCTATTGGGGCAAGAAATTATTATTCAGCAAAAAATTTGGAAAATCTAGAAAGTAATCTGGTAGAAACTAGGCATACATGATCATATCCCATATAACAAGTTAAGCTCCAAATGAGTACATGATTTAGACATAAAGGATGACATTATAAACAGATTAGAGGAGCAAAAGAAGAAATGATGTCAGATCTATGAAGAGGGGAAGTGTTTATGACCAAATGAGATAAAAAGGATCACAAAAAGTAAAATGAACAATTTTTATAACACAAAATTTACAAGTTTTTGTAAAAACATAGCCTAAAATAGCTGAAATTAGAAGAGAAGAAAGATATAAGAAAAAAATCTTTGCAGCAATTTTCTCAAATAAAGGTCTCATTTCTAACTTACATACAGAACAGAGTCAAATGTATAATAATAAGAGTCATTTCCTAAGTTGTAATTGACCCAAGGACACAAATAAGTGTTTTTCAGGAGAAGGAAACCAAGCATTCAATAGCAATTTTTTAAAAATACTCTAAATCACAAATAATTAGGGGAAAAAAGAAAATTAAAATAACTCTTGAGTTACCACCTCATATCCATCAGATTAATAAGGTTGGGGGCGGAGCCAAGATGGCGGCATAGAAGCAGCAAAGCACCACAGCTCTCACACAAACACGCTAAAAAACTCATAAAATGGGACGCTAAATAGATTTTCAAGCTCTAAAACTCTCCAAAAGACAGAGAGAACATCTGTTGCTACAGGTAGCGCAGCAGGCGGGGCTCTTCGCAGCAGTCTGGGACCCCGTCCGAAACTCCGACCGGGTCAAGCCCTGGCGCATCGGGCGGGGAACTGCAGCTATAGGAGAGCAGATCGGCTGCACTGGAGGCACAATTCCCACATC
>CM053594.1:271506448-271543316 GCA_028646575.1 Pseudocheirus occidentalis
TGTGGGAGGGGCCTTACAGTGGGATCAATGTTCTGGGCTGGGGGGTAGGGGCAAAAAGGAGAGAAAATCTGTAACTCAAAACCTTGTGGAAATGAATGATGTAACCAAGAAAATAAATTAAAATTAAAAGAAAAAGAAAAAAAGATTAATAAGGTTGCCAAAAAATGAAAATGACAAATATTGGAAGGGATGTGGGAAAATAGATATATAATTAAATGGTTATGTAGATGTGTATATATGTGTATATATACATACATGCATATGGGTGTATGGAGCCGTGGGTAGGTCTAGCCATTTTAGAAAGCAATTTGGAACTATGCTAAAAAGAGCTTTCAAACTGCATTTTCTTTGTCCTAGCAGTACCAATGTTATATACCAAAGAAATTAAATAAGAAAAGAACCCATATATATCCTCAGATAGAGAAATGATGGATACTGAGTACAGATTGAGGTTTATGATTTTGGGAGAGTGGGGGTTAGACTTTTGGACATGGCAGATGTGTGGAAATCTGTTTTACTTGACTATACATTTGTCTATACCGTTTTGTTACTGGGTTTGTTTTTGTTGCTTCCCAGTTGTGAGATGGTAGAAGAAGAGAGAGAATTCAGACCTGGACAAAAAATAAAATTGATTTTTTTAAGTCAAAGGAAGATGTTGGAAGTGAATAGCTAGTTACCTAGATGGTCCAGAAAAATAAGATTTGGTTTTATAGATCATAACTCAAAATATTGTAATAATTGATTCTTGAATAAGTGTGAAATGTTATGTTATGAGGAAAGAATGTGTTGAGTCAGATACTTGCTGAGGGTTTCAAACTGAAAATGGAGAGGATTCAGGAAAAAAGATTCCCACATGAAACTTCGGATATCAAGTGCAGCTCACATTGGGAAACAGAGGAAGAGGCACCTATTAGTTCCCAGGGAGAAATAGTTTGGAATATTGTATCTTTTTGTAATTTCATCAGAGGCAACAAGTTGGAAAGTGGATTGGAGTCAGGAAGACTTGCATTTAATTCCATCCCCAGACACTGACTAGCTGTGTGTCCTTTGGCAAGTTTCTCTAGCTATAAAATGGGGATAATAATAGCACCTGCTTCCATGTCCTGTTGTGAGAATCAAAATAGTCAGTGCTTAATAAATATCTGCTTCCTTTTTTTCTTTCATTTTCTGCCTTAAGTTTAATCATCCATTCTATGGTAGTGATTCTCAGATCTGCATTTCTTTTTTTTTTTAATCTTAATTTATTTTCTTGGTTACATCATTCATTTTCACAAGGTTCTGAGGTACACTTTCAGTGAGCCAAGGCTGGGAGGTGGGGCTGCAGCACCCCACTAAGAGCTCCAGCAGGTGTGAGGGCCCCAGCTAGGGGATGACGAGAATGAAATTTTCTTCATGCCATCATAGGAGATCATTTTGTCAGTCAGTTTAGTTTTACTGTTTTCCTTAATAGAAGAGAGGATTCATATGGGCAGGGGGTTGGGAGGAATAGGGGCAGCCAAGATTTTTTTAAATAGATCTTAAAATAGAAAGTTTTAAGAAGTAGTTAATTCCCTATCACTAGAAAGTCTTTAAGTCAAGGCTAGATGCCCAGTGGTCAGGGATATTGTAGAGGAGATTCATGCCTGAAGTAGCAGTTAAATCAGATCTTCTCTAAGGATACTTCCTATGCTAATATTCTTTGATTCTGTGATGCATACTGTCTTTTGCTTCACTCTTCCTAATCACTACTTCCCAAAGAGAAGTGAGATGGAAGACAAAATAATTTCAAGCTTTTCTGAAAAGAAGCAACATGACCTCATACCTCAGGCTAGCCTATTCCCGTCCCTACTTCTCCCTTACCTTGTTTCAAATACTATGTTCTTGGGTTTTTTTTCCCTCAAAGACAGGGGGGAAATGGGTCCTTTCTCAGTGAATGCGAGTGGAATTAGAAGTTGATATATTCTTGTCCCAAAATCTTCACTTGGTCTCCTAATGTCTCATTTCATTTGAATTCCTGAAGCTGAACCACTGTTTCAGCCTGAGTTAGGCCTGGCTTACCTACAACAAAGTGCTTAAACTCATATTCTTTATACTTCAGATTCTTACATTAGATTATTTGCTAGACTATAGTTTTTGCATTCAGTACTTTAATAGACCTTTGATCTCATCACATTCAGGTACTACTTCCATTGGTACAGATGGTAGTCCATCCTTGTCTTCTCATCCACTACAATTATTGTTCAACAGTCTTTTACTGTCCTTAAACGAATTCTTCATATATAATTTACCTGTAGCACCAGGAAACTGTAACATGCACAGCAGTGACAGCCCAGTAAAACCATTTCAACAGATGGGCTTATTCAGGTTGAGGGCAAGCAACAAGCCTCAAGCCCATCACTGAGTTACAGGGATGTATACTCCAACCATGTGAAGACTTCTCCCATCAGAATAGGCAGATGAGAACAGTTTGTTCAAATGGCCATGAAGGAAGCTGAAGTAGGCACTGTGGAGTACTCAGAGCTTGATCAAAGACACCAAGGTCATCCACTGTGTCCTGGGCTGTCACTAGTCATCCTGACTTTTGTCATACCGCTGGACTTTGGTGACTCTGGAAAAGAGAGTAAGGCTGAAAACTTTGTGCAGCTCTACCTCATTTAAATTCAGTTCACACGTGAGTCAAAATATCACCCGTGATGTCATCAGCCCTGTTTGAAAAGGGGATGAAAGGCAACCCAGTGTACTAGAGGACTTTATAAAGTGTCCCTTAACATTTCTCAAGTACCAGTGCAGCATTCAGTCTGTTCCTCTGCTATGTTTCACTCTGGTTATATGGTTGGATGTCACCACTGCTGCTTTTTAGTATCTTTAGCTTTTCAAGCTAAGACTTTCTCCATCATCTCCTCATGTTGCTCATATTGTTTATATTGCTCATATTGTTTCCATCCTTAGACTTTATATTTAAAAGGAATCTTTAGCCAACTTTTCATTTTCTTTTAACATTTTATCTTGTTACTTCTTTTGTGATTTGCTCATATCCAGGTTATTATTTATGTCAGTATTTCTTAATTATAGAATCTTAAAGAGAGTATCAGAAGTCTATGTTTATTCCTGGTGTTTTTAATCTGCAAGGTCCTTCATTGTGTGAAACCTTCCCTTTAAGCAGTTTTCTAATCAGTGGTGCAAAAGGGAAGGCCTCAATACAACTCTGAAGTTACACCAATAGAATTATAGATATCTGGTGGGTGCCCATAGCAAAGTCTGTTATTGTTTTTAGCATAGCATATTAGCTATAAAATAAGAGGTGTAGACTAGATGGCCTCCTCAGATGATCATCACTGTTCTTCTTTCTTTAGACATATCTTTTGCACTTTTTGCTTTTGGATAAAGTAGAGGTTTTCAGTAGCATGAGACTGATCACAAGCTCTTCATGGAATAATGAAGGTGAGAGTTGGAAACACCTCAGTGTTAAAATACATCTTCAAAGTAGATGAATTCTGCTGAAGAATTACTTTTAGCCATTATGGGTTGTAAAGTATGGGACATTTTCTCCAGACTAGAGGTTCTTAAGGTTTTTCTGTGTCATGAATCCCCCTGAAGCAGTCTGGTAAAGACTATGGAACTCTTCTCAGAAAGATCTTTCTAACTGCATAAAATAAAGTACATAGAATTACAAAGGAAGCCAGTTATATTCATCTATAGTTACAAAAAATATTTGAAAACTTCACAGACCCACTGAAATCTTTTCAGAGTCCAGGATAAGAACTCTTGATTTAGAGAAGAAATTCTATTTTTCCATATAATTTTATGAAGTCTAGCTTTGTTAGTTTGTCTTTGGAGAGAGTGAAGGAAACCTTTATCATGTTTAGGGAGAACATATTTCAGAAAGGTTTGGGGTTATTGTGTGTTTAGTTGTTCCATGTCCAGTCATGTAAGGCAGTCTAAAGAATTAGTAACAAGAAACCACCTGAATAAGTACTGGCCCTATTTCAGAAACCAGCTGAGTCTGCTTCTGAAAGCAGCAGGTGGATTGTAAGTGCCACTCTGTGGCGAAAACGTAACTTCTTTAACTGCTTGAGAAGCTTAGCACATCAGTAGGTCTGTACAATTCCATTTATAGACCACACTGACCATTATACTAGATGGATTCATTGAGATGAGCGGCTAAAACAAGTTACATTCCATCATCATTTTCTTGCATTAATTTAAAAATGAATTTAGTTGGCTTTAAATGGACATTTGTTTTTATTGTCTCAAAGAATAGACTTTTCCTCTAGTAAAACAGAATAATGTATCTATATGGTGCCCTAACTTGAACAGTACATAAAGATTAGTAAATAAGACTCCATTAAAAATACTTATAATGTAAGTAACATGGGTCCCAGTAGCATTTCTAATGTCCATTAATGCTTATTCTGAGGATCAGAGCTCATTTTACTGAGCCATTTAGTCAAACCGTGTGATTATTTAGAAAGTTAATTCATGCATACTAAAATCTAGCTTAAGTAATGCAGAGGGTAGGAGGTAAAACTCTATGGAGACGATAGTCCTTTTTGTTATTTAATGATCAGCCATAATTAACTTGCAAATTTGAAATAATTAGAACAAATTAAAGGTATTTAACTTTGCCTCCCTAAAGAAAAATTCAAATTGCACCAAATGCAGCTTTAAATTATTCAAGTCTCAGAGGTCTGTGCTGGGTTCTTTTTTTTTTTTTTTTACAATGCCTTTTCTATGATGAGAATACCAATCTGCTTTTTGTCAGAAAGCATCCTATCAAGTAATTGTTCTTTGTGTCTAATAAATGACAGCTATTCTTCTTTGTAAAAGTATTTCAGTCTCCGAAGACTACATCAGCATTTCCGTGGCATTTTAATTCAATAAAACAAAAGGTTAATGTTTTTCTACTTTTTAAGGAATGCAAATACAAGTGGTATTCAGTTGGTCCTGAATGACATTTAAAATTTGCCATTCAAGATTAAGCAGAATATCGTGATATGAGATTTGGGCAAGCTGGGGAGGGGGAAAGTTCATCACCTATATACCATTGGAATTTCAGTGAGCCTAAGAGAAATGATTAATCTTTTATATTTTGGTGCCTAGATCATGAAGCTTAAAATATCATATGTTAGAATTTAGTAATAATGAAAATTAAATGCAATCAAACCTTAATGACTTAAAGGTAGCCAGCATTTTGTCCAGTATCTATCTCCCTGATTTCTCCTTCTGTGACTCTTTCATTGACCTTGGCTCATTTTACTGTTTACTTAGTGCTGCTGCCAAAGGGCAAGCGTGGAGAGAATTCTGCTCTTGTAGATTCACCATCTATTACAAATGATGTTGGGTTTTAAATCAATCATAGTCATCTACCAAATTGTACATATACACTTTTCTAGAGCATGTATAGTAATAAGTATGAATTTTTTCTTACTCGTGGTCGATTGAGCAAACATTTGTTAAATGACTATTATATATACAAAGGACTATTCTAGACGCAAGATAAAGGGACAAAAACAAAATGGTTCTTACCCTCAGAAAGCTAAAATTCTACTTAATTTAATAAAAAAAATTTAGGACATTCATCTCCAACTCTTTTTTGTTCCACAAACCCCTTTCAGCAAAAAAAAAAAAGTGTGTCATAAACCCCCAGAATAATTTAATATTCTATTCATAATATTCAGTTTTGAATCACTGCAGAAGCAAATCTGTAATGATTCAAACATGCATATATCTGTTGTCACAAAAAGAAAATGTATTTGTAATATAATTGGGCAATTATTTACTGCTTAAAGAATTTTTTAGACTGAGCTCCTTGGACTGCCCTTGCAAACCCCCAAGGGGTGGACAAAGCACTAAATGGAGGTGGCTCCTGAGCCAAACCTTAAAAGAAAGTTGGATGCTAAAAGAAAGATATGAAGAGGAGCCTTCTGTGGAGTAAATATAGTTCTGGAAACAAGTTACAAAGATATCCATTTCTATACTTCCCAACATATCCAGAAGGTTAAATGGAGAGAATAACAAATGTGCCTGATTTGCACATTCTGACCAGTACATGGTAAAGTCAAAATATGAGCATGTGAAAAACTAAAAGAACAATACAAGGCAACATATATTGTGCCAGAATGATACGGTATAAATTGTAAATGCTATTGCTACCAAGGGAAAAGAGAGGTCAATATGAACTGGCATAAATGGAGAAGGTTTGATAGAGCAGGTAAAATTTAACTGGGGCCTTCATTGATTTGGATTAGCAGAATGGAGTGGGAGAAACCTAAAATCCTTGAATGGCTCAAATGAAAAGCTTGGAGGTGAGAATAAGCTTGTTGTTGTGAAAAACAATGAGGAGACCCTAGATTGTAGAGAAAAGTAGAGTGGTTGGTCCAGAATGGTATATTTGGGAAAGCAAAATGGGAACAGATCACAAAGAGCTTTGATATCAGCAGGAATAATGTGGGCTTGACCAAATAACCTTTTGAAATCTACTTAAGGTTCTTTACTAGGGAATGACAGATTAAAAGATCATTTCTGTCAACCAGTCAACAAATGTTTATTGAGATTTAGGAAGATTAGTCCAGTAGCTATGGGCAAGATAGACTAGGGAGATAACTGCTGAAAAGGAGATCCAGGGAGAGGAAGTTTTTGCAGTAAACCAGACTGAAAGTGATATGAGGGCAGTTGGCAGTAGGAATGGAGAAGTCGCAGAAAATCCCAGAAACATTGCACTTAAATGGAGAACCTCTGATTTTGGTCTCATCTCCTCTTACCTTCTCTGCTTCTCTTTATTCAAGCCTTTGCCTATAATGTGGGAATGTTGCAGGAATAAAATAATAGATATAAAAGTACCTTGGAAAGTATGAAAGTATGCTAAAAATTATAAAATTATAAAAATAAAAGATGGTGTTTAGAAGGATTGATAGGATCCAGTAGATGAATGTTCAATAAATTCTAGTTTAATTGAATTAAACTGAATATAAAGGATGAAAAAAGGGAAAAGCTTTTTTTTTAATGACTCCACATTTTCAAGTTTGAATAATTGGGAGTAGGGAGACCAATATGAGGGATGAAGTGATTGTGACTCTGGTTTTGGAGAGTTCTGTACTGGAGATAGAAATTTTGGAGTCATCATCATAAAGCCATTATTTGAAGCCATGAGACTAGATGAGCTTTCTGAGGAGAAAGAGGACCTTAACGAATACCCATAGTTAGGGTGGGAAGTAGAAAATGAATCTGAGAAAGACATGGAAGAAACAATGAGATATACATAGGAAGAGAAGGAGAGTAGTATATTGTCCATTCTATTTTTAAATACCCTACATAATTAGACCTTCACACAATCACTGCCTTTTACTTATTAAGGTCTTTCCCATTCTTCAGCTTTCTGTTTCCCTTTTATGTTCACATTTCCTAATTCTTCTACTTTTCCATTGTGCCTTTCCAGCCCAAGCAGTTTGAATCCAGTGGGTTATTCCCCTTTCTGATCTGTTTCTACCATCCTGCCACTTTGCCTTCCTCCTCTGCTCTATTCATCTTCTTGAATTATGACCTAAGCCTTCCTCTTCACTTACCCTATTATTTGCCTTTGTATAACTGTATTTGCTTCTCTTCTTTCTCTCATCCTCTTTACATGTAACTTTCCCAGTTTAGTTCTGATTTATTTGTCTTTGTGGACCCTATTTAATTTCATGATATTATATGTTTTTAAATCCTAGAATGTGGATTATATTTTCTTATAATTATGTATCATGGCAATTGCTATTTTTATTTGACTTTGTTGGGCTTAAAATTGTACAACTTACAATAAAAGAGATTAAGGCATAGCTCTCAATGGCATTTTATGAAAGGACCCATGGGCCCCTCTAATGAAGTAGACCTCAGATCTTCCTCACAATCTGAGATGCCCCCTTCTTCCAGGACCTTGTAGTTATAGAGTTTGATACTTAGAAATTCTTAGAGTGGTTATATAAAATACAGAATAATTCCATTTGTTGACATATGAGGCATAATCTAAAATAAACAAAAATGATATGTCAGCAGCATCACAGGTTGGGTGAAGCAAGGACTATCCCTGCTGACTAGGTGGTCATAAGACAGATGGCTCTTTAGGTTAGGCAAGAGGAGATGGTACAAGCTATACATACACTCCAGGAAGGTATCAGGGGGACTTGCCATACCATGCTACCACCCATGCCTGGTTTGGTCATGGAATTTGAACAAAACGGGATGGAGATATCCTTGTCAGCATTCTTGAGGTTGTGCAAGTGAGCTCCTTGGTTGTTAAACAAGTAATAAACATTACATTAAGTATTGAGGCCCATTATAGGGCTCTTCTTTTAGAATCTATATTCCTATGTGATTTATACAAAGTATGGATTAATACATTGCTTATTACCATACCTATTATTAGGTGGTTGACTAGATATGTATTACTAGATGAATATACTAACAAGCATTACCCCTTATAAAATCATAATGAATTGAGTAATACTGATTAGAGTTTGAGTAGGAGTCCTCAATGAACCATTTCTCTCAACTTAGTAAACCAAAGTTCATTACGTTCTTCCCATTTTGGGCAGTAAGCACTAAGAGTACAAGCAGGAACTATTAGTTTCTAATTTCTTTCTTCAGATTTACCTGTTTGTCTCCTCTTGAAGCATACCATCTTGACTTTTTCCATTATATTTACTTCTTTTGGTTGTTTGTCCTAAAATTTAGAACTTAGGCATTAACTTTGCACTTATAGCTACCAGTACTTGTAGAAGGGGTGTCTTCTTTACTCTCTAAACATTTTCATCTTCTCAGTCGCTGACATTGATATTTTTGTGCCATTATCTCAGGCTCTTACACTAAAACTTGTCAGAATACACATTGGAAGCCTAATTCAGACTGCCCTATTTAAGAATTAAAAAGGGGAGGATCAAGAGGTCCATGGAAGTGCTTCAAAGCAGGGTTATGTTCATAGATGCACCTTCAAAGTTTAGTGACTTAATAGTGTTTCCTATCTATATTGTGTTCCCATTTTTTATACGCTGTTTCTGTTCTTCTACAATATGTCAAACATTGACTATTCCCATGTTTTGTCATTTTTTCCAGCTTTCTGGTTTTGATTTGCATTTTTCTTGAAACTTCCTTTCATATCATGTTTAATAGTTTTTCTTTAGGCATCTGTTAATATCCTTTGACTTCTTATCCATTGGAGAATAGCATTTGTTCTACATATTTCTGCTAATTGTCTGTCTGTATTGGATATCAAACTTTTATTAGCAATATTTGATAGAAAAATTTTCTTTCATGAGGCAGATTCCCTTTGTATCTCAGATAGGCTGATGTAAGTTAGTTATTTTTCCAAAAGCTTTTCACTTTTTTTAATCAAAATTATTATTTCTTATATTTTGTAACAGGCTATATTCCTTGTTTGGATAAGAATTCATCTCTGCCCATAGCTGTGAAAAGTATATGACATGTTTGCTTTCTAATTTTGCATGGTATGATCTTTAACATGTAGGGCATGTATCCATTTTGAATATTTTTTTTCACTTTTTTGGGGGAAGAGGGAGGGAAGGGCAATTGTATTTAAGTGACTTGCCCAAGGTCACATGGCTAGTAAGTGTTAAGTGTGTGAGGTCGGATTTGAACTCAGGTCCTCCTGACTCCAGGGCCATTGCTCTACTCACTGCACCACCTAGCTGCCCCCTATCCCTTTTGAATATTTTGTGGGGAATAGTTGATGTTGATATAAGCCCAATTTCTGCTAGACTGCTTTCTTGTTTTTCTAGCAGCTTTTATCAAGTAGAGAGTAAGTTCCTAGGGAAATATTTATTTTAGGTATATCTAACACTCTGCCTTCAGTTGCATTTTTGTCATCTAGTCTATTACATTGATTTTCTTTTGTATTTTTTTTAGCAAGTACCAAATTGTTTAGACGATTGCTACTTAATAAGATTGTTTGACATGTAGAAATCCAATTTTCCCTCCATTCCTACCCTTTTTTCCCCATTATTTCCTGTGATATTGTATATCTTTAGTTCCTCCAAATCAATTTCATTATTGTTTTATCCAGCTTTACAAAGTATGCTTTTGGTAGTTTGATTGCCATAACCCTAAATCTTTGGATTTACTTAAACAGTATTCTCATTTTTATTATTTTGTCACAGCCCAGCAATGATCATTGAGTAACCCTGTAGCTCATTGAGCTGTTTTTCCTCCTTAACAAACATTTATAACTAAGTCTATACAGGTATTAAATTTACTTTGGTAGATTGACTCCCAGATATTTTTTGCATTTTATAGTTATTTTCAGTGGGACATCTCTTTCAATTATTGCTTTCTGGATTTTTAAAAATTATTTATAAACATATTTGATTTTGTGAGTTTATTTTATAGCCTAAAATTTTGCTGAGCCAATTACCTCCATTACTTTCTTTGCTGATTCCTTAGGTTTTCTAAGTAAATTATCACATTTTAACAAAATAGGAAAAGTTTTGTCACCTATTTGTGTTTCTTTATTAAGAACTCTCCTATTTCTCTAATCTGACCTTGATTTCTTATCACATGCTCCTCCCTTCACACTCTATCCTTCATTCCTCTTACAGCTATCCTTTGCCTAAACTGTGACCTTCAATCCTTCCATCCCCCAGTACTTTCTCTGGCATTATCCTTGCTCTTGAATACTTCACTGTCTTTGAGACCTCAACCTGATAACTCAGTATTGTCCTCTCTTCTTGAGTCCCTTGGTCCCTTGTCCTTTTGCTCCTGTTCATTTTACTCTGCATCAGTTCATAAGAATTTGCCCAGCTTTTACTGAAACAATCTCTTTTATTTTTTACAACAATAGTATCCTATTATATTTATATACTATAACTTATTCAGCCATTTCCTAATTTTATGCCACCTCCTCAGATTTGCATGTGTTGTTACCTCAAAAAGAGTTAGAAATGTTTTTGTGTATCCTATCCTTGGAGTCTGTTTTGCTTAGGACTAAGCTGTCCCTTAACCTACCTTTTCTTTAACTCACCATTCTCTTTTCTCCCCTTTCCATACCCAGCTATATATCTTTCTCTCACTTGACCATTTCAAATGAGAGTAAGGCTCAATTGTGAGCCATCCCCTCTTTCTTCTTTGTTTATAGAAATGCCTACTTGCAAAGCCTGATTATATGAGATAAGTCTTCCTAACCTTCATGTCACTTTCCCCTTTCCTCAGTCCAGTCTATTACTCTACTCCTCTCATTTTCATTTTCAGATTATCAAGATATAATAGAACCACTCCAGGCATTCTGTCTGATTAAACTCCTGATAATAGAATTCAAAGGGGATATGTTTATCATCTCCCCATGTTAGAATGTAAGCAGTTTATCCTTGTTTGGTATCTCATGATTATTTATGTTTGTCTTTTTTATGTTTCTCTTAACTTCTGTGTTTGAACTTCAAAGTTTTCTACACAGCTCTGGGAGGGAGACTCAGTGAGGGAGAGATTTAAGGGATACAGTGGGGACAGCATCTGTTCAAGAGTAGTCATGTGGGGGCACTCTAACACCCAGAGAAAGACTGTAGACTAGAATGAGAGGAGGGCTCAGACGCAATCTGAGTCACTGCAGTAGGACTGGATAGGTAGCTTTGTCTTTTACCCAGCACCAGGTTACAAATCCAGAGAGGACTGAAGAGGGTACATGTGCCCAGAGGTGGTGTTTCAGAACGAGTGGTCAAAGTCCCTAGGCATTAAACTGAGAGAGGAAAAAATTCTAATAGCAAGCAGCAATAGTGTGCTTTAGACCACAGGAATAGAGCAGAGTCTCAGTTCCAGCTTCTAGCCAGGTCTGAAAGGGTTTATTTTTTAGTCTGCAACTTTGCTGAAGCTACTTTCTCAATTATTATCTTTTCTCATTCCTTAGGATTTCCCAAATATTCATCAGTAAATAAGGATAGTTTTGTCTTTTCTTATTTATCTTTATGCCTTTGATTTCCTTCTCTTGTCTCGTTGCTATTTGTTAGTATTTGTAGAACAATATTAAATAATATTTAAGAGTATCCTTATTTTTAAATATTTCATTACTAAATACTTTTTTTAATATTCAAGAATATCCTTGCTTTCCACCTATATTTATGGGGAAAGATTCTAGTGTATCACCATTGCATATGACGCTTGCTTTTGGTTTTAGATAGATACATTTTAATGACATTAAAAAGATCTCTCTATGCCTATACTTTTAGGATGGTGGTGTTTTTGTTTTTGTTTTTTTTGTTTTTTGCATAAAAGAGTGTTATACTTTGTCAAAGTCTATTGAGATTAATGTGTGATTTTTCAGGTTTTGGTTATTAATGTGATTGATTATGTTGATTGCTTTTCTAATATTGAAATATCTTTGAAAATTCCACTTGATTATAATGCATTATTTCTTAGACGAATCAATGTAGTATATTGGAAAAGATGTTTTTAATGATACTGACCTATAGTTTTCTGTCTGTGTTTATTCTTTCCTTGGTTTAGGCATTAGGACTATTATTTTTTTACTCATAAAAGGATTCTGGAAGATTGCTTTCTCCCTTTTTATGATAATAATTTGTGAAGTTTTTGTATTAATTATTCTTTAAAAGTTTGAAGATTTTTTTTCCTGTGAATCCATTAAAACCAGGAATTTCCCCCACTTCTGTTAGAACCTTTCCTGCTAAATTTATTGTTTTATTTTCTGAAATTGAATTATTTAAGATCTCTATCTCTTCTGGTGGTTTGAGTATTTTATATTTTTGCAGATATTCTTCCATTTCTTTTTGTTCTCAATTTTATTAGCATGTAACTATGCATAAGTTGATTATCCTTTTTCTTCTGATTTTGTTGTAATTTCATCTAGTTCATTTGCTATTTTGTTGATTTGATTTTCTGCCCTCTTTTTAATCAGATTAGCTAAATGCTTATCACTTAATGTCTTTTTGAAAGAACCACTTTTAGTATTACTTATCATTTCTATGTTTTTAGAATTTCTAATTTGTTTCTTCTCTATTTTTTAATCTTTTCTTTTGAATTTCTTTTAGATTTGTTTATTTGTTGGCTTCCTAATTTTTAAATGCACATTCAGTTTATTAATCTCTTTTTTCTATTTTGTTAAAATGTTTGTAGATGACTTTTTCCTTGAATACTGTTTTAGTTGCATCCAGAAATGTTATGTTGTTTCATCATTATTATTTTCTTTCACATAATTATTCCTTGTTTCTATTATTTGTTCTTTGTTCATTATCCAGTATTTTATTGTTAAGTCTCCTTATGGATCCTTTTCTTTTGTTTGTAGTTCCCGAACCAGTGACTTTATTTTGTATTGTGGTCTGCAAATCATATGTTGACTATTTCTGTCTTTTTACATTTGTTTGCCATATTTCTGTGCCTTAAGTAATACACAATCAGGTTTTGTAAAAATTTCATGTAGTGCTGAGAAATATGTACATTCTTTTTCAATCCCATTTAGAAGATGCCTTAAGTCTTCTACCTCTTGTTTCCCCAGCAATTTGTTTGGTTCTGTCTTTTCCCCTTCATTTATTTTTCTGTTAGACTTTTCCAAAGAGAAGAACATTGAAGTCTCCTACCAGTGTTATATTAATATTATATATGTTTCTTCTTATGGTTCAGTTAATGTTTCCTTTATAAATTTGAATGCTAAGACACTTAAGAGTATATAAGTTTATTATTATATTGGTTTCTTGCCTATGATTGTTTTCAGCATAATGTGGTTTTCTTGTTTATCAATTTTTGGTTTTTTATATTTTTGCTTTATCAGATTGCATGATTACAATTTCTGCTTTTTGAGGGTTCACCTGATGCATAGTAAATTTTTTCTATCTCATAGTTTATTTTGTGTATTTTTTTAAAGTTTATTGTAGCCAATAGAGTGTAGGGTTTTATCTTCTTATCCAGTCTCTTTTTTTCTTCATTTTATTGAACTACTCATTTGAATTGTTTCATTTTATTTATTGCTTAATCCGTTCACATTAAAGTTATAAGTGTTAGGTTTATATTTTCCTCTATTTGTGTCACATTTGGAGATTTTTTCAAGTTATGATTTTTTCACTCTCTTCAGTTATAAATGCAGTTCTGTCTCTCTCTAGTTACTTTAGCTTAATCTTTTTTTTAAAATGGTTCTGTTCCTACTAATGCTTTTCTCTTCATTCCTTACCATTTCTTACCACTTTATACCTTTGGAGTTTTGCTTATTGATTCCTTTTTCTTTCCTGATTTTATCAAATTATTTAATTAGTTTTTCCTCTCAGTCAAAGAGATTCCTTCTTCCTCTCTTCCTGTTTAACTAATTGCATTTATTAGTTGTTTAAATTTTATTTTTGGCACCCCTTTCCAACAAATATTTTTCACTTTCACTTTCATTGTTAGCTGTCTTCTCTGTGTACTCTAGACCCTTATTCTCTTGTACATGATCTCTATACTCATCTAGCCCCTCTTTATTCTCTGCATTCCTCATAGAATCAAAATTTCCAAGGCAGCCATTCTGGATTCTCCTCTCTAAGCAGTTTCTGTCACTGTCTTGTATAACTTGTGCTATGTATTCCTTTTTTCTGTTGTGCCTTGGTTCAAGAAAAAAAAACCACCACATTTCCTACAGACAAGACTCTGCCTCCATGGCATATGCCCATATCCCTTATTATGGAGCCCACCACTGATCTGTGCTCTCTTTTTGATTACATTCCTACCCCATTTGCCTCAAAATCTCCTCCTTGGTCCATACCTTCCTCCTCCCCCAGATGCCAGTTACCCCTAGCTATTCTAACTCCACAACCCCCTCACACACAAGTTGTCATTTTAAGTACCAGTTCTCCACAGACCACACCCAGCACATTGTATCCGTCTCTCTTTACCCATAGGAACAAGTATCAGAGGAACCTCACCCACCACTGAAACATGGCATCCCTCTCCCTCCCCTCCTTCTGCTCACCTACTGTCCTGCAGATTCTTCTTTCTTCTGAGAAACCCAGAGTATCACCATTTGCTCATTGCTAGTTCTCAGTTCTACCAGAACATATCACACACTTCCCTCTCTTCTTCTTTCCCCTTCCTTCCCATTTTGTAATATAATCCTAGGTATATCTATGCATACACACATATCTAGCTATACATACATACATGTATATATACACATACTATGCATATATATGTGTGTGTGTGTGTGTGTGTGTGTGTGTATCTATACTTTTCCACCATTACCTCCACCTGATTTCTGATTTCCACTTTCACCTTCTGTCTCCTTGTGTGTATTTATAAAGAATTTTCTTTCTGCTGTGACTCCATTACTATTACTGTTGCAATGCTTCATTGCTGCATTCATTCACTCCTCCTGAATTTCTATTGTCTGAGATATTCAAGAAACAAAAAATTTCTTTAGTTCTGGTTTTCATTCTAAGTATATTTCAAAAACATCTTTATTATTGAACATTCATCTTTTCCATTTATAGTTAAGCTCAGATTTTCAGCATAGGTCATGTTCAGCTACATCTTTAAGCCCCATTGCTCTTTGGAACACATTATTCCATTCCTTCCTGCATTTTCTGATTGATGCAGAATAATACTGTATTATTAGAATTTTCTTTACTTTGTATTTGAAAGTCTTTCTCCAGGTCACTTCCAGACTTTGTTGTTTCTGAACTGAATTGTTAAATTTAACCACTATGCCTCTTGGAGTTTGTAGCCTTAAGTTGTTTTGTTTTTTTTTTCCTAGAAACAATCTATGGATTCTTTCGATTGGTATTTCCTTTTCCATGGTCTTGACGTTCTAGGCAGTTTTCTTGCATTATTTTTTGTATTATAGTGTTTAGGTCTTTTGACTTGTATTCTTTGGGAGACCTGTAATCCTTAGCTTGTCTGTATGCATCTATTTTCAAGATCAATGTGTTTTGCTTGAATGGAGAACATATTTTCTTTGAGCATTATTGCTTTTTGCTTCCATTCTTCTATGTTCTTCATTTCTGTGTATTTGCATTCCAAAACAGTCTTCTCTTTTGTTTCTTTGGTGAGATTTGTAATCACAGATTCAAGTTTTCCTATTCCTCCAGTTATTTCTTCTGTGCAGACCATAAATTCTGCTCTCATAATTCTGATTTCTCTTTTAGGAAACACGTTGTGATACCGTGTTTCTCTCAAATTCCACAGGATCTTCTATCTTATCGAGTACTGAGTTATTTTCCTTTGTTTTATAGCATTCATTAATAGATGCCTGAAGTCTTTTACTAGATCTAGAGGCGATGTTTCCTTTTGTCATCAGTGTTTTCTCTCTTGGCTTATCTTTTTATGCTCAAGGTCTTTGAGTTTTCTTCTTCCTGAGATCCCGGGTAATTTCAGTCTTTTTTCTTTATTTTCCCTTATTACTTATTATTTCCCTCCTCTCTGATGATGTTTTCCCTGGGGACTAGACTCATAGTGTCTCCAACTCCTCCCACACTGGGCAATTCACAGTTCACCAGCCTAGGTCTCTACCTACCCCACCTGACTTTGGGGAGTCCGAAATGGCCCTAACTGGGTGCTGAGATTTTTCCCTCATGTTTAGTAGATTTATGCTTGGCTCTGCACAGCCCTTTACTCATTTCCTCACTTCCTCTGTTCTCTGCCACACTGATACTGTTGTAACTGGGGTTGATTTCTGTCATTTTCAGTTTGAATTTCCAAAGTTTTGGGAGGAAAGGGAAGGCTTGAATATGAAGTTGAGCTCCATTTCAAGCCCAGTTCTGTCCCTTTTCTCTCTGTTCCTCCCCTGTCTTATAGACATCTTTTGCAGCACAGAGTGCTGGCAGGGCACTGTCAGCAAATTTCTCCAGTTTAAAGCTTGGATTTCAGCTGCACTGGAAAGAGGGAGGAGGGACCAGATTGTATTCTGTCCTAAGCCCAGGGGGCAGGTTGGCCCATGCAGTCTCACTGCTGGCAGCATGATAAGCAGTGGGGTGGGGGTGCTACAAAAGCTCAAGGTAAGTGTTAGTTCATGGAGTTTGAGTTTTTTTTTTAACCTTTGGGTTCCTCGGTCCTGGACCGTGGAGAGAGCTGAAGTTGCTTTATCTTTAGCACATAATTTCTTTATCTTTGTCTTTATTTTTAGCACATAGGGATCATCTGTGAGGATCATCTTATTGATCACAATCATTCCTGTTATTTTGAAAAACACCACCATCTTCCTAGTCTCCTGGCGTCACAATCTTTGACTCCTCTCTCATGTTCACTCCACATATCCAGTCTGGTTGCCAAGTCTTGTCATTTCTCCTGTTAAAGTGAAAATTCTGATTAGGCCTTTTGCCCTGATAAAAAAGGCAAAACTCAGGATGAGAAAATTAAAAGGAGTTTATTAAAAAACATCAGGGTAGATGACTGTTGATGGACTGGCCACTGGGACCAGCCCTGAGGATTCTGAACAAGCTGCTTTTAAAGACAATTTTTCATAATAACAAAGACCTTTCTGGTAGTTGTATATCACCAAAAGAGGATAAGCCATTGTGTCATAGCTACTCCCTTATAATGAGATTGATTCACATTATAAACTAGGAGATACATTAATGAGCCTTCTGGCTTTTCCAGGCCATCTTCTGATTCCATAGGATTGTTTTTCAGCAAATGTTGGTTCAATTTCCTTTATTTAATAACATTTACTTAGAGAAGTTTGTAATATTTTAGAATTTGTCCTTCCTTTGAATTTTATCTTCTCAGTTTGTCTCCTTTTACTGTAGCTCTTTAACTGGATTTTTTTTTCTCTTGAAATCTTTGGTGTTTTTAGCCTTTTTTTTTCTTATAATACTCTGTTATTTTCCAAAGTCTTCCTCACAATGATTCTCGACCTTCCTAATGCCATGACGACCCTTTAATACTTGTATGTGGGTGTATCTGCATGTGGGAAGACCTGCCTGGAGACAGATAGAGGGGCACTGTCTCAGTTCCTAAGACCATCGGAAATATGTGTTTGCCAGTGGTCTTGGGTGACCCCATTCGACCCCGAAAGGGGTTGCAACCCACAGATTGAGAACCGCTGTTCTACTCCTTAATGTTGAACTGAAAGCTGCTTCATTTTCCTTTTATGTTAGAGAATTTATTCTTCACCAGACTTCGTCCTTGCCACACGTGGATTTTAGTCATCTTTCCTTTAGCTGCCTTTCACATTGACCTCCTGCTCCCCTTCCATCCCAGCTCTCTCTATTTGTCTCTAGTTGGGCAGAATCTACTTCAACCACTTTTTCAGGGTTGAGGGAGAACAAAGTGGGTGTTGTAAGCACTCTTTGCAGCCATAGACTTTCCTTAACACTTCAGGCAAAAGGAAACCTGATTTCCACCCCATGTCTTCATTTGACCGGTCAGAATCAGTGTCTCTTGCTTATTGCAACTTGGTTGGATATGAGCAGAGGGTATTATATATTAGCAAAGTCCCCATAGGGGAAGAAGACTGATATGTGTCTTAAGCACAAACTTATGCCTTGGTTTGTAAGTCCTGTTCCTAGAGAGTGGACACTGGTTGGGGAGGGTGGAGGAGTGAGCCACCTTAAGGATTAGCATCTTCCAATGTTAATTCATACAACTGTTATCTTGTCAGGCTTCTTGCTCTCTTATCTCCAGGAATATGTAGTTGTTTTACCTATGGTACATAATTCTTGTGGAGTTATTTGTTGGGTTTTTTTTTTCCTTAAGAGTTAATAGGAACCAAAGAAAATACCTGATCTGCCATCTTATTGTTCACATGACTCCTGTTGTTCACTTACGTATTTTTAAGTGTTTCATTAACATTTCTTTTTGGAGGGCATCACTGTCAATCACTATCTTCCTTAAATAAAGCCATCCTTTGTAACAAGTAAGTGAAGGAGTCCTTATTCTATCTTTGATCTCTGTAGGATGAATGCCTAGTAGTGGTATTTCTGGGCTAAAGGCCACACACAATTTGCTAACTTTGGGATACTATTCCAGTTTTCCATATTGGTTATATCAGTTGAAAGTTCAAAGTGTGCCTGTCATCCCACAGTCCCTCCAAACATTATTAATTTCTTTTTTATCACTCTGCCAATCTGATAGATGTGAAGAGGAGCATGAGTTGTTTATAATGTGCATTTTTCTGTTATTATTAGTTATTTGGAACTTTTTTCATATGCAAGTTGATAACCTGAATTTCTTTTGAGAACCTTTTGTTTATATACTTTGTGCATTTATCTATTAGGGATTAACTCTTATTCTAACATATTTGTATCAGTTCCCCATATATCTTGGATATCAGACTTTTCTTTATTAGAAAATCTTATTGCAAATACTTTTTCCCCCAGTTGACTATTGCCCTTCTAATTCTAAATGCATTGGTTTTGTTTATGATAAACTTTCCATTTTATCCCCTATGATAATCTCTGTTGTATATGCAAGAGCTCTTCTCTCATCCATAATTGTCAATAGTATCTCCTTCACTGCTCCTGATTTGTTTATATATGCTCCCTAATTTTTAAAAATAAATTTAATTTTTAAAATAAGCATTTATTTTCTCTTACCTTCTGCCTCCCCTAGCCCCATCCTCACGCCACTGAAAAAACAAAACAAAATTCTAGTATCACAAACAAAAGTCCTATCTATATACAGACCCAATTTACTACTTTCTATGTTATATCTACACCAAAATCCAAAGAGGGTGACATCTTAGATAGAATGTCACCTACACATTCAATCAAGCAATCATTAAACATTTATTAAATGCCTACTGTGTGTCAGGCACTGTGGTAAGCCTAAGCTCAATTCATATTCCTCTGTCATGCTATCCTGCATGCTGACCATCTTAGGTTTTTCAAACCTTTACATGACATTATTTTGAGAGTTTTGGCTCTCACAGTACTGATTCATAATGAGGTAATTCACTGTGTAGCCACATGCAAAGCATATACCCCTGTCAGAGACCAAGCTGGCAGCGTAAGGATTTCCTATGTTTCATTGCAATTCTTCAATAACCATGGGCAGTTTTAAAATAAATTTTATTACTATTCTTCAACTGGCCCAAAGCCTTATGATAAATAGTCTTATAAAGAAGGTACACCTCCTCTGGTGCAGAGGTTCTTAACCTTTCTTGTGTCTTAGACTTCTTTGGAAGTCTACTAAAGCATGTGGACTCCTCAGAATATTGTTTTTAAATGCATAAAGTAAAACAGAGCATCACAAAGGAAACTGATTATTTTGAAATGTAGTTGTCAAAATTTTTCTTTAAAAAAACAATTTGAGAAACCCCAGATTAAGAACTACTGCTTGGATGTCATTGCTCATCTCTCCCTCCTTCCTCCAATTCCAAGCCTATTGAAGTGGCAAAGATGTTATTGAAGGCCATCTTATTCCTCCATGAATCCCCAAAGTAAGTCATCTTGCCTAGTCCCCAATTTAGCTTTCCTGTTTAGATTGTGATGGATGAGAGAGAAGAAAGTAAAAAAATAACTCCCGCTTCCAGACTTGAGTGAACCAGGAGGACAATGATGCCCTCAGTAGCAGGAAAGGGGAAGGTGAGATGAGGATTGACTTTAGAGGGAAAAGAGAATAAATTCTCTTTTGGCCATGCTGAATTAGATATTCCTATAGTGAATGTAGTGAAAGAGAAAAGAAGGGCCAAGGACGTTTCCTTGGGGACATCACAGTAAAGTGATAGGAAATGGATCCAGCAAACAATCATCAGGCAGGTAGGAAGAAAGCAATGTCACGATATCCAAGAGAAAAGGGACAATCAACAGCGCCAAAAACTAGAGGATTCTAGTTGACCCATCTGTGCACTCTCAGAGTTGTCATTGATTCTTCCCTCTTCCTCAGTTACCCAGTCTTGTTAATTGTACTTTCACCAAATCTAGTATAGCCAAATGGCTTTTTTTCCTTTTCATAGGTCTTTCACCCTAGTTCAGTCAGTACTACCCCTCACCTAGTCTATTGATATCTACTAATTGGTGTACCTGCTTCTAGGCTTTATCCCCCTTTAATTCATTACCCCACTCCCCACAACCAACTGCCAAAATAACCTTCCTAAAACGTAGATCTGTCTGTCCACATCATTCATTTGCTCAGAAATCTCCAGTGGTTTCCTGTCGACTCTAGTATGAAATTCAGATTCCTCATCCCGTTGGCATTTACTGCCCTTTGTAACCTGACTCCAGCCCACATTTCTAATCTGACTTCACACACCCCATATTCCAGCCAGACTAATCTACTTGCAGTTCCCTTAATTTAGCATTCATCTACCCACTTAACCTGCCTTTCTATAGGCTGTGCTGCATGCCCAGAATGCAATCCCTCCTCACTCTTGCCTCTTAAAATCCTTAATTTTCTTCAGGGCTTGCTCTCATATATCTGGGAAATCTCTATAAATGATACTGTCTTTCTCCTCAAATTAGCTAGGTGATACAGTGGAGAGACCATGAGACTTGGAGTCAGGAAGACCTAAGTTAAAATCTGGCCTCAGACACTTAGTAACTAGGCCAGTCACTTAACCTGTTTGCCTCAGCAGCCTTTCAAACAAGATAGTAATTGTAAAAATCTTAGCACAGTGCCTGGAATGTAGTAAACCCTTTACAAATGTTAGCTATTATTTTCTTATCTGATTAAATTAAATAGAATATAAACTTCTTGCGGTTAGGTGTTTTGTTTTGTTTTCATTTTCTGTTTAAATATTCTTGTTGTGTCATATACAGAGTGGGTGTCTAGGTTTTAAGACTGCTCAGGTACCATATCTTCTGGGAAGCCTTTCCCAGTCTCCATAATTGTCAGTAGACTTTTCCTCCTCCAACCACCTTAGATTTACTTATCTGATTATATGTTTTTTACCTTTAATAGAATACAAATTTCTTGAGGGCAGGGACTCTTTTTTTTTTCATTTTTGTCATTAAATCCTCATATAGTGCCTTATACAAAATAGGTGTTTATATAAGTATTTGTTGAATTAAAAGCTTTCAGGGAGTCAATATTTAGGACTGAGAAAGTACCATTGAATTTACAGTTTTTGTAGAAAGAACAGTTTCGTTGGTGGACTTGGAAACTAGACTGCAAGGAGGTGAGGAAGTGGAGGTAACCAATAGCAATAACATTTGTCTGTGAAAGGTCAATGAAACTGGGAGATTCCTTCACCTCTCTGAGTACAATTTCTTCCTCTGCAAAATTACAGAGTTGGAGCAGGTGACAGTTAGAAGGTTCTTCTAACTCTTAGTCCATGATCCTTTGAAAAAGAGAAGGATTGATTATATGACAGCTTCAGGAGGGTGTCAAGAATGAGGTGAAGGATAGGGAAAACCTGGGCATCTTCAAAATCAGCAGAAAAGGAGTCAGAATATAAGAAGATTGTAGATGATGAATAGAGAGGGATTGATTAAAAGTACAAACTCTTGGAAGAGTAGGAAAAGGATGGGATAAAATGACATAAACAGAAGGCTTACTCTGGGGTGGAGGGGAAAACTACCTCCTTGTCAGAGAGCTGAGCAAAGAAAGAGAGAATTTTTGAGGTGCCAAAAGGAAAGAAAAAAGATCTCATAATAAATAGCTTTTTTCCCCCATCAGTAAAGTAAGGAGGTCCTCTGCATGAAGTTGAGGAAGACTGTAACAGCTGTTGGGGCTGTTAATGAAGATAAAATGAGGAAAGAATAAAAGGATTGTTCTGTAGCAATAAGGGGCCAGTTGAATTAGATAACAGATTTCAAGTAGAACTTATTGCAATTGTTATGTGACTTCCACTAACTATATTCAGTCTAAGAGTAGAGAATGAATGTAACCCGAGATTCAAGTTTCTCAAGGCATGGTGATTGGACAAGGGATAGTGTTAATATGTTGAACTGCTTAATATAACACCAAAACTGAAGGGAGGAAAGTGAAGCTAGGGTGTGGATGGGAAAATAGCTAATGATGGCAGTACTCTGCAACTGGCAGTGAAGACAGAGTATACATGCATCTCCTACTGACCCAGTATATCAAGGGACATAAGAAAAAGTATATCCAGTACTCTGGAAGGTGACCAGAGATGTCATTGTCTTTTGTGAACAACCAAGTTACCACTAATGGAAGAAGGGAAGGAGTATAAGAGGGAAAAGTCTAAGTCAAAGGGAAGTTTGTTCATGGAAAAATCAGGGATTCAAGGGGTCAGAGTGGAAGAGGAAGATGGGAGACTAAGGACTCAGAATTGTTTAGGGTTGAAGGGGCTAGATGTGAGAGAGCAGGGAATAGTAGGTTTGGAAATACATATGTGTGTGTGTGTGTGTGTGTGTACGTACGTACGTATACATCTATGGCTATGAAGAAACATATCTAAACTTTATTGTAGCCTTCTAGGGGGTTGTGGGAGGGTGTGTGTGTGTGCGCGTGTATACCTACACACACACACACATATATGTATATAGCTATAGAGAAATAGATCTAAACTTTATTGTGGGCTTCTGAGGGGGTGGTTGGGAGGAGAGAAAAAAAGAACAAAGTGAAAAAGTACACAACAAAGAACAAAAGAAAACTCACAAGGAAGCAAAGAAAAGATGGACAATTCTGAACACAAGTATTACTTATTATCCAGTCTTTCTTGAAGATTTATTGTTACATGTTTTGAATCCTTTCTTATGTTCTGCTATGCATATGACATGCTTTTATTTCTTTCTAACTTTGTATTTAAGCTCCAATATTTAAGTTTATGATATGTTTTTTGTTTCTTTTCTCTGTACTGTATTTGTGTTCTGGTGTTTGGGTCTAAAATAAAATTTTGGAGGAAAAAACAAAAACAAACAAAAAGAAATGGAAAAATATCAACAGATGAAGATAGGGGTAAGGAGAGGAGAAGAGTACATTCCGGTTATGTAATGGTATGAGCAAAGGCACAGGAATAGGAGATAACAAGAAAAGAACATGGAATAGTTTGGTTTTACTATAACCTAATGTACATGAAAGGGGAAGGTGTCACTAAGCTTAGAACTCCTAAGTTAGAGAGCTAAGTCATAGAGAACTTTTAATGCCAGAATGAGAAAATTTATACTATATTCAATAATCTTTAAAATGCAACTAAAGGGAGTTACAAGAGTGACATGCACAAGGAAAGATTTTTTTAGGCAACAATAGGAAAAAAAGAGTTAGAGAAAGAAAAGACAAATAAGGAATACTAGTTAAGAGGCTGTTATAGTAGTCAAAGCATGATGTAAGGAGAAATTGAGCTATGCTAGTTACAGTCAGAGTAGAAAGGACAGACAGATGCACAGAGGTATCACATAGAATATGGAAAGTGATTAGAAGGGAGGGAGAGCAAATACTCAAAGATAGGTATGAGGTTTTAAAAGCCTTATTTAGCTAGATGGTTTCACCAAAAAGAAAATAGAAAGGTTAGAGGGGTAGGTTTTTTTAAGATTATAAATTCAGTTTTGAATATTACAATTGAAGGATTTGCAACATATCCAAGTGGACATATTTAGTACTTATCAGGGGTCAAGGACAGAGATGTATATTTTAAGATCATTTATATGTATATATATATATATATATATATATATATATAATTGAAACCATTAGAGTAGATGGGATTACTAAGAGAGAACATAGAAAGAAAAGAGTAAGGGTAAAAACTTGAGAGACATCTGTATTATAAAGGGACCAGAAGTGCCTAAGGAAACCAAAGAGTAGCTGCAAGATGTAAAAACATGAACATACAACATCATATGACAAAAGGAAAGTATCAAGAAGGAAGAATTGTTCAGTAGAGTTATGTTGCAGAGGATAGGACAGCAGTTGAAAAAAATCAGAATTGGGCAACTAGGTCATCAGTGTCTTTGGGGAGCACATTTTCAGCAGAATAGTGGGAAGGAGAGTCATATTTCAAGAGTTTAAAGAGTGTGAGTGGGTGGTGAGGAAGTGTAGGCAATTAAAAGGTTCAAAGGAAAGGACTTTTTTGTTTAAAAGGCTAGGGTGACCTTAACATATTTCTAGGTCCAAGAGAAAGAACTATCAGAAAGGAAACAGAAAGATAAAGGAGAAAAAGGATGATTCCTAGAAAACCGTCAAGGAGAAGATGTGAGGTGAGGTCAAGGACATAGGTAGAAGAGTTAGCTTGAGAAAGAGAATGATTTCTTCCAGACCAGAGGGAAAGAGGTAATGATGGGTGAAAGTGCGGAAATGTTAGAGGAGTAAAAGAGAATGGCCTTAATTTTCTTTAAGTTGGGAACTTAAAAAAATGAAGATTTCAGATAACCTCTGTGGAGAATGTGTTAATGAGAGTGAAGATAAGTTATTGTGTAGTAGCAACTATCCAGAGCATACATTTCCATGTTAGACCCAGACAGATAGGTCTCAATTTTTTTTCAGACATTTGGGAATGTTTGACCAAAAGAAGTAGATGCTGTGTTTCCAAAGGTTGGGAGTTAGCAAGGCAGAAAAAAGCAGCAAAAACAACACAACACACATACACACACACACACACACACACACACACCAAAAACAGAAACAAAAAACCTCCCATAAAAAACAAACTATCTTTGGTTTCAAAGATGAAGGGGTATTATTGACATGGCTGAGCATTTCAAGAGTTGGTAGGGAAGAAAGTAAGTTAAGAACCAGATTGTTGGACTGGGTGACTTACTGAGGAACTAAGACAGTGAGTGAACTGTGTGATTCAAGTGGATTAAAAATGGAGAGGTGAAAGGATACAATATTGTGATTGGATAGAATTTCAGAGTTCACAGTCTATCTTGGAAGTGCTTTTAGAGCATTTATTGTTTATACAATTCATTCCTGCACTTGATTTTACATTCCCTTCTGTTTAATTCATTCGTGTGTTTATATCTCATTTCCCCAAATGAAAGACAAGGACCATGATTTCTTCTTCTCTTGTATTTTCTACAGCATCCAACATCTTTGGCACATAGGGAACACTCAATAAATGCTTTTTGAAGAGAATTTAATTTTAATTAATACCCAAATAAAACATCCCTATTAACCTCCCATATGTGGTCATAGAGATGAGGGAGGGGGAACAACAGAATAAACTTATTTATAATGCCTACTCTGTGCCAAGCACCGTGCTAAGTGCCTTACAAATAGTACCTCATTTGATCCTCACAACAGTCCTGGGAAGTAGGTACTATTGTTATCACCCCCATTTTGCAGATAAGAAAATTGAGGCAAACAGGTTAAGTGACTTGCCCAGGGCTCATGTAGCTAGTAAGGATTAATGGGTGGTACTTTCTAATGGTTCCTCTGTTTTCACTCCTTCCAGCTTACTGAAGTTGAAGTCTGATGATTATCTGCAAGCAGTATCATCACCCAGCAAAGGATGCAAATTGCACAATACCAGCGAAGGGCACAGCACCAGGAAGAAAACAGTTGGATTTCGGTCAACTGTAAAGGAAGACAACCTTTGGATGTATCGAAACAGCGAAATGAGCAGATCCAGAAGAGGTAACTTGTAGCTCTGGGATACCAACGTGTGAAGGAAGCAGATATTTGGGAGAATGGTGGTGGGTGCTTTAAAATAAATTATACCTTGCTGTTAAGTTGAGGATTTGAATTTAACAGTCACAGATAAAAATGTGCCTTCAAGTCCATGGGGCCTTTGAAGGTCTATTGAATATCAGAATTTCTCTGGGCACACCATTACAAGAAGATTATTCCAATTTAACCCATTCTCACAAATCAGGTGTAATAAGCCAGAATAGTGCCAGGTATTAAGTGGGTACCTAATAATTATTAATGAAGATAGCAAGGTGAAGTTTGTATCTCCTGGGGAAGTTAACTGCAACAGCTATTCTGAATCATTGAAGAAAGAATATTTCCCAATTAGAAACAAAAGCAAAACTATTTTAGTCCTTGCAAGAAGAATGCTTGGATATCTTCATTCCTTTAGGAAAATTAGAACCTTGTTTTTCCCCCAAATTTTTCCTCACAGAGAAAATGAAATTGACAGGGCCTACTGTTGGAGATGTCATCTTCTTTACTCTAATAGCAGCTCTACACAGATGGCTTTCTGTACCCTCTGGCTTACTTGCTACTTAGTCATTCTACTTTGGGGAGTGGAGGACTCAGACTTTCATTTAGGAGGAGAGAAAAAAATTGGTATAGTGGTTTCATTGCAGTGCCTAACATAATCTTCTGTTCAATTATGAGCAGTTTTTTTTAAACTTGTCAACCAGTCTGTAGAGTATGTCAGCACAAAAATAAAATGGTAAAATGAGAAAAATGTGGCTCAGTTCTCCAAGGGACAAATAACTTGTGTTATTGGTTAAGACCACAGCAGCATTACAAAGCAGACTTTGGAAAGGCACTTTGGGAAAGGTATCATCAGGCCAGCCCTTGCTGTGGTGGAGGTTAATCTCTCCCAGGCCCAGCTACAGAAGCTAGAAGACTGGAAAGGGCTTGTGTCCAAAAAAAATCAATTTCTAATTTGAAACAAAATCATTTTTGACTAACAGGGGTTCAAGACCCATTACTTTTGCTGTATAGTCTGCTGACATTTCAGCACTTTCTGTTGTGCACAATGAATCCTAATAGTCATTTTATAACGTTGCTACACCAATCAATTTAACCAAGAGAAAGCCGTTACAATTCTGCAAAGTTTTCAGGAGCAATTTTCACTGATGGTTTTCTGTTTTATTAGCATTATTTTCCCCCCTTTTTTCTTTTTCTGGGGGCTCTTTTACAGTATTTCTGTAGTGAAAAAGATTTTTCACAGTTGCAAAAAATTTTTGGCCCACAGTATTGCTAGGAATTATTAACTGTAAACTCTTCAAAAAGGTTGTCTTTTCTTCCCTTCTTTTCTTTTGGTCTGTAGCCATTAGCAAAATGTATAGCCTTCTTGGTCACTAAAACTTGCTGAAGGTTCACCTTTGAGCCAGGCTGCCTGTTGGAGAGCCTAGTGTACAGGAATTGCAGTGTGGGGCAAAATTATTGCATTGGCATTTGCTGTGGCACACTACCATGCTTGGGAAATAAACTTGCCAAGGTGTGCTGCAGTCCAGTTGGAACCCTGTTTATCACAGGGCAAATGACCTAGCACTAATTGCCCAAGTTAAACTGCTTGGCTTAGTGCTTCCTTAATTGGTTTCCCCTCTGTAGCATGCCTGAATTTTTTAATACACTTTTTCTCTCTTTTATTTCCTTTTGTTTCTTTTGTCATTGTCCTTTAGTCATTACAGTACTACACAGGGCATTTACTGTGGGATCATTAATCTTTATTACCAATCTCTTATTTCTTTACCTCTTCCTAGCCTCCCCACCATTATGCCAACTTTATCGGAGCTGGTCATATAGATAGAAGAGATTTGATTACTGTCTTAGTGCCTTTGTACTAGGAAGCAAGCATACTTTGTTGTCAGAATCACATTTAAGGGGCAAAATGTTTCTTTTTCTTAAATGCTTGAGTTGTCATTTTTCAAGTTTCTTTTATTGAGCTGCATAGAATAGGAAACATTTCCTTGGTGAACTGTAAACTTAGGTCACAAACCTCCAGGGCCTGCCCAAGGCATGAATCTGGAAACACAGCACCTGCTCTTTTTACTTCTTCTTTCCCTTGCTTCTCTCCCTACCTGGCTGCGTGCTGAATTCTTCTTCCCCAGATTTCCTTCTTTGCTTTGCCAACGCTTTGAAAGACTTTTAGCTCTCTTTCTGAGCGTCTTTGTCAAAGATGGTGTTATCAGTTTTTCCCCAGTAAATCAGTCCAGAAGCAAACCAGTCAGATGAGAATCTGTGGTTTGTGAGCAGGTTTGAAATGCCAGAGCTCTTGGCTTAATATCTCAAACTCTCAAGTCTTTCTGGGGTCTTAGATTGCCCTTTCATAGAACATACTCCTTTCCAATTTTGGGATAAAGTGGAATTATTCACAAGGAACCAGGGTGTTTAGACTTAGCTGGTATCTTTTGAATAGGACCTTTGTTTTATATTTCTTAGATTTGTGAGACTCAGATTCTAGGTGGTCTCTCTGGATTACTTGTTGATATATTTTAAACTCAACTGAGTTGAGGAATAATCTTGCCTAGTTTCTCAATTGTTCTTCTTCTAAGTGAGCCTTCACTCCTAATGAAGTGAGTAGTGTATATTAGCCAAGACATATTAATGTGAGTGATGTAACAGAAGAAATAAATGAGTCGCAGTGTCAGAAATACAGAAACCATTTGCATATCACCTATAAGTAAGAATTATCTGTGATTCTTTTCTTTTATTTATGTGTTTAACAACAAGAAAAAAATGCCATGAAATATTAGTTCTGATTCCCTGTTGGTTGTAGAGGTGTTCAGAGAAGACTAGTACCTCTGGTGCAAGGGCTGCCAAGCTCTTTTAAGGGCTTCTCATCTACCTTTGGGGTCCACTTGCCACCCATCTCTCACCTGTGGCTTCAAAAAGCTGTAACATGTGCAGCAGCCACATACCAGTAAACCTTTCCAGCAGATGGGCTAACCCAGGTTAAGAGTAACCAAGAGGTCTCAAACCTGTCAGTGACTGGGAGTGGACTTGAGGGGGTCTGCCCCAAGCATGTTAAGACTTCCCCAGGCAAAACAGGGAAATAAAAACAGTTTGTTCCAGTGGCCATGAAGGCAGCTAGAACAGGTGCTGTGGAACTCTTAGAGCTTTGTTAGACAGCAGAGACGCTAAGGTTATCCAGTATATCCCAGGCCGTTGCCAGACATCTTGACTTTTGTCTTTACCACTGTACTTGGATTGGATGACTCTGAAAGCTAGAGTGAGGCTGATGAGTTCGAGCAACTCTGCCTCACTTGAATCTAATTTCTACACCAATCAAAAGACTATACTATTCTGCTTTTTTTTTTACCTACCTCAGAATCCAATAACGAAGCACCAGGTGCAGATGCACTGGGAGCTGTAATCACAACCCTGCACACAAGTGGCCTAAGCCATAGGATTGTATTTTCACTGGACTGATACAGCAATGGGATTCAGGAGCCCCCTGGGCATTGGAGCAACTTTTTTTCCCTGAAGGATCGTACTGCTCACTTCCTAGCATGAAAAAGCAGCTAGAAAAAGGTGCCCTAAAATTGTCTGCTTCACCCAGCCCTGGCCTGGTTACCAGAGCAGGCAGGGAGATCACCTTGTGGTTGAAAAATAAAAAATATACAAAAAAAAATTTTTTTTGGCTTTTTGGAGGGCAGTTGGGGTTAAGTGACTTCTCCAAGGACACACGGCTAGTTTTTGTGTTAAGTGTCTGAGGCTGGATTTGAACTCAGGTCCTCCTGACTCCAGGGCCAGTGTTCTGTTCACTGCACCAACTAGCCGCCCCAAAAATATAAAAAAATTTTTGCAAAGATTATGCCACTCACCATTGGCACATGGAATGTATATGTTAATGGACAACATGACATCCAGTAGACCTGAAAGATGAACATCTCTTGTTGTGAGAAAACTCAGTAGGTGTTACATTAAAATAGTGAAACAAGGCTGGCAAATGAAGGCCTGCTTACTGAAATCAGAGCCGGATACACATTTTTCTGGAGTGGCTACAGTGATGGGGAATTCCATGAAACTGGCATAAGTTTAGCAATCAGAACTAATCTAGTCAACAAGCTTTATGCCTTCCAAAAGGAGTGAATGACAAGCTCATGACAATGTGATTGCCACTTGCAGGAAAACACCACCCCATCATCAGTGTGTATGCTCCTACCATGACAAACCCTGACGAGGACAAAGAAAAGTTTTATGAATACCTGGAGACCCTCATCATCAATGTGCCAAAAGAGGTCAAGCTTGTAATTCTAGGTGACTTTAATGCCAGAATAGGCACAGACTATCAGACATGGCAGGGAATCCTTAGGAGGAATGAAATTGGAAACAGCAGCAGCAATGGTCACTTACTACAAAAGACTTCTGACCTTCTCATCACCAACATTGTCTTCTGTTTATCTAAATGCGAGACTGACTTTCTCTGCTGGTACTTTGAGTCCTGTCTCCAGTGTCATTCCCCAAGACAGTATCAACATTATGCATAACAATGAGGAGAGAACCCTAACCAATGCTATGTCTGATGGGCATAGTTCTGAACCACTATTCATCTCTACTGAGGAAAAGATTACCTGGAAAATTGTGGGATGGGAAGTTTGAGTGACCCCAGAGCTAGAACATGTGAGAATACATACATGCATAGGTTAATAGCAGCTAGGCAAAGATCATTCTGAGTTCTAATGTCCTTGACACTAGTCTTACAGGACTGTGCACTACTTTTTTATACATTTGACCAGTTGATTACCCTTTTAATTCTTCTGAATTTTTCTTTTAAAAAGATCTAAATTAGTTGATACATTTCCACATCATTTTATTCTTCATCAGAATAATTTCTGTTTATGTTTTCAAATTTTAGTTCTTAAGAGAATGTTCCTCCATACCTTCTTTGTGGTGGTAGAATACTGAAGATGTGGGACATTGTGTATACTTTCCAACTTAAGAGATATATCTGGCTTCTAAGGTTCCTTCCAAATTCTGTGATTTCAACGTTAGAAGTGGGGATTCATCTCTTAATTTGCTATTGTTTGGGGCGGCTAGGTGGCGCAGTGAATAGAGCACCGGCCCTGGAGTCAGGAGTACCTGAGTTCAAATCCGGCCTCAGACACAAAAAACTAGCCGTGTGACCTTGGGCAAGTCACTTAACCCCAACTGCCCTTCAAAAAGCAAAAAAAAACCAAAACAAAACAAAAATAAAATGTTAGGGCAATTTTCAAAAAAAAAATTTGCTATTGTTTGCTCTATCAAGGAATATGATCTTTAGATATGGAAAGATTCTACAAAAAGAAACCAAAAACAGTTAGCAGAGTATTGGATTCCAGGATGAATAAGGAAATAGTAAAAGAGTACCAAGCTACCCAGGTAGCTAGGTAGAGAAATGGATAGAGTACCAAGCCCGGAGTCAGGAAAACTTATCTTCATGAGTTCAAATCTGACCTCAGACACTTACTAGATGGGTGACCCTGGTTTCCTCATCTGTGAAATGAGCTGGAGAAGGAGGTGGCAAACCACTCCAGTATCTTTGCCAAGAAAACTCCAAATGGGGTCACAAAGAGCCAGACATTATTGAAACAACTGAACAACAAAAACAACCAAGCTAGCCCCAGTGGGTGCAAGTCTAATTATTCAGTTGCTGTCAGTGGTCATTTGATCAGTCATTCATTTAATCACCTATTAAGCACCTAACACTGTGGTAAAGTACTATATTTCAGGCACAGTGCCAGGTTCCAGGCATACAAAGAAAAGGTGAAATGGACACAGGGCTAGATGTAGACAGATGTCCTATTTTTCAAACAGGAGACCAAGGTTAATTCTTCTAAATGTAAGTCAGTGAGCTTGACTTTGATATCCTACAAAACTAGCAGAACAAAATTTTAATGGGGTGGATTTGTGAATATTGAGAAAAGAAGTGGTAATCGTTAGCAGTGAGCTTAAGTTCATTCCAAACACATCATGCTATAGAGATTAACCTTACCAAACTAACCATTTCCTTTTTTGGCAATGTTAATTGACTGGTAAATCATAGGAATGCCATAGAAGTAGTGTTCCTGGATTTAAACAAGGCATTTTACAGTTTCTCATGCTGTCCTTATGGACAAGATGGAGAGATATAAGCTGAGTAATAGTACAGGTAGGTGGATGCAGGAACTGGTTGACTGATCAGACCCAGGGAATTGAGCAACTGCTTGCTGAGTGTCAGCCTCAGGAACAGTCTTTAATGGAGTAGTGTCACAGGGATCTACCTTTGGGTTCAACATTTTTGTCAGTCACTTGAATGAAGGCATAGGTAGTATGTTTATCACTTTTTCAGATGACAGTAAGTGGAGAAAGATAGCTTAATAATACAATTCAAATGTAAAAAGAATTTGACAAGTAAAAACAATGGGCCAAATTGAATATGTTTTCAATGAGAGGAGATAAATAGGAAATCCTTCACTTGGTTTATTTTTTTTTAATTAACTCTACAAAGTACAGGATGAGAAGATATGTCTAGACAGCAATCCATACATAGAACAAATCTACCTTTTACTGTTTTACAAGCCCTTAATGATTCAACAATGTGATATAAAAGTAAAAAAAGGAGAAACTAATTTTCTCTGTAGCTACATTGATGGATACATCATGTTCAGATGCATAGAGTCCAGAAGGTAGATTTCAGTTATCAACCCTGATCAAATCATATCAGTAGCGCTGCGTTTAGTTTTAGGTGCCATGTTCTGGGAAGAACATCCTGAAACTGTAGCTCAGTCCATGGAAGGGGAACCAGGGTGGTGAGGGGACTAAGAACCATGTTTTACAGACCTCGTTTAAAGACACTGAAGTACTTAGCTTAGGTGAAACATGATAATTGTCTTCACCTATTTGAAGAGCTATCATGTGGAAGAGTAATTAGACTTCACAAAATTATAAAATCTCAGTTCCAGAAAGGCCTTAGCAGACATCTAATCCACTCTATACTTTAACAAGAATTCTCTTTATAGTATCTCCAATTAAGTGGTAATTCACACACACACATACACACACTTGAAGCCCCCCACTGATGAAGAGCCCACTAGATCCTGAGGTAGCTCTTTCTACTTCTGGACAGATCTAATTTTTAAGACATTTTTCCCTTTATCATGATAAAACCTGCTTCTTTGCAGTTTCCACCCAGTGTTCCTAGTTCTGCCCTCTGGGACCAAGGAGAACAAAACTAAGCCTTATTACACATGACAGTTCTTCAAAATACCTGATAACTGAAGTCTTCTCTTCTTTAAATACAAAATTCTGAGTTCCTTAAAATGTTCTTCTTATGACATGCCTTCAACTTTGCTCACCATTCTGGTTACCGTCCTTCTTGAAGTGTTCCAGTTTGCTGCTCCCTACTAAAGTACACCCCCCAAAACTGAAAACTGTACAAATGTGCAAGAGAGTAACACATAACCATCATCTTTGTTTGGGCCACTATGCTATCAAAGTAGCTTAAGATCTTATTAGCTTTTTTGACTGCCATGTCATCTTGTTGACTCCTTTTGAGCTTTCAGTACACTAAAATTCCCAAATATTTTTAACACAGACTGTTGAATAATTCGCATACCTCCCCTATCTTGCTCTTGTAAGACTGATATTTTACATGATAATATTGTTTCCTTATTAAATTTCACCCTAGGGGGTTCAGTCCAATATTATGATTCCAGATTCTTTCATCCAGTATGTTAGCTTATCCCTCTCAGTTATTTGGCATTTGTTGTTTGTTGTTTGTCGTTTTCTGGAAAAGGACCATGACAACAGGAAAAGGTGAGACAGCATGATTTGCAGGTGAATTAGATTCAAGTGAGGGAGGGCTGTGCACTTACCAGCCTCACTCTCCTTTGAAACTTTCTGGGTCCCGTGTCAAGATAAAGATCCAATGACTGGAGATGGCCCCAGATGCATTTTTGGCATCTACAATTTTTTTAATATCTGAAGTATGCCTTCATCAAAGTTTTTGATAAAACTTAAATAGAACAGGAAAAAAAATTTTCGGGACCACTCCACATTAACACATATGTACACAAAAGCACCCACACACAATCAGATATAGGTAGACAGACAGACAGACAGACAGACAGACAGAGATAGACAGACAGATACATATATTGTTTTTGTCGAGTCATTTTTCGGTCATGTCTGACTCTTCATGATTCTATTTGGGGTTTTCTTGGCAAAGATACTGAAGTGGTTTGCCATTTCTTTCTCCATTAATGGTTAGAACAGTTATTCAACCAGTTCTGAATCCATCCAACTGAATTATCATCTAGCCCACATCTGACTTTACTTTCCTCTCTCTCTCTCAACTCAGTCCAATAACTCTCCATTTCATCTCTACACTGTCCTCTGCTCTTGAATCCCTTCATCACCCATCCAGTTACTTCTCTCCTCTTGCCAAACTTCAGCCCTGGATTACTTTCACCATCTGCTTCCTGTGCCCATACTCACAGGTTATTGAATAAAGCTAGAAGAAATCCCTTAACTCTGTTAGCTAGATACACTACAAATTCATGTTCTCCAGCCTTAATTGGGCCCTCACTGCAGCAAAGCAGTTCTTTTATTTCTCCCTAATTGATTCCCCACCTCACTCCCCAAGAAGATATTCCAACTTTCTTTTCTGAATTCATCTCCTCCACACTTCCTCCTGTATTACCTTTCTCTCAGATATGAAATTTACCTCTTAATTTAATGAGAAAATTGAAACTATCCAATGTGAGCTCCCTCTCTCCCATTTCTTCATCTCGGTACCTCTTGGCACCATCTCCCACACTCTACTACTTCCCCTTTTCCTCTTTTCTGACCAAGAGGTGGTCCTTCTCCTTGCCAAAACCACAGCTTTTATCTACATGAGCACTTGATCCCATTCCTCATCCATCTTCTCCAGCAGATTGTATCCTCATTCATCACTCTCCTCTCTGGATTTTCAACATCTTTTATCAATTGATTGCTTCCCTATTACCTTCAAATCCCACCTTTAGTAAAGCCTCACCAGATCCTGCACTGGGCTATTATCCCATATCTCTTCCCCTCTTTTCAGCCAGATTCTTTGAAAAAGCTCAACACCCTCTTCCCTTGTCCTTTTACTTACTGCTCACCTCTTTGCAGTCTAGCTTCTAATCTCATCACTGAACTGAAACTTCTCTCTCCAGGTTATTAGTGATCTCTTAATTGCCAGATATGATGGTCTTCTCTCATTTTTAAACCTTTTAAACCTATCTGCTGCATTCAGCATCGCCATATACCCTATCCTCCTAGATATTCTTTCTTCTCTGGGTTTTCATGGGATTACTTACTTCTAGTCTACCTGTTATCTCTCAGACTGCCGCTTATCCATCTTCTGGCTTATTATCCATGACATGGGCCCTGAGTATAGGTCTTCCCTAAGGTTCTGTCCCAGTCACTCTTCTCTTTATATCTGCACTCCCTCAGTAGATTCATCAACTTCCATGAATTTAAATGAAAAGGAATGCTTACATGTCTGTCTTTCTACCTATACCTATCCATATGTGTGAGTATATATACACAAAAGCACACATATGTACACAAAAGCACCCACACATAATCAGATATAGACAGATAGATAGTTAGATAGATAGATAGATAGATAGATAGATAGATAGATAGATAGACAGACAGATACATATATTGTTTTTGTCGAGTCATTTTTCGGTCATGTCTGACTCTTCATGATTCTATTTGGGGTTTTCTTGGCAAAGATACTGAAGTGGTTTGCCATTTCTTTCTCCAGCTCATTTTACAATGAGGAAACTGAGGCAAATAGGGTTAAGTGACTTGCCCAAGGTCACATAGCTACTAAGTGTCTGAGGCCAGATTTGAACTCAGGAAGGAGGAGTCTTCCTGACTATAGGTCCAGCACTCTAACCACTATATCACCTAGTTGCCCATCGAGATAGATAGAGATGGATGTATGGATGGATGGATGGATGGATGGATGGATGGATGGATTGATTCAATCAATCTCACATCACCAGTTGCCTGTTAGACATTTCAAACTTCGATGTCACAGATATGTTAAACTCATAAAGTCCTAAACTGAACTCATTATCCTTTTTCCCCTCTTCCAAACTTCCCCATTTCTGTCAAAGGTACCACCATTTTTCCATTGTTCCAGATTTATAACCAAGGCATTATCCTTGATTCCTCATTCTCACTCACGCCACATACCCAGTCAATTGTTAAATCTTGCCAGTTTTACCATTGCAAAATCTTTCACTTCACTCCTTAACTCTACTCTTACATGTACCACTTTATTTTTTTTAATTTAGTTTTTATTTGTTTTCTTGTTTACATTATTCATTTTCATTACATTTTTTGAATTACACATTTTCTCCCCGTCTTGCTCCTGCCCCAACCCCATAACAGCAATCCCACTGTAAAGCCCCTCCCCTGCTCTGCTCTCCTATTTTCTGGTAGGGCAGGAGGGCTCTCCCTATCCCAGCCCCTGTAT
>CM053594.1:271543816-271592697 GCA_028646575.1 Pseudocheirus occidentalis
CAGCTCAGCTCCTTCCCACCGTCCCAGGCCTGGCCGCGGTCTCGGCTTCCGGCTGTTCCAGCCTCCGTTCAGGCGGCCGCGCCGTGCTGAGCCCCTGCTGCCGAGCTGCCTTCAGCGAGAGATGTGTTCTCTGGATTTGTGTGAGTCTGAGAGTCCTAGACTTTCCTAGACTTTGTCTGGGCTCGTATTTTCTGGGTGTTTCGGGTGGTGGTGTGGGAGCTGCGGGACCTTGCTGCTTCTACGCCGCCATCTTGGCTCCTCCATGTACCACTTTATTTCAGGCCCTTGTTACCTTTCTCCTAGATTATTGCAGGAGCCTTCTAATTGGTCTCTTTGTTTCAAATGTCTTTCCACTACAGTCTACTGTGCATCCAAAGTAATTGTGCTGCCAAAGTAATTTTCTTTGACTTAGATTTTACTCTACTCAGTACACTCCAATGGCTTCCTGTTGCCTGTAGGATCAATTATTACTTCTTCTTTTTAGCCTTTAAAGTCCTATACAATTTGATCTTAACCTGTTTTTCTGATCTCATTGAATATCACCTCCCCCACCCACAGCCTGTCACCCAGCCCAAGTGTCCTTCTCTGTCACACAGAACACTCCCATCTTTCTGCCCTTGTATTGACCATCCTACCCACCTAGATTTTACTCCCTCTTCACCTCCAACTCACTGAGTTACTCTCCTTTTTTAATATGGAGCTTTTGTATGAATCCTTTCCTGATACTCCCAACTATTAGGGCACTTCCTCCAAAACTACCTTGTATTTAAGTACTTTCTATATACTTTATTTACCTAATTTATATTTATGCTGCATATATATACATATATATATATATATATATATATATGATCTATACTTGTTGTTTACCTCCTTAGAATGTAAGGTCTTTTAGTGTAGGGATTGTTTCTATTTACTTATACCCTAGACACCTAACATAGTGTAGGGTATATAGTTGACAGTTAATAAATTGTTGTAGATTGATTGACTGATTGATGATACTTTTTTTTTCCCTTGATCCCCCCTGTCTTCCCTAAGGTGAAAGTGGAGTGTAGTACCCACTATTGATAGACATGGAAGTTTTGAACTACTCTCACACCTGGACCAATTTGTTCCTCCTTAGGTGCACCCCTTCCCCATTCATTACACATTGGTTCACTATACAGACATCCACTCAACTTCGGTCATATTTCAACTCAGAACTCCTAAGCTCATGCAATCCATCAGCCTCAGCTACCTCAGTAGCAGAGACTACAGGAATGTACCTCCATGCCCAGCTGAGAGCCTGTACTTGCTGCTATGGTTGCCAGTTCCCTTTGTAAATGCTAACAAACCTTCCTTTCGATAGTACAGTATGGAATTTTCCTAGGAATCAAAATCGACCTATAGTTGACTTATTTTAGTTGGCCACAGGAAGCAGAACTGACTGAAATTTACAGAGAAGAATATCATTCCTCAACATAAGTAATAATGACCTGATATTTTAAACTGTCACAAATTGGAATATATAACCTCCCAATTGAATTTAATAAACATTAGTAATTTTTTGCTATCTGGAAGGCTTTATCCTGGACAATGGAGAACAAAGACAAAAATGACAGGCTCTGTCCTCAAGGAGTTTCCATTTTACCAAGTAACATAACATTGAAGGAGATAAGTAAATATGAGGTAATTTGAGGAGAGAAAGATAACTAATGCCTAAGGAGACCTAGAGAGTCTTCCCAGTAGGTGCCATGTAATCTAGGGTTGAAAGAAGCTAAGGATCTGAAGAGGTAAGAGTGAATTCCTGGCAGGAGGGATAGAACTAGGAGCTAGAATTTGGAGTTTGGAAAAGATTAAGTGACCAGTTTGCCTGGAATAGTAAGTACACAAGGAGGGATAATGTGAAATAACTGGACAACAGGCTAGACCAGGTTATGAGGAGTTTAAATGCTAAACTAAGGAATTTGTATTTTATCCTAGAGGCAGAAAGGAGCCACTGAATAGTCTTGAATGGGAGGATGAAATGGTCACTCCTGTAATTTATAAAGGAAGATAATCTAGGCAGTGGTGTGGAAGGTGGATCAGAAAAACTGGAGCCTTCAGAGACCAAAAAGAAGTCTTTTATAGTCGTCAAGGTGGGAAGTGGTGAAGCACTGGACTGGGGTGGTTGCTCTATAACAGTATGCACAGTGTATTAGTAAAATGAGAGGGGAAGAGAGAGAGGAAGGGGGGAGGGAGGGAGAGGAGGCAAACTCTATGTATACAACAATATGGGACTCATCAGTGGAAGTCAACAGAGGTTCAATGAACATTTTCTGGGGATATTGTTGAAGGAATTCTTCTCATTATGAATTTGACTGGTTTGTATCTGAAACCTCTTTCAACTATAAAATTCTTCAATTCTACAATTTTCCTGCTTAAAAGAGGGATCTGATTCATATTGGACAAACAGTATTTATTCTACCTAGCTGGAAGCCTGCTATATAGTAGTGAATAGAGCACTGAACCTAGACTCAGGAATATCTGAGTTCAAATCCTGACTCAGGCACTTATTAACTGTGTGATCTTGGGCAAATCATTTTATCTTTGTCTGCCTCACTTTTGTCATCTATGAAAGAGTGATCATAATAGCACCTGCCTCTTAAAGTTACTATGAGGACAAAATGAGATAACATTTGTAAACTGCTTTGAAAACCTTAAAGCACCATATCAGTGCCACCCTCTGATATTGCTGTTGTCATTGCTATCCTAAAGATCTGTAGGAAGAAACTCTGTAATTGTCTTTCATTGCTGATAACAAGTTTCTGCATGTTTTCTCCTTGAAGACTATCCATCAGTCAGTCATCAGAATTTATTTGGTAATTATTAAGTGTAGAGTCTTATATCAGCTATTTTTACAGTAGTTGGTTGACCATGAAGTTGGTTCCTCTCCACGCACACACCTTGTTCTGGCATTTTTATTAATGAGTATAGATAGCCTACTAGGTTTTGCCCAAGTATCAGACTCTTATCAAGCCATTTTGCAGGGTTCTCAGAATCACAGCCTTAGAGCTTGAAAGGACCCCGGAGGCCATCTGGTGGGGTTCATGACTAGTTCATGTATCCTCTCTACTGCCTAGGCAATACACCTTGTCAAGAAAAAGGAAAAAGATGGGGAAAAGCCAGTAGCTTTTTCAGTTCTTTCTATTATTCTCGATTGCAATTTCTTCATTTTCCCTCTTTCAGTTTTAATTGGCTTTAGTGTGTCCTCTGGCTGAACTTGTTTAGCACTACCTACCAGACCTCCAAGTGAAGTAAGTCATCCTCAACTCCTCTATCTCTGTGGCAGTAAATTGTTTTTATTGGTGTTACCAGCACTTATGTCAATATGCACTAAAATCTAACGACCTCTCTAGTTAAGAGTCACCAGACTGCAAAAGCCATTCTGTCTCCTGACAGCCTGAGCTGTTAGGCCTGGAAACCAAATTAAGGCACTGCTGGCCAGGTTCTCTACGGTTATCCTGACAGCTTCTCTTCCCTAAGTCTTATCTTTTGATTAAGACTACCTTCATCTCTATACGTCTAGATACCAGTTATTACATACAGATGTGCAAATGCATTTTAACTGTCATGCTGTCTTTCTTGGACAAAGGTGGCACTGTTGATCTGCAATTAGTAGGGCATATGCATTGGGGTGTATTTCCTAATGGCACACACTTAGAAAATGGCTATCGATATCAGGAGTGTAGCCTGTAGTCAAGGAGCAAAGCAAAGTTAGCTGACCTATATGGTAATTGATCACATGATCTTAACTTCTTTACCACTCTGCTATAATCATTAAGAAAAGAAAGCCACCTTAACCACACTTAACAATGAAAAGAAGTATAGGAAGACTGACTGATATTATGACCTTACAGTGCAGTTATCTAGTCCTGTTGCTAGTTACAGAAAGTTAGAACCAAGGTTGCTTATGACTGACATTATTTTTAGTACCACTATCATCATCCAAAAGTTTTGACTAAGTGCCAACCTTTTTAGAATGCTGTTGTGTGCAGGGTCTCCTTTTGTTCTTGCAAATATTATTTTCCATGCATCTTAGTCAAGAATAGTTTTATTTGTTCACCATCTACTTGGAATATCTTCTTCCCACCTCCATTTCCCCCCACTCCTATCTTCTATTGCAGATGCCACTAAAGAAGTAATGTGGGGGAAAGAGCACTGGATTTGTAATCAAAGGACATAATATAAGTTCAGCTTCAGCCATTTACCCCACCCTCGTGATGTCAAACCCAAACAGAAATAGATCCTTGCTGACACATTAGCTTAGTAAACCACAAATCAGCATTATCTGTGCTCTATTATATTTTTATTTATTTTATTAAACATTTCTCAGTTACATTTAATCTGGTTCCCTAAGGACAGGCAGTGAGTTTGTCTGGCTCTCCTACTCTACAACTTCATGTGTCTTTGTGTGAATCACGCCTCTCTGAGCTTCAGTTTCCTCATCTTTCATATAATGCTAATATCATTCTTTTCTACTTCACAAAGTTATTATAAGGCTAAAATGAAATATTATATGTAAGGTGCTTCTAAACTATCAAATATTGTAGAAATGTGAATTATTATTCATTCCAGACTAACTCTTTAATGGAATTACTCCTACCTGCCTCTCTCCTTTCCATCTTAATAGATAGTTTACATAAACATCAAATCTGTAAAGCTATAGTAGCATCTTCTTTTTATTATAGGCCTGTCCTTTGTGCTTAAATATATATTTATGGAAGGTAACCATGACTGATCATATGACCGTCTAATTAGTAAATTATGTGTAATTATTATTATAATGATATATAAATATAATAATAATAATATATAACAATTATTATGTTATTATTATTATACTATTATTATAAATTGACAATTAGGTTCTCAGCTTAATGATTTATTTAACAGGTGATCTTAACAGGTATCTTATACCATCAACAAAGTGGTTGACATTTTTGTTCTGAAACAATCATGATGTCTTCATAACAAAATGGAAACAGTGGCATGGTTTATTACTTTGTTTGATTTAGCCAGTATTAAGAATTGCCAACTAGTTGGCCACCTGTCAGCCATTGTTACATGAACAAGTCATTAGGTTAACAAGAGAAGGGTTAACACAGGCATAAATTCTGGTGGTGGTGGTGTTTTTAATAATTGTAGTCACACCTCTTTGTGTCTTTTGCTCTCCAATAAATTACCCATTTATAGATATCATAAGTCAGGTATCTTCTGTGCTAAATCTAAATTCCCTTCTGTACCCATTAAAGGGCTTAGCATTCTATACATGCAATAAATTGACAATTGAATGAAGATTTCTCTTACTTGCCTTGGATGAAATGTATACAAAATAATAGCCTTCTATATGGATTTTATTAGGATCTTTTCTTTGTTTTTGGTGCCTACATTCATTGTTTCTTCAATTTTCAGTTTCCATCTAAAGAACTCTAGTAATAAGGAATCCATGCCTTCTAAGGCCACCCTATTAGACTAATTATTAGGAAGGTTTTTCTTTTTTTTTTTCTTTTTTGAAGGAGGAAGATAGAGCAATTGGGGTTAAGTGACTTGCCCAACATCACACAGCTAGTTAAGTGTCAAGTGTCTGAGTCTGGATTTGAACTCAGGTCCTCCTGATGCCAGGGCTGGTGCTCTATTCACTGTGCCACCTAGCCATCCCTTTAGGAAGGTTTTTCCTCTTACACTGAGCTGCTTCTCTCTTTCCAGTAGTTGTTCCTATATGTGCAGAGGAAATCTAATCCTTCTTCTACATAACAACTCTTCTGATATATGAAGAAGACTAACATGTCCTCTCCTTAGTTTTCCTTTCTCCAGACTTAACGGACCTAGTTCCTTCAAGTAATGTTATGTCTTCTCCAATCCCTTCACCATCCTGATTTCCCTCCTCAGGACCTTCCAGTTTGTCAGTGTTTTTCCAATGTGACCTCTCTTACCATTCCTTAAGACTTCTTGACAGACTTCAGATACCTAACAATCAGATTCTTCCTTAATGCCTTCTATAAACCATTTCTCTCAGTTTCACCTTTATCTTTGTGACTTTTCACTTAATTCTATGTGGGCAAGTACCAAGAAACCTAGAATTTCTCATTTTTATTGTCAGGTCCTGTTAAGGTCAATTTGTTCATATGCCTAACTATCAAAGTAATTACTGATCACTATTGAAGAAAGCTTCTTTCTGTACCAACTAAATTTCCTGAAAGTCTTCAGACACCTCTCCTCTGACTGCCTAAATAAACAAATTCCTTCATTATCAAGTATTCCTTTATGGACTTTTCATTAGCAGGTATGTTATTTTAACATATTCTTCCTTGCTTTTAGTTGTCAGTAATAACTGGCTTTTTTATTCTCCAATAAAGACTAACCTTCATCTCAGCTTCTGGGAAAGTTCTATCAATTGCACAGTCCTCTCCCCTCCCCATTTTATTAATGGGCCTCTCTTTCCCTTTATTCATAAAAATTAGATTTAGTCTCCATCAGCATAACTCCAGCTTTCTCTGTCTCATTGTTAACATATGTCACTTGCCAAACTCAGTATTGTCCATTTGGGGTTCTTTGAGTTTCCTCTGAGGTAATTACTTTCTGTCCTAAAAAGCATTCCTTTGGGAAAGTAATTCAATTATACTACCTTCTTCTTATGTTACTATTTTTTCCTGTAGTGTTCTGGTCATATTTAATAATGCATTGTTAATATGTACCAACCACCTTCCAACCATAATTGCAATATGACTTTGTACAAATCACCCCATCTCCCTGAACCTCAGTTTCTTTGTCTGTCATATAATTATAATACTATTCTTATCTACCTCACAGGGTTATTAAAATCCTAAAATGAAATACTATATGTAAGGTAATTATAAACTCTCAAATGCTGTACAAATGTGAGTTGATGATTATAAAATGCTGATGACTACTGGTTTTGAGGAGAAAATATGCAGCAACTTGTCCTCAATAATGAAAGAAAATTATAGCATTTCTTCTTACAGATCTTTTAGAAAAGAATAATGCCACCACCTTCCATCATAAGAAATTTTAATATACCATGGCACCAGATTTATTTGGTTTCTTTTTTCCCTAAAATTTTTCAAGTAGTTCTTGGTAACTAACACAAAGTATTCCCATTGTTTCCAATCAATTCCTGCCTCTTGGTTGTAAGGGGAGGCAAAATTTCTTGTCTGTTTAGAAGATTCTTTGCTTTCTGGATCATAAAGTATTCTTTAAAACAGTTTAATAATATTTAGAATCTCCTGTTAGCTCTGTTGTTACACAGTTATCATGACAATAACAGATGCAGTGTCTTTTGCCTTGGTTGGTTAAGGACTTTTCTCAGTCATATTCCTTATTGGGACTAGTTCCTTTGACCCTTGTTTCCTATTTCCTTTCCATTTGTAGTAAGTAGCAAGAACCCTACCACACCCAGGCTGGCCTGCTAGCACAGTTTCCTTGATCTGCTTTTATAAAGAAAAAAGAACTTTAAAAGGAGTCAAACAATTTTACTTTAATTACAGATGAGTAGAAAATACAAGCAGAGAAATTAGCATAGAGATTCAACAGACGGGGCTCCTACTGTCTGAAAAAAGTAGTACAACCACCTACATACACCATTGGATCAGGACAGTACAAACCTCTGAATAATGGAGGTGTGGGGGAAGACGGTGTTAACAAATAGCTACTTAGAGTCCTGTCCAGGGAATCAAAAGGTGCTTCTCATAAGCAAACCCCCACAGCAAAATTCCAGGATATATAACCAATACCTGGCCCCTGATTGGTTCAGAGCCAAAAGACACAAAACTTACATGACTCAGCACAGCTGTGAATTATCAGGGTTCAAAGGAGATTAATCCTTCAGATGTTGGCAATTTAGCCTGAGCCTGGGAAACTTAACTCCAGGGGCATAAAAATCCCACTTTGCTTCTGCTTATAATACCTAGATTTAGTTTGGGATCAAAAAGTTGTCTGTTACTCATTTAAGATTTTTTGGGGGTGAACAGTATTTCTAAATGGGATGGGTACTGGAAGTTTATATCTACCTGGATGTGAGAGAATGAAAGCTGACTCCATCAGACAAAATAAAAGTTGAAAGTATTCAACTATCTATGAATGTATTTGGGGGTGAAAATCACCTATATTTGGAACTTCCATTCTCCTCATCCATTGACTCACACACAACCTATTAGCTCCCTCACATCCATTATTAGGTTGCTTTGCAAACTGCCTTTGCCGTCTCTATCTTTTCTTTGATTCAACATTTCCCATATTTTTGTGGGTCATAAACCTCTATTGTCATTTAAATTTTGTTTATAAGTATCAGCCTACCAGGTTTCTGTTGTGTCCAATGGGTCATAGTCTCTATCAATTAGCATCATTTCCAGCTCTGCTTGCTTACTTCCCAACCGCCATTCATAGATATGTTAATATTCCTTTTTTATTCTTAGCATTCACCTTTTGTTGCAGAACATGTCAGTCTTCTTCCTTATTATTCATATTGTAAGTATATGCCAGGTTTTGTGATAGACGGCACATTTATCCTCCCTGCCCTTCATCTCCAGTATATTCAGATTGAAGACTCAAATACTGTCTATTCTTAGGAAAGTAACTGACGTCACTAGTTCAGATAGTCCAACTCTGTTAGCCTGTAGACCCATATCCATCTCCTTTGTGAAAATTTTTCATAAATGCTGAGGGCAATAAAAGTCTCTAGGAGGCAGTGAGAGTTTAAGCCATGTAGGCAGTAGCAAAAAGCTTTCCATGAAAATTTCAGTCTATAATATTTTCTCTTACCATTTCTAAGCCCAATCCCTCAGTCGGGTAACTGTGCAGTTACTTTCATTTTCTCATGTTTTCAAAACATCCCTGCCTATTACATAGGCTCCATGATGAGATATAGTCAAAATGAAGTAGGGATTGCCTCAAATTTTATCTACTTCTTCAAACAGTATGTGAAAGCCCCAAACCTCAGTGTCTGTGTCTCTGTATGTGATCTAGACCCAAACTTAACACCCAGAATTTTTTTCTTCAAGGACTCAAATATCCTCTTCTTCTAGATATTGATTTACCTACTCCTTCCTTAGAGAGAGAGGTGGTTTTTTTGGTGTTTTTTTTTAACTTATCATCTACTCTAAGATGGTAATATGGGGAAGATTGGGGGGAGAAGTGCTGGGAAGTGTGGTAAGATCACCAGCTAAAGTTTCACTTAATGCTAGTGACAGTTCTTAAACATAGACTTTAATAACTTTTAAATTTAATTTCTTTTTCTCTTTCAATCAGCAATAGTCTGCCTTTTCTCCATCCCATCTTCCCCATTTAGAAAGCAAAAAAAGAGACACCTCTGTTTACAGACACGTATAATCAAGTAAAACAAGTTCCCACATTGGCCATGTCTAAGAAAAACATGTCTCAATTTTAGTCCATCACCACTATTCAAAAGTTAGCATGTTTCATTATGATTCTTCTGGAATCTTAATTGGTTATTGTGTTCATTAGTTTCTAGGCAACTAGGTGGAGCAGTGAATAGAGTACCAAACCTATCAGGAAGACATGAATTCAAATCCAACCTCAAACACTAACTGCAGGATGCTGGGCAAGTCTCTTAACCTCTTTCTGCCTCAGTTTCTTCATATGCAAAATGATGAAAAAATAGCACTGCCCTCCCAGGGTTGTTGTGAGGATCAAATGAGATAATATTTTAAAGTGCTTAGCACAATGGTTGGCACATAGTAAGCATTTAATAGATTATTTTTCCCTTTTCCTTCCCTTTCCTCTTAAGTCTTTCAAAATTATTTGTCTTTACAACTTGTTACTGTAAAAATAATTTTTCTGGTTTTCTCATTTCACTCTCTATCAGATAATACAACTCTTCTCAGGTTGCTCTGAAATAACCCCCTTATCATTTCTTTCAGCACACTAATATTCCATAACTTGTTCAGCTATTCTCCCTCAAACTGAGGTCAGACACTCAGTTTCTAATTCCTTACCACAGGGGAAAAGGAAAAGAAAAAGATGCTCTAAATATTTTTCTGCATCCTTAGTGTTTGTTTTCCTTAGGACAAATCCTACGCTTAATCTACCCTCCCTCTAATTCCCCCTCCTCCCTTTCCTTTCTGTTTCCCTATTAAATGAAATGTATTCTCTATCCAACTGTGTGTGTATATTTTCCACTCCTTTGACTAGTTCAGATGCAAGTGAGATTCAGGTGTCACCTGTCTCCCCCATTCCTTCCTCCTTTTTTATATGCACTTCTAATTACACAATCCAATTATGTGAGTTAATTTTCCCCATGCTTCCTTTCCCTTCTCTTCTCAATAAATTTCTCTTCCTTTCCCTTTCCATTTTTCTTTTTAAGATCATTAAAACATAACAGAATCACTACCAGGCCCTCTATCTAATTAAACTCCACCCCACCCCCCAATCCTGTGATCCCTAATGATGAAAAGGTTCTGAGAGGACACATGTATTATAATATATATAAGTTATCCTTTTTTTAGTCCTTTATGATATAATTCTCTCCTGTTTAACTTTTTCTTTTTCTCTTGACTCCTGTGTTTGCACCTCAGAATTTCTATTTAGCTATGGCCTTTTCATCAGAAATGCTTGTCAAAGTTGTCAATTTCATTAGGTTCTCTCCTTTCATTATGTTTTCCCCCTATAAGACACTATTTAGTTTTTATAGATAAGTTATTCCTAGTTGTAAGCCTTTTGCCTTCTAGAATATCATTTATATTTTAATTTCTTCTCTTCTTTATAATGGCATCTAAATGATATATGAGATCCTGACTATAGCTCCTCATTACTTTAATTCTCTTTCCTTTCTTCTTCTCTTTCCTTCCTTCTTTTCTTTTCTTTTCTTTCTTTCCTTCCTTGTTTCCTTCCTTCCTCCCTCCCTCTTTCTCTCTTTTCCTTCCTCCTTTCCTTTCTTTCTTTCTTTCTTTCTTTCTTTCTTTCTTTCTTTCTTCCTTTCCTTCTTTCTTTCTTTCTTTCTTTCTTTCTTTCTTTCAGAAAGATGATCAGAAAGGTACTTTCTGTTTGTACTTTGCCATTTGAAAAGGCAACTGGTAGTACAATAGATAGTGCCTTGGACCTGGAGTCAGGAAGAATTGAATTAAAATCTTCAGACCTTTACTAGTCAAGTGACCCTAAGCAAGTCACTTAACCTCTGTTTGCCTTAATTTTCTCAACAGTAAAATAAAGATAATATAGTTCATACCTTGTAGGGTTGTTGTCAGGATCAAAGAAGATAATGTTTGCAAAAAGTGTTTAGTACAGTGTGTGGCACATAGTAGATGCTATATAAATGTTCATTTCCTTCCCTTCCCTTGTTCTAAGATATCTTTGCAGTAGTCTTTGCGATTCCTTGAAGTGTGACATGTAGGCTCTTTTTTTTTTTTTTTGGCCATCTCTTTCTGATAGTCCAATGATTTTAAAATTATCACTGCTCAGTCTTTTTTCTAGGTCAGTTGTTTTATGTTTTCCCTTACTTTGTTTTAATATTCCTTGTTATCTCATGAAGACATTTGCTTCTATGTGTATGGTCCATTCTAATTTTCAGGGAGTTTATTGCTTAGACAAGGTTTTATACCTGTCATGCCAAGCCATTCATTCCCTTTCCATTTCTTTCTTCCATAACTCGCATTTCTTTTCCAGTTTTCTTTTCTTCTATCACTTTTATTTCATTTATAAAAACATTTTAACTCTTGCTTTGTCTCTTCTAGGAATTCTAGTTGAACTTATTCCCAAGTTGTGTTTTTCTTTGATACTTTGCTTGTAAATGTTTTTGAGTTATTCTTACCGTCTAAGTTTTTGTCTTCAGTGTCCCTGTCACCATAATAGGTTTTTGTGGTAAGGCTCTTTTTTGTTTATTCATTGTACCAATTTGCTCCCTGGCTTTGGACTTGATATTAGAGCCAGATTCTTTGTTTATCTGGGTAGGAATGTCTGGGCTGGTCCTGCTGCTTTCATGGAATACCAAGCATTGTCTCATTTTAGAATCTCAGGAACAGCTCAGTCTGGAGCTCCACAAGTTTTCATGCTTTTAGAGTGGTGTGATCTAGAGCAAAGTTTGACTTTTCTGGCCTCTTGGTTTAAGCTGTGCAAGTTCAGGACTATGTTTGGGTTTGAGCAATATGCCTGCAACTTTGCCCTTGTTGGGGTCCAATGGATTGCTGCTGGATTTAGCCACAATCAGCAGACTGGAAATCTCTACTAGTTTAGAGTGACCATAGCACTGAGTAGAAAGCAGCAGGGCTGCCATTTGGCAGTTGTTCCAGTGCCAGTTTAGGCCCCTCTGTGGCAGATTTCAGATTTCTCTTTACCCTGGTGCATAGCCTCTTCTTGTGTTTGAAATACTGTGTACAGCCACTCTTTGCTAGAGTCCCATCCCTAGTGTCTGTAGATCTCTCTGTCTGCTTCCCTGTATGAATCTGAGCTGGAAAAAAAAAAGGCTCAGTGTGATTTTTTTCCTTGCATTTCCTGATCAAGACTCAGTTTGGCACATTTTCTACAGTTGGTTAGAAGAGCTTTTGATTAGAGCTCAAACTGTACTTCTTCACTCTACTCTGTCATCTTAACTTCACCCTTAGACTAATAACTTTTAGCAAATGATTTTAATCTCTTCTTTAGACTTCATCACGTGCTGTCCTACTCCTAGCTCTTCTCACTCCATCCATGCAAACTTTCTCCAGTCTTCTTTTTTCTGCTTCTAGGCTTTTGCATAGAGAGTAAATCAACATAATATAGTGAAAAGAACAATGGACTTGGAATCAGAAGACCTCAGTTTGGAGCTTCATCATTTAATAGCTATTTTATTTTGGGCAAGTCATTTAACCTCATGAATTTCCTCATTTCTAAAATTATAATAAGGATAACATTGCTAGTTTTTAATTTTCCAATTTTTTCATTTAAGAAAAATCAAATTTTCAAATCTACCCCCAATAGAAAAAGAAGAAAAACCTTATTACAAATATTCAGTCAATCAAAACAAATTCCCACATTGGCCATGTTGGTCTTATTTGTCATCAACTTTTTGTCAGGAGTTGGCCTGACCTGATCATTGGTTGGATGATAACGCCTCCGTGGAGGCAGCTAGATGGTCCTACAGATGGATCAGTGGGCCTTGAGTAAGAAGACCTGAATTCAAATCAGACCTTAGATATTTACTAACCACAGGACTGCAGACAAGTCACTTAACTTCCATTTACATCCGTTTCCTCAGCTGTAAAATGTGGGGCAATAATAGCACTTACCTCGTAGGGTTATTGTGAAGATCAAATGAAATCATATTTATGAAGTGCTTAACATGATGTCTGGCATATAGTGAAGGCTATATACATTCCTATTCTTTTTTCCCCTATTCAATCTTCTGGAATTGTGTTTGATTAGAATTCTAAAATCTTTTACAATTCTTTGTCTTTACAGTATTGTTGTGGCATAATTTTTACTCTTGGTTCTGCTCACTTGTCTGTATCAGTTCATACAAGTCTTCCTAAATTTCTCTGAAATCAACCCTTTCATCATTTCTTATGGTGCAATAATATTGCATTATATTCAAATACCATCATTTGTTCAGCTATTCCCTGTGTGTTGATTGCACTATTTATTTCACAAGGTCATTTATAAGGCTCAAATGGAATAGTGTATATTTACTTCATTACTATATAAGGCTATAAAATGTAAAATATTGTTATATTTTTGTCAGATTCCCTATACAGTCCTATCCCTTGGTGACCTTGGACACCCTGATATTTCAATTGTCACTTTTATTCAGTGTTCCCAAATTGACATTTCTACCTTTAACATCTTTTCAGAACTACAAGTCTGTATTTCCAGTTGCCTGCTGTATATTTCTTTCTGGATATCCTGCTGACATCTCAAATCTAATGTGTCTACAACTAAACTTAATCTTCCCTCCAAATCTTCACTTCACCAAAGTGTTTTCAATAGCAAGATGTAGTCTCAGTCTCTTATACTCATAATCTTGTAGTCACCTTTGACTCTTTCCTGTCCCTTACCCCACCCAATTCAGAAAAGATTTAGTGTCTATTATGTGCAAAATACATCCAAGCAGATGCCAAATTCTGTCATTTCTGGGTCCATGGTGTCTCATGTATAAAGTCTCTCTTCTTCATTCAGGCTGTTGCCCACCCCAATTTAGGCTCTATTGTAATAGGTTCCTATCTGGTCTTATATATATATGCTCAAATAAAACCTTCCATGACTCCCCATTATCTTTCAAATAATATATAAACTCCTTACTCTCCTGACATTCCAGGCCCTCAGAAGGCTGACTCCAGTATACATATCCAGCTTTATCACATACTGCTCCCTTTCAAGTCTTCTACCTTCCAGCCAGACTGAACTGCATTCCCTGTTCTTGACCTGTCTGTTCCTATTTCCATGCCTTGAATGTCTCCCCATTTCTGTTTGTTGAAGTTTGTGCAAGGCCCATCTCAGATGCTGCCTACCCTACTTGTTCAATTAATTGCCACATCTTGTCATTTCTTACTCTAGAACATCTCGCATTTTTATTCTGTTCTCACTCTTCATACAGTCACCACCCTTACTCAGGTCTTCATCACCTCTTACATAGACTATTACAGTGGCCTCCTTGTTAGTCTTCCTGCCTCAAGTCTCATCTCCATCTACCACAGAGCTGCCAAAGTGTTTTTCCAGAAGTGCACGTCTCACCATTTCACTCCCCTATTCATTAAATTCCAGTGGTTCTCTCAAAGGCTACCTCTAAGATAAAATATAAATTCCACTCTTGGGTTTTTAAAACTCTTTATAACCATACTCCAAACTTCCTTCGAAGTCGTGTTAATCACTCTTCTGCTGAGCCAAACTGGCCTTGCTACCTCCCATCCCTGTGCCTTTGTTTTGTCCATTTGCATGCCCAAGATACATTCCTTATGTCCTACACCTTAAAGAACCCCATACTTGTCTCTAGTACAAGTATATGTGAAACCTTCCCTAATACGTCTCAATTTCTAATGCCTTCTCCAAATTACTTTGTATTTCTTTATTCTCTGTGTGTATGTCTATACACACATATATATTTGTATATGTGTATGTATGTGTGTGTGTGCACATGAGCCCACACCTGTGTTATTTCACAAAATAGAATATAAGCTCTTCAAGGGCAAGGACTATTGGGGTTTTTTGTATTCCCAGCACCTAGCGTAGTACCCTGCCAGTAGTGGACGCTTGATCATATTTGTTGATTAATTAAGTTAGTCATTCTCTTGACTCTGAGTCAGAAATTTATGCATAGCAGAGAATTCTCTCTTTTTTCTATCTACTAGAAGTTATCCCTTGATCAATGTGTAGAAATATATTTATCCCTACTAAATTGCATATTGTTAAAGTTGACCCATCATTCTAACCTTACACAAGCTTTTTTAGATTTAGACTACGTCATCTAACATTTTAGATATTCCTTCTAACTTTGGGTCATCTGCAAATTGGACAACCATGCTATCTATGCCTTCATCCTACTCATTGGTAAAGATGTTAAACAGCACTAGGCAAAGGGCAGATAACCGAGAGCTGCACTAGAGATCCAAGTCCCATTAATCACCAGTCTTTGGTTCCAGGTATACAACCAGTTCCAGTTCCATCCAACTACACTGTCATCTAGATCAAATCCCTACTTTTGCCCACAAAGATAAAATGAGATGCTTCAGCAAATGCTTTGCTGACATCAAGGTATCTTAGAGTTCCCCTGATCTCTTATTATGATTGCCTGTTCAAGAAAACATGTTGGTCTGACCTGATCTGGCTTGAAACCATATTGGCTTTTAGTGATTACTCTTTCCCCTTTTAAATACTCATAAACCATCCTTTTGATAATATATTCTAGAATATTTCAAAGAATCAAAATCAAGTCCACTAGTCTGAAACTAGCAGATACTATCTTTTTTTTTCTAGAAATGAGGCTTTTTCCTCTTGTCTAGCCTTTTGGTATCGCTTCCATTTGCCACAGTCAAAGTGATTTTAAAAATCAAAGTAATTAATAATCACATTTAATTATTCTCTTATTACCTTCATACATAGTGTGTCTGGACCTAGTGACTTGACCTACCTTGGTTTCCATGACACCATGCTGTCCTGGTTCTCATCCTACTTTTATGCATTCATTCAACAATCATTGTATTAGGCAGATACTATAGGCCAGACACCATGGTAGGCACTTGGGATGCAAAGACAAAAATAAGACAGTCTCTGCCCTCATGGAATTTATGTTCTACTGGGCGAATACCACATGTACATAGATAAATGCAAAATACAGAATAAGTGCATAGTATTTTTTTATGGATGGAAAGGACTAGCAAATTGGAGAATCAGAAAAGGGCTCATATAGGAGGGTAGCATTTGGAATGAGCCTGAAATGAGTAAACATTTAATAAGTATTCACCATGTGCCAGGTACTGTGCCAAGTGCTAGGGATACAATTAATAAAAAGAAAGACAACTCTCAAGGGGGCTTACAAACTAACTGGAGGATACAAGAAACAAAACGATACAGGAAAACTGGGACAGGTGAGGGAGGCAAGGGATACCAGGGGATCTCTTGTTCCATTAAATTATAACCAGGCAGAGCAGTTTTTGCCCCCTGTACAGTAAGGTACTTGGAGGAGGTTGGTACTCTGCCCTCCAACCCTCCAGTCAGAGGGGAGAGGAGGCTAAGGGAAGTGGTCTCAACCATGGCATGAGTTAGCAGCCTGTTACTGAGATTAGAAGTGAAGAGTTTATCCTTGGAGGGGCATTTTGTTCCATAGAGTTGAAACCAGTCAGAGCAAAAGATGCAAAGTAGAGAGAGTTTACCTTCCAAAAGGTAGAGATGGGATGTTGTATATGGGAAACAGCATGCAGTTTGACTAGAATTTGCACTGTGTATTGGAGTTGGTGGGGAAGGAAGTTAGAAGGGGTGAGATGTTTGAGGGAGGGGAAGAACAATGTACTATCAACCTGGAAAGATAAGCCAGGGCCAGAATGTGAAGGATTCTAAGTGCTAAGCAGAGTTTTGATCTAGTGATAAAATAGAAACCTGTTGGCAGAGTGCAGAGGAAAAGTTGTTGGGTTTGGATTCAAGATGTGCATTTGAATCCTGGTTCAGCTTTTTACTTACTCTGGGCACATCTTTTCACCTATCTTGATATTGGTTTTCTTAGAATCCATGAGGTTGCTGGACTGAGGTCATCTAGGAAAAGAGGCCAGATATATCTTATTGTCTTGGAGGTGACAGAGAAAGTCTTTCCCTTGTATGCCATTTTTCAACCCACAGCACTTTGCAGAAAGGAAAATAGATGTAAGCGTCAACAGCGTCAAAAACCATTTCTGTCCAGAGGATACAGTTTATTAGAGAAAGGAGCACAGGCTTACAAGCACCTCAAGAAATTATATGTGTAGGAATTTGAATCCAAGAAACCATGGCCATTCCCAGGATCACAGGATTACCAGGAACTAATTTGCTGGGTTAATTCCCCTTATAGTGGGGACCGAGAACCTGAAAATATCTCATTCAAGTGCTGAAAGAGCCAGGAATACCCAAGAATCAGGACCACTTTGGCAATACATTTTCCTCATTTTATTTTTCTTTTACTTGGAAGTACAAAATGTTGGACTTTTGTTTATTATCAACTAATTCTTCTAGTGTTTTCTGGAGTTAAACAAAGATATTTTCATGTGTTAATTAAAGGGGAAAAGAATAAAAACGAAAATATACAAACTATTTGAGTAAATTCACAGTAGACTCATATCAGCAGGAATATGACAGACCATCAGCTATGGAAATCTCAGTAGTAGAAGAGGGAAGGGGAAGTGAATGAGCATTTATTGAATACCTACTCTGTGCCAGACACTGTGCTAAATGTTTTCCAAGTATTAGGTGTGCTCTTGTACAGACATGTATTTCTCAAAGGGAAGGCTTGCCTGTCTGCAGTGCTATCTGACGAACTGAAGCAACTTGCTGAAATTCCTACTTGCAATTGTATCGGCTCCTACCTTTGGGAGACTAGGGATTTCTTCAGTCACACGCCATACCACATGTGCTATCCATAGCTTTCCTAGATTAAGTGCTGGAATGATTGCCTTTATTCCTTTGTACAGGGGCAATGTCAGGAGCTAGAAATGATGCAGCCACATCTCCTATAATGTCAGTCAACCAAAAGGATTTTGTAAGCACAGCTACGTCACCATTGCAACATGACGCTGCCAGGTAAGCTGCTGGGAAACCTTTGGTTCAACATTCCACAGATGCACTCTCTGATTTGGGGGAAGCCGCGGTGTTCCTTTGGTGCTATCCTCTAATGTGAGATGGGTAATATAATCTCCAAACTGCCCTATCTTTTGACATTTAAAGTAAGCTTTAAATTGCTTATTAGAAGAAAAGTAGAAATATGCCAAGTTAGAACATTTTATTTTTACTTAGATTTTCAAATGAATATATTTTATGCTCAAAGTTCTGCTATGTTTAATAGACGTGTAAATGATTGAAAGAGTTAGTGCTAACCCCTGTTAGGCCTTAAGTCCACTGGAAGGTTTTAATCACTTTGTATTTTTTCCAAGTTTTGTCCAGTGGAATGTCCTTAAAATGTATCACACAGATGTTATTTTATATTTAATAACAAGTAGCAAAATCACATTAAGTCAGCAGCTTTGGTTATACTGTGTGCCTGCTCTAGAGGCTTCCCCATAATAGAAGTACCACTTGTACTCTAGTAAAGGGAAGTAGGTTTGTTTTCACTGCCATAATGTTCACAATAACTTTGTCTCATTTTGGGATTATAGCTCCCAAGGCTGTGCACATGTGTATGTGTGAGTGTGTGTACATGTACCATATTAATGAAAATTTTAAATCAATAAAAACCATATCTCTTGTCTACATGATGACTTCTGGCAATAGAAGTTGTATTGGTTCTGGACCCAAAGGATGATTGTCTCAATTGCTGGGGGTGAATCAAAGGGAAAAGAGCCCTTGACAAAGCATGAAAGGTAGGAAAGCATAATCAGTTTTCATCCCCACCATCCTTTCCCTACCAGTGCATATCATGAGCTAACTGAACATTTAGGTGGTCTCTCTTGCTCCCCTGGGAAGCTGGTGATTTTTTTTTCTATCTTATGTGGAAATGTATAATGTATAATTGGTGAGACCACTGATAATAAGGATAGGTTTTGATATGCTCCCCTGTAGAAGTGAAATTCATCTTTTGAAGGAGATTATTCCCCACTTAGTGCCCTGATATCCAGAGTTCTACAATGCAACAACAAAAGAACATTTAAAAACCAAATGTTCCATTAAAAGAGCAGCATTAGTCTCATTTAAAACAGCTACAGCTGCAGATACCAGGGTGGAGTCTGAAATTCCTCTGTCACCAATGGAGACTCCTAGATGGTTATATATAAACAATGACAAATTGTATTATCGAAAGGGAATCTGTAAAAATAGAAGTGATTAGCTTGCAGCAGCATTTCAGAAGTTTATTTATTGTACAAGGAATAGAAAATTCTACCATCTCATAATGCATCTAAAAACATTTCTCCCCAGTGAGAAGTTCTTAGTGAAACGCATGTGAATTTGACCAGGTTAAGTAGCCGTGGTATGCTTTTCCTTACTCATGGGCTTCTTTAATTGACAATGGTAAATGGACAAAGCTTTCTTTAGAGACCTAAAGCTGATCCTATCCTTCATCAGAAAACCTGCTTGGGCAGCAGGTCCTTCCCAATTTATCATTGAATGCTTATAAGCTTAGACTGCAAGTTTAACTAACTAAATTAATCGATATTGAGAATTATAGCAGCTTTTGTACAGCAGTTAAGGGACTGTCAGCATGTTAGCGATACCGAAGACCTTTGAGGGGTTAATCACTTAATCAAACCATATTTCTTGAGACAGAAACTTGTTATATAAAGTAACGTATCTCTTCAGATACTACCTCTCACTGTCTATTTAATGCTGAGATAAATATTAGCTACCAAGGGGCTTAGTTTGTGTTTACTTGAGGATGTTTGTGGTTTTGAACATTTATACTCCTTGTATCTCCTCAGACAAGTGTGGATTATAAGCATTTTTTAAATGCTAAAAAAGAAAACAAACCAGTTACAATCTTTTAACCTTACAAGATGAACACAGTGCTTACTAATTACAGATCTGATGATTTTAAAGAAATATTTTGAATATGTTCCATTGGTTTGGGGAATAGTGACATCTTAAACCATCTCTAAGGAGGTGTACTATAGGCCCACAAAGTGCTTATAAGAATGTTAGACCACAGAAAGAAAGGCCCAGAAGTTAAAGCTTTCATAACTGACTGTGTGTAATGTAGGCACTGCCCATATATTTGTAACCTTTCTTGTTAGAGTACTACTACTCTGTTTTATTAGTAGATTCATGCTCCTGATTTTGCTGGTTTTGAACTAAATTCGCATGTTGGTCTAAAATATTGTAGGATACCTGATTTATAATATCCCACACTCTAACTAGCAATTTGAGCCCCAGGAGAATTCATCCCATCTCTTCTTGAGGGATTAAGCTCAGTTGGAAGGAAAGGGGAAAAAAAAAAGGAAGAAAAAATTTTCAATCTTTACACCAAATTTTCTTGCTATTGCAGACATAAATCAGACCTTTAACACTAATATGTTTTTGATGGTTACCTTTCTAGCATGGAAAAGATTAAAATGTTCCTGTCATTTAGATTTTGCAGAATACCCCCAATACATACTGAGTACACCATATCAGCCCTGCAGAGTTTTATAAGTCTTTGTTAAAATTGTTTATAAACTTGTGTTTATTATGGGGTTTAAAAAGCAGGTTTCTTTATCCGTTAGTCCTTAATGGTTCATATCAAATATAAAAACTCAGAATATTCTTAAGAAATGAGTATTTGACTAAGTAAAATAATGTATAGCGTACCAGATTTTCTCCTTAGAAGTGCACATTGGCATGTTATGGATCCATTATACAAAATGCAGAGTTGAAAAAAGATCCAGAGCTATGAAAATCAGTTATTGAAAAGTCACAAGTAGATGCTTTCCAGATCTCAGTATCAGATATGTTTTAGTTATTTTCATTTCCAGGAATGGAGAATACAAAGTACATGATTTTTTATAGAGAACTTTTTAGTTAGTCACAAACTTTAATGGGAGGGTAGGGGAATTTTTAAATTTTTTATCCCAACAAGCATTTTAAGGTGCAAAGGAGAGGGAAAATATAGGCACTTCCCCCATCCACACCTAAATTCCAAGCATTTTTGAGACTTGAAAAAAAGAGGTGGGGGTAGAGAGGAAGCTGATAGGAGACAAGTTTTCCTTTTTTCCCTGAAGAGAGCTAACGGCCAGAAAAGTCCAATATAGTTCCATATGCAGGTGATAAAACCAGACGTTGGCAAATTAATCTCTCTTATTCACTGTGTAGGTTGTTAATTGTTCTCTCTGCTGGCTGTCGATATAATGTGAAATTTTCATTCCCTATTCAAGATGGAAAAAGTTGTGGCTGAAAATGTTAACATTTGCATTTTTATTTGTTGATTTATTTAAAGGACAGCCTCTCTTACAGCAATCCATCACTCGGTGACACCCCAAATATGAATAATGTATTGTAGACTTGCGGTTACAATGTGTAATAAGTGCCAGAGACAGTAGAGGAATGTTAACTATGTTGCAAATGTAATATTTATCGACTCATAAAGTTTATTGCTTTTGAGGTTCAATAATACTGACCATAGGACATTAATATCACTTATCTTGATTTTAGTTGGGCACCTTTGTATGTAGAAATATCCCATCTATCTCATGCTTACAAAATAAATGTGAAATTTACAGCACCAGTAAGTAGGGTATTATGGTGTTCCTGGATGCGAGCTGCAGTGCTCCATTCCTACCATTTCACTTCTTGGCCTTCAGCATTGATCAGACACCTCCAAGTTGTCCCAGACAGTAAGCACAGTAGTCAACTCTGCACAGGAGGGTTGAATAGCTGAACTGTGTGAAGACATTTATTTCCACTTGGCTGGGACAGGCAACATTCCATTTCAGCTAGAGAAAGGATTAGGGGAGAGGGGTCTTTTCTCTCTGTCATTCTGAACACCAGGTGGGTGGTTGAGATTAGAGCCCTGAGATTTGGCTCTTGATAAAAAGTTGAAGAAATCAGTTTTCTTGTGTGGTGTCCATCCTGTGAGGTAGAGTCAAAGTTCACTCATTCTTGGGTGATCAGATTCCATTTAATCTTGTAGTTTCTGTACCACAGAGCGCCACAGGGCACCCGGGACTCCAGTTCTAACCCAAAGCTATAAAAGATGAAGTTGCAATACGGACTTTGGCTTTCTCTGGAGCTGGTGGAAAAGTCTGATCCAAGACACGAGCTGTTATTAATTAACCCTTTCATGCCTGCCAGGGTTAATGTGTCCATTAAAAACAATGAAGATCACACTGGGAATATCTGACTCTTAGCAAAAAAAATGAAGTAGTGTTAATTAGCAACTGTCAGCTGTAATTGTCATCCTCATTAAGATGCAGAATTATGTATTTCTTAGTTATAAATAACCTTTCTAATTGTACTTGATGTATGCCAGTTTAATCAAAAAGTACACTTGCAAACAGGCAGATATTTGCATTAATCTAGCATTGGATCTTCAAGGCTTTTTGATAGTCTTTTATTTCAGATTTAACTCTCAGGAAAAAAATCTACTACAGTTGCATAGCCTTTATATATTAGTGACTTCTATTCAGCTATGTAGAACTGACAGGATTTTGTATTAAAATTAGGTTAAATATCTTCTGAGATTGTTCAGTATAATAGAAATCTTGTCAGTTTTTGAAGCAATTGGTAGGGTTTCCATCACTCAGCCTTTTTGATAAGAAGTTGATTTTTGTTCCAAACTGATAAAGCTGAACATCAGGCATGTAGCCATCAGACAAAAATGGCTTAGTCCCCTGTTTCCTGAGCTCCAAGGCCAACTTGTATTCTTCCTTTCTCTGGGAAGTCTATTGTTCTCTTTTGTGAGCAGTAAAAGAAGAATGTTAACATTTTTACTAAACCATTCTTGCAATTGTATGTTGGTGAGTTTCTGCTTGTGAGCTTCTGCCAGCATTGGGGACCTTTATTGGGAAGGTAGTGTCAACTAGTCTACCTGCTGGCTTTTGCAGGAAAGGTCACAATACATGGTCCACTACTTGAAGGTGGATCATCATCTCTCTCTTGACTGGTATTTAGGCTACCTGGAGCTGTAACATGAGTAATGGAAACTGAGGTAGTGCATAATGTATAACTATCCCCCACCAGTGCCAAGAAGACACAGTACAGGGTTTCTTCTTTTCTGAAACCTAAATTGCTGCTGTTTGAAGATGCTTGGTTTTACTTTAAAGGATTTGACATGAACACTCAGTATGCCTCCAGCACAAGTTGTGATGGTATGACCTTAAAAGTGCTAGACACATGAGTGTGTGAGTGTTTTTGCATCAGGTTTTGTTAATGCCCTGTTAGAATATAAACCACTGTTGGAATGTGTGTGCACTTTGGGCAGGGTCAGGTTCCTCACGTAGATACACTTCTGACAATTGGGAAAGTAGATAAGGGTGGAAATCATGCTAATTTGCTATCCTAAAAATAACATAAGTACATAATATCTGAGGCAAAAATATTCTAATTGGGAGTTTCTGCTGTCTAAACAGTCTGAAGTTTTTGATATTCAGAATCCAAATAGAAAATTTGCAGATAATAATAGTTTAAATAATAAGCACAAGCATTATTATTAGTAGTAATAATTAGTATTACTGATGAAAATTATTATCATATAATTTATATAGTGTTTTTGTGCATTTCAGATATTATACTACAACCCTGTGAAGTAGACAGAATCAATCTTTATTAGAAATTTTTCTTATAAAAGCTCATAGAAAATAATCTATCTCCTTTAACTCAGCTAGTACGTTGCAATCAAGACTCAGACTCAAGTTTTCTAATTACAAGGGAAATAATCTCTTTCTGATATCCCATGCTTGATGGGCTGTATATTTACCTGAGTTGGATTTAGAATCTAGGATAGAAACCTTCCAGATTCCTGAGATTTGTTTTTCACTTATATCATATTCAGTACATAAGTTTAAGACTAGGCCTTCTTAGGTGATTGACTAAAGAAATTAGAATAGAGCTCAAGAAAAATAAAATCACAATCAAAATTAAGGTCCTTGCAGCCAGAAACTGTTTTGTTGTGGTTTCTATTCCTAACATGTAGCATTGTACTCACTAAATGCTAATAATACAGAGTGCTTAATAAATGTTTATTTAATTGAATTGAAATTTCTAGTCTAACTCATATATTTGGTTACTTTTATTTTAGACTTATAATTTTGGAAATTAGCATATAACGTACCTCTTAAAACACATGGTATATGGTTAATTGCCCTAATCAATTATAATCAATATTGTAAAGTTTCTACATTTGAAAAAAAATCTATTGATTTTTACTTCCAAGTTTTGAGGTAAAAATTCTGTTTCTCAGAATGGCTTCCTTAGAATCCTCTCTGTTGAACAAAATGCCATTTTCACTCTGTCTGCCCCAAACATGATTGTTTACTTACTTCTTACCAGCAGAATGGGCCCTCTCTGATCTTTTCTTTTTGAATCAAAATTTAATTGCAGGAATTAAATGAAGATTAAAAGAATGTATAAGACACTTCAGAAAATATGGTATTGAATGTAAAGTAAAAATACAAGCATACCTTCTTCTTTACTCATAGATAAAGCTGAGAGGGACCTTTGAATTGATCTCGTTCAACCCTTATCTTACAGATGAGGAAAATAAGGTACAGAGCAGCATAGCAAGATATTCTCTCATTCTAAGTCCAATATACTTTCCACTACACCATGCTGCCAATAAATGGCACAGGCTGCAGGGGCTCTTTGAGCCCCAACTCTACAACATATCCCAGAGCACCCTCCTTTGGGTAGCTCAAAGCACATTATAGGCATCATTTACATAATTTTTTATCATCTATTTTATAAAGTAGAGGTCAGTATGTAAATCTTTCTTTTTAAGTAGCTTTTAAAACTCATTAAGGCTATAGAAGTTTAAGCCCAAATAGCCTTGTGTGGTTGTTCTTCTTTAATATTATTATCATATCTCATCATAATATTTAATATTATAAAAATTTATTACAATTATTATTGTATCATAATATAAATGATACCTCCTTCCAACATTTGAACCTTTCCAACATTTGACTCCCTGTTTTATTATATATTTTGTTTCTTTTGTTTTGGAGGGGGGAATTTTAAGCCTGGAAGAAGTATTTAAGACAGTCAGACAGACAGACCAAAGTAGAGAAACACAAATTTCACTGCTGTTACTACCAATCCAATTTCTACTTTTCATCAGCCATGACTCCTAATGCTATTTCCTTTTGTAAATGCCTAATTTTGGTTAGATCCTGAATACAGAGGTCAGTGCTTATTTTAATAATTAGCACCAATCAAAGTAAATCTTCATAATTTTACTCTGAGGAAGGGGGAAAGCTAATCTGAATTAAAGATATGACTTCTTATCTTTAATATACACATTTTATATATGTATATATAAAATAAATTCACCAATTATTTACTGAATGTTCACTGTGTAATGAGATTAGCCTTAGCAAGAATAATAAAGGCTACATTCTCTTGTGAGATGAGGTGGAGGAGACAGTAGGTGAAGGCATTGGAGTGACATGAAATAAGGAGGGGTGAAGAGGGAGCTCTTAGTGAATGCCCTCAATTTTTCTAGCAAAAGGAGACAAGATTCTCAACTGAGAGAGATGGAGAAAAGGGGAACTGTGGGAAGTTTGAGGAGGGATGAAAAAAAATCTATAAAAGCCACTGTGGTCATTAGAAGTGAATTGATTGGGGAAGTATAAAAGTATTGCCTTACTACAGTGAGGACCCAGATAAGATTATGTATCATAAATTTGTAGTCTACCGAATCAGCAGAGTTTCTTGATTTTCTCCAGCTTTGTTCAGCAACACATGAATAGGCATGAAGGCAGTAAGTGGTGGAAATGATACAAGTCCGGGGTTTGAAAGAACATAATCAGCAAGAAAATAAGGAGTAGCTAGAGAAAGGAGAATAGTATAGAATATGTTAGAATGTGTCCTCTTTGAGCTTCAGAACTGTTTTTCCATTCCTTTATAACTTCAGCACTTAGCATATGACCTGGCATTTAGTAAGCACTTAATAAATATTTGTTGATTAATGGAATATAAACTCTTTGAGAGGTGGGATTGTTTTATTCTTTGTATTTGTTTCTCTAGCACTTAGCCTGGTCTTTCACAGAAAAGACACATAATAAATACTTATTAATTGATTGAATAGTATAAACTTATTTCAGAGAAATAATGTAAAGATAGTATCAGATGCTTTGCAACATCTAGTAAACTGTAATTATAGTATTCCCTTGATCTATAAGTTTTGTAACCTTCTCAAAAAATGAAATAAGCTACGTCTGTTATGACCTGTTCTTGAGGAAGCCCTTCTAGCTCTTTGTAACTGTTGCTTCCTTTTCTAGATATTTTACTATTTGTCCCTTCAATAATCTGTACCTCAAAAGGTAGTCAACAAATTTGTACATGACTGAGTGGCTAAGGAGGGCTTGTAGGTAAGCTCTGCCAGTGCAAAGAAGGGAACTTTCCCAGCGACCTGAAAACACTTCACAGAGGAGGAAGTGAGTCTGGTAGAGGAGGATTATCCTAACATGTTGAGAGGGAGGGTTAAGTGAATATATGCTGAAGTATAAATGGGCAAAGTCTATTTGAAGGACGGTGATTACACTATTCCACACGGTAGAAAAGAAGGGTTTTTGTATTATGATGAGGTGAGAAATAATGTTGAAGAGGTGGGTTGGAGCCCAAATGTGGAGTCATATTTAGTTCTTTAGACAGTAAGGCACTGTCGAAGGCTTCTGAGCAATACAGTGACAGGATCTTATGATATTTGGGGACAATTCGTCTGTGGTATATAGCATAGAAAAAGCTTCAAGACTTAGAGTCAGAGATTCTGGGTTCAAGTTGTGACCGTATTTGTTAGGATCTCTGTGAGTTACATAATGTCTCTGGACTTCAGGTTCTTCACTTGTGAAATGAGAGCTTTGAACTAGTCGGTCTCCAAGGTCCTTTTTACCTCTGAATCCTTGGATTCTATAATTAAGTGGATTGGAAATGGGGAGAAACCGGAGGCTGTCTCCAGCTGGTAGGGTGACAAAACCCCTGGTGGAGAGGACCATCATCCTGTGAAACTGAAGATTAAGGCTGTATTACCAGCGAAGATGTTCTGTAAAGTATCAGCGGCGCCAAGAGCAACTGTGTGAATATAATTCCTATATCTGGTGGAAATTCTGCTTTTATTTAAGCTCTCAGGTTAGACCCATATTGTAATTCCCACTGTTAAGAACTATTAATATAGTTATCTATTCCTTTGGGTGCGTGAGTTGCTAAGATATATATGAATAAGTAAAGAAAAAAGAAATAAATAGGATGATAAACTAAAACAATGAGAATGTAACAGGAGCTCTAGTAACTAATGCAGATCTTAGAAACCTCTACTAGTTATTAGAGCTCCCTTCTCCCTCTGGGAGACCTTGAAGAATTAGCATCACCACAGGACACATATGCCTAAGAAAACATACACTCTTGCAACCCTTTGTCTTCATCAGACAGAAACTCATTGCAGCTTCATTCCTTTATTTCTTAAAAATCCTTTCACAGACTCAAGTTGGTAGAGAGTAGAAAACTTTTGTGGGGTTTAAACAATTATTTCACTTCAGGTTTTGGCCATAGGTCACATTGACTTGAATATCTTATTTCCTTAGCAACTCTGAATCAGATAAGCAATGACATCTTCCATTTTTATCTTCTCTGTGGGTTTGAACTCCATTGTTGTTGTTCAGTCGTGTCTGAATCTTTATGACCCCATAGACCCTTCTATCTTCTACCATGTCTCAAAATCTGTCCAGGCTCATGTTCATTGCTTCCATGACACTTATCTATCCATCTCATCCTCTACTGTCCCCTTTTCCTTTTGCCTTCCATCTTGCCCAACATCAGGGTCTTTTCCAATGAGTCCCATCTTCTCATTATGTGGCCAAAGTATTTAAGCTTCAGATTCAGTATTTGACCTTCCAGAGAATAGCCTGGATTAATTTCAGGACCGTCAGTTTTGAGGCTACTTGTTGCTTTGGCCACTTAATTTCAAACTGGTCAGATCCTTAAAATAGAATCCTCTCATTGAAAAAGACCTTGCCAGTAGAGTTACACAGGTTAACACTATTGCATTTCTTCACCCTGAGAGCAGTTTAAATGCCATTTGTCTTTGACAGAACAGATTTAGAATGTTATAGGATTTAGATCTCATGGAGGAGACTTTCAAGATCATCTAGGCCAGCCTCATTATTTTATAGCTGAAAAAACTGAGTCTTAGGGGTGAAGTGACCATAATTACACAAAGATGGAAGGAAGTGACAGAGCTGGAGTTCAAACACATTCTGCAAACAGTATTGATGCTAATTCTTCAGCATTTTAAGGTGTTGTCTCTATTCTTCCTAAATATAGAAAGATAGGTATTATAACCATCTGCTGGATAATAAAGTTTATCTTGGTATTTAACATGCTCTTCAGACATCTGTTTTCTCAGGTGACTAAAAGCTGCACCTGCACATTTAAGTTGATGTTAGATTTCTTCCTCGTTGTCAACCTTTCGTGAAGATAACTGAAAATATTCCATATTCTTTAGACCAGTGTGACCCTTTTCTCCCTCTACAAGGGCACCTGATACATCTGGTAAACTTCCCAAGGAAGTGCCAGCCTTTCTTGATTCTTCTCTTATTTTACTTCCTGTGCTGCCCTACAGCCCTCCAAGAAATTTGGAATGGAAAAGTTTGGGAAACTTTGCTCTAGGTTTTCACCATCAGTCTGAACTTTTGAAACTGGCAATTGATTACTGGCCTTCTATATGCATGGACAACAAGGATTTCTTAAAAATCCTTTCACAGACTCAGGTTGGTAGAAAGTTGGTTGAGAGTCTATAGAGGCAAGACAATTATGATTTCTTTAGTTAAATGTTCCTCTTATTTAAAAATTGTGACATTTACAGCATCCCTCAAGGCATCTAGTATTTCTTTACCAATTCAAGTCTCCATAATAAGAGCTTCAAGCCATGGTTTGAATTCTCCTATAGACATTCTGAAAAATTCGGTAACATTTTCATTAGTTCTCAGTGCCTTCTATTTTTATCTGCTTGAAGATTTGTCTCGTCTTGCCAAAACTTGAGAGTATTTCAGGGCTAGTGCCACTGATTGCTCTCTGGAAAGAACTGGTGACAGCAAATCTCAGTTCATGAAACATCCTCAAAATTCTGGTGCATTTTGATGGTTCTCATTCAGTGAACAATAGGCATCACCCACCCTTAAAATCTTTAGATGGTTGCTCCAGAGTGCTTGAGCTAGTTGTGAATATTGTCTGAATGTCAAATCTTTTCCATCTAGTATTCAGACATTCTTTTTTCCCACTGAGTCAAGAATCATCTTCTGATCCTGTTCCTTGGGCTTATAGTTGCTTCATATGGTCTTTCATCTAAAATTACTAATTTTGCAAAGTGACCAAAACCTTATGATTTGTTGTCAGACAGTGGAACCCAGAACCTCTGACTCCAAATCCATCTCTTTTAAAAGCTATATAATATAGGCTAATGTTCCCAAAATAAGTTATTCTTTACAGTTACTGAGCAGAGTAGACTTTATGGCACCCTAAATGATGCTGGAACTTGTACACTGTAGCCGATGCAAATTTATCACTTTTTTAAAAAATGTATTCACTTTGAGTATTTGTACTTTTTAGAATTGAGGCTCTCCTTGATTAGGTCCTTAAATCTTTCAGTGAGGTTCTTCTGTAAACTTAGCTTTTACTAGATTTAAGAGTTGATTTTTGTGGACATGGATCAAAATAATTTGTAGACCCTCTAATGAGACTGATGTTTAAAAATGAATAAATTAGACTGCTCTTATAGCCTTGGTCGAGAGGTGTAATTCCTGACTTATTTACTTAGTTGGCCTATTGTTTTGTAGCAGACATCAAAGTGGATAAATTCTGTTTCTTCCTCTGTGTGGGTAAAGGTATGAGTATGGGAAAATTAGGGAGGAAGAAGGAAAGAAAACTGAAAAACAAACTGGGGGGGCAGGAACAAGTTATCAGTGGATCTGCCAAAATGGTGTGTATCTACCTATAAGCAAAATGAATGAATGAATGAATGAGCACAGGGGTGGGGTATCTGCGGCCTTGAGGCCACATGTGGCCCTTTGACTAAATCCAAACTTCACAGAACAGATCCCCTTAATAAAAGGATTTGTTTTGTAAAACTTGAACTCAGTCAAAAGGCGGCACCCCCGGACCTAGAAAGGCACATATGGCCTTGAGGCTGCAGGTTCCCCATCCTGAACAAACATCTATCACCATGTGGCAAAGCACTGTGCTGAGCACTGGTATACAAATAGGAGGAGACAGCCTCTTCTTTAAAGGAGCTCATGTAATTGGAGGGGACAACTCTTATAAGCGAGTTCAGCTACAGAGCAAATGCAAAGGCCCAGAACCTTAGGACAGTGCAGTGACAGGACAGAAAGCAAGTTCTGATGGTCCTCCATCTCACTGGAGGCCTAGAGTTGCTGTTTGTTTTTCTTCAGTTGTTTTCATTCATGTCCCTATTTGAGGCTTTCTTGGAGAAGACTGGTTTGCATTTCTCTCTCCAGCTCATTTTACAGAGGAGGAAACTGAGGCAAACAGGGTCGACTGATTTTCTCAGGGTCACATTTGAACTCAAGAAGATGAATCTTCCAGACTCCAGGCTTCCCATGAATTACTGACTCCCAGTTTATTAAGTAGTCATGTTCAGTCATGGCATTCTTCCAGCCTAGCCACATCATGGGGTCTGAGCAACCTGAGGATGGGGGGAAAGGAGAAAGGAAGAAGCAAAGGGAAGGGAAGGGAAGGGAGGGCACCTTCCCTTGTGAGTCTTTCAACCATCCCTACTTTCATTAGATCTAGTCTGTGTAGGAGTAGACGCAGGGGTCAAGATAAAACAAGGGGAAGGGTACCCTCACTTGAAACATCATAAGATGTTTCATAAAAACAATACCATAGAAAGCAGTTTAGAAATACCTGAGCAGGTTTTTCATTTATTTATTTGTTTGTTTGTTCTCTTTCTTAGAGCACATGAAGAATATATCCTTCATAAATTCTGACAGCTTAAAAACCTTCTGGGTTTTGTATTCATTTTGAATTATTTAAGGGAAATAAAAGACATTCTCAAGCAATGGGATTGCTTTTTGTTTTGAATGGTGTGCATTGAATAAATAAAATGGTGCTGGAGAGTAAACTTTGTGGGTTTTTCTTCTTTTCAGGACTGAAAATATACCATTCTAGGACACCAAGAAGGGCCAGGAGTCCCACCTTACATTAGGCAGAACCTTAGAAAGGAGGAAGGTGTGAGTTAAAGCTCACCCTTCAGCCAGGACTGCAGCCACCTTTCTCCCAGTGGCCCCAGGGCATGACTCTGCTTTCTAGCATTAACTCCATCCCTTGGCAATAAAGGAACCAACTCAAAATCCTCATCGATTGTCTCCTTGAAACATTGTTATTGATAAGAAAGGGCTTTTTAAACCTTGAAATATCTAACTGTGACTTGTAATTGTTAGTGATGGTAATATCTTAAAGGATCCCTGATCTGGAGATCTTGTTGCTTTTCTAGTACGCATCGCCATTCAACTGTGCTTTCTCATCTTTTGTCTTTCTTCTTGATGTCCGTCTGTAAGTCCTTGCCAGGGAGACTGCCTAGATCTTCAAGAAGCATCTTCTAAGACCCACCATGTTTCAGGCAATCCAGCATTCAGGCCCTTCTCTTTCCCAAGATCAAACCCTTCTGTGCACTTCATCTCATTCCACCCTTTCCTATTCAAAAGGATTGCATCCTCAGTCATCTCTGCTGTCTCTTGAATTGTCAACAACTCCCTATTAATTAACCAATTCCTTTCCTACTGCCCTCAAACATGCCCAAGTATCCACCCTTAAAAAAAGCCTTTACTAGATCCTGTCATCCTCTCAAGCCATCAGACCACCTCTCTCCTTTTCCCAGCCACCTCCACTTCCTTTCTGCTCACTCCTCAAGACTTTACAATCTGGCTTTTGACCTTACTGCTTAAATAAAATTGCTCTCTCCTGAGTCAGTAATGATCTCTCATTTGCCAAATTTGAAGGTCTTTTCTCATTCCTAATCTTTCTCTACCCATCTTTTGCATCTGACCCTCTTGACTGCCCTCTCCTTCTGGCTACTCTCATCGCAGGGTTCTTGTTAACAAGTTTCTCTCCTACCTGTATAATCTTCCTCAGCCTCTTTTTTAGTTCATCATCCTATCCTGCTCCCTGTCTGTGTTCCCTGAATCCTCTCCCTTTCTCTCTCTACACTCTCAGTGACCTCATCAGACCCAATTGGCTTAATTATCATCTCTATGACTGTGACTCCAAGGCTGATATGTGCAGCCGTAGTCTCACCCCTCAGCTTCAGTCCTGCCTCATCAAGATGTCTATTACATAATTGAAACTGGATATTTAAGGAGAAATGTGAGGCAGCTATTCTGGGTTGGCATCTTTATGATATGAGCATATAGGTCAGCTAACCAAAAGCTAGAACTTTGGTTTCCTCTTGTGCCTCAAACTTATGTAAAGAATTAGAAGACTAGTGGGACCCCTTTCCCCAAAAGCCTGTAGGCCCATCCAAACAGCTTGCCCCATTGCTTTCACCATCTCTCTTTGGACATTTTATGTGAACTTTTTCTTTAGCAGCAAAATATTTCTACTGATACACAAACCATAGGGTCACATGGCATTGACTTTTACTCAAACCAGAAGATTTCATGCCAAGGTTCTAACATTGTATCATTACTTCAGAGGAGTCTTTTGTATTTGTGTGAAAATTTTAATTTCACGCCCTGCAGACTTCACAGTCTTTTGTACTCTCTCTGCTCATGTTGTTGCATAAAGGGTAAATCCCTGTGTCACATACATTTTGTATTGGAAGAGAGTAAAGTTCAGTTCCATTTGAAGTTTTCATACGAAGTCAGGTAGAAGTCTTTTGGTAGAACTGCTATCTGTTAATTAACGAAAAACAGGAACTCTTTTCAACTAATAAGGCTTTTCCATATGGGTGAGCATGACCTCAGTGCTCAAAAAAGAAAAAATTCCTCTGTAAACACTGGATACTGGCGCTATTTTAGTTTTTACAGATGATCATGAACTTCCTGATTGAAACACAGGATATCCACAGGTGTTTGAGTATAAAAAGCAATCAGACTGGGGCCAAGATCTTTTTTTAACTAGTCGTTGCTGGCAAATAAATTAAAATCTCTCCCTCACACATCTGTTCAATTTAAAGAGGGAGAAGGAAATGTCGTTGTGTTGGGAAAACTGTCAGTGTAGAGAAAGATTCTAGAACAGGTTTGAAGCAAGCAAAATCAAACCATTGTTTTTTTAAAAGATAATAAAAACAATTTTTATTTAAATCAGATATTTTTGTTAAAATGAAAAAAAAAATACCCAAATATCCACCACCCTTAAAAAAAGCCTTTACTAGATCCTGTCATCCTCTCAAAAAAAAGTCAAAAGCTAATATGATGACAGTTGTAAAATCAAAGATTTAAAAATTTTAAATATAATTATAGATCCAGAGTTATAATTCCTAATTACATATTTTAGAAAATATATTTATTTAGCTTTAAAATTTTTGGTAATTGCTTCACATCAAACTGACTACACAGTAACTCTGACTCAATTCTTTCTCCCCATTCTTAGTGCTCAGGGCCCAGGCTCAATCTTAATTCTAAAGAAGATGAGGTAACAGGGACAGAGCAACTAGCAATCACCCTTCTGTAATACTGACTGTAATATCTTGCTGAGCTAGTGGAGATCCATTCAAAAAATCTATGTTTGCTGATGAGGTTTTAAAGAAAGCCACACCAGTAACCTGGTGGAAGTCAGTTAAGTATCTGTATTCATCTGAAACTACTGAAGTGATAATCTAGCTTTTAACAGAAGGAACTTCTAGTATAAGTGTAGGGAGACTGTTTCCCTCTTCCTCTGGAGTAACTCTTTCTAAATTGAATAGTCCTTTGGGATCTGAAAAAAGCGGGAAAAGCTCTTTCTTTTTCAGTTCGTGAATAACTAAGGAGACAGGATAAAAAGTACACTAGCTTTAGAAAGCAAGGTTCCCAGTGTTTGATTTGTCTGTAATAATCTATCTAGCTGCACAAATATCTGCTTTATTTTGGTTGGTAATAAAATAACTAAAAATTCATTTCTCACTTTACATATGACCACAGATTTTATCTTAAAATATGCATTGTAAGACTTTTAAAATTTGAAATATTCTTAAAACGTGAAATGCATTTCTGTCTCAAAGAGGGAAAACTTTAGGTATTATCAAATAATGGAAATATACTTTGATAGGAAGAAATTATTAAGTCTAGGAACTAAAATTTGAATTTTTCTTTGATTTAAATGAAATCTACCCTCAGAATATTCTAGACAGGGATTGAATTCACCCAGCACACATGTCACTAGACCCAGAGAACTAAGCCCTTTTCCATAGAGGAAGAAGCAGGAGCTCACTTTTCAGAGCTCAGCTGACACTGATGACATGGATAGGCTATGCTCAGACTCTGTCCTCTCCCCTTTCACCTCTCACCAAAGCCAGGGAGCTTTTCTTTCCTTTGATGAACTTGCTCTTTCATCCCTTTCGGAGGGGCCTGGAATCAGTTATATAATTAGAGTTAGGTAGGTCCTTGGGTACCATCTAGTACAGTGCTTCTCAACCTGTGAGTTGTGACCCCTTTGGAGTCGAACGACCCTTGCACAGGGGTCACAGGGGTCGCCTAAGACCATTGGAAAACAGGCGGGTCTGCCCACATGCAGACATGCCCACATACAGCTATTAAAGGGCTGCAGCATTAGGAAGGTTGAGAACTACTGATCTAGTACAACCCACCATATTTTACAGATAAGTAGGAACCTTGGGCCTATTTTTCACAACAGAGCAGTCAGGCGGCTGACAAATTGAGACTACATTGAGACACTAATGACTTGGCTTGCTTGCTGTGCCTTCTTTCCACCCCTCACCCCCAAATATAATGATGTCTTTTGTTCCATTGCCAGGATTTTTCTCAAGTACTTTATTTTTGGTCATTATCATTGCTTAGAGTTTCTGGAAAGGGGTGGAAGACAGGAGAGAGTAGCTTGTTACTGTTGTAGTTATCAAATCAGGTTCCAGCTTTTGGTACACAGCCTTATTCTCTTAAAAGGGCTTTCATACCAAGAGAGTACCAATACAGTTGGAAGACTGTGGCACAGAGGCTTGTCACCAATTCCTTTTATTTCTAAGTCTTTTTTCAGCTTCCTAAGAATGAGTGAGTATGTGGAGTTCATTGTGTGTGACACATGCATCTGCCTAGGCATCAAGGCGGGGCAAGGAATTTTTTGGCTGATAACCCTACTTGTCCCAGCACCAAGTCAGGGCAAAGAGTGTAGGTTTTACTGCCCCTGAGCCCTGTGACAAGGCTTAGTGCCCACATCCTTGCCCTTGGGCTTGGCTTGGTCTCAGGAGCCCCAAAAGTATAAGGTAAAGTGGTTTAGCAATCTTCCTACATCTGAAGTTGTTCTGCAGAATCAGTAGAGTCAGAAATGGGAAATACTCATCAGATCTCATTTGTACTAATATGTAATGATCCTGCTTTGCTGCTTCTCAGTTCTAAACTAGCACATTGTATGGTCTTACTTGTCCACCCTTTACTCCTTAAAGAAATCTTAAGTGTAGAATCTTATTTCTGCATTCTTAATTCACTGTGGGCATCAAGCATTGAGTTCTGTCCTCAGAAAAATCCTAACTCCTAAGCAAAAGGCACAAAGTCCCTGCCTTCTTCTCTAAACATAAACCTCTGCATTCTGTGATCTCCCAGTATGTCTTCAACCTTGAGGTCACTGTCTCACTGTCCCTCCCTTCTCTTCCAAAGAATTTTAGCCCTAATGGATTCTTCATCACCTCTGAGTTTGTGCCTTTTCTGTCTAACTGGCATTGGAAATAGGAAGAGTGTCTTGAATTGCAGATGTTGATTTGATTCCATACATTTTGCCTTTGCCAGACCAGCTATTAAAGCTCAGTTTTCTTTGCCTGGGCCCAAAGCCTGTAGGGTCTGTGGGAATGTCAGGAAAAAGAGATGGGGGAGCTCTTTTTCTTTTCCTGGGTGGCTTTCACTAATGGGCTCTTATGAGAGTTACAAAGTCCATCTATCCAAATTGTCTTTCTGTTTGAAAGTCCAAGCAGCCATAAAGTAGAACACTACGGTGCAGTTTTAGAATCTTAAATTTCAAACAATGGACTGATGAATTATTTATGCTGTTGAATGTGTTTTCAGTAATGTGTGGCATAAAATGGAATGAATGCGTATCCATACTTGCCCTGAACTCTCCAAAGTGCATGCTAATAAACAGAATGATAACCTAGCATCACTCTGGTCCTATAAGATTTACAAGGCAAGCAATTTTTCTTTTTCTTCGCAGTTTTGGTTTCCACCATTATGTTTTAAATTCCTTTCAGTTTGTCATTCAGCAGGCAGCCTACTGCTTAGCTCCAACAGGAGGCGAGTGGGTAACTTTCTGTGACTCCAAGCAGTCCAACAGTGCTTTTCTCTCAATATTATTAAGAGTTGGTTGTCTGTAAATTTCACTTGTCATGTTGGCTTCCAGCCATACTAAATTATGCTTTAATTCACAATTACTAAGAAGTTGCAACTCTCTATAATAGAGAACATTTCATTTTAAATGGCCATTATCCAACATCATGATTTCACAGAATGATTAAGATATTGAAGAATAATTAATCTTGAGTAGTCCCACATTTGAAAGTATGTATGTGTGTATGAATTTTTTTAAACACTTTATATAACTCTATCCATAATGACAGCAAAACAGGAATTTTCTAGGTCTCTTTCCATTAAATGATTCCTTAGTTTCTTATGTTTAGCCGCTCTACTCAGACTTACAGTAGATTTGGCGAAAGGAATTCCTAGTCCTTTCACTTCTATCTATTCCCCTGTCCACTCTCAAAAAAAAAATGTGTGTGTGATAGACATAGTACCTTTACTATTGTTGTGCTTAAAAAGAAAGAACTTTGATTTGATTTGGGTTTGATTTTATTACTGAAGTGATCAGTTCTTTGGGTATAATGCAGATCATGTTATGCCTCCTGAGTAGCACCAGGTATGAGGTGCCCCAAATGCTTTAGTCATCATTTGTTCATTAGGTAAGTGATGGAATGTTAGTCTAAGTCCTTGGTGTCTAAAATAGATAAAATAATAAAGATGATGTAGTAAGAGTGTTCACATGTGAATTTGGATCATTGTTTTGATCCCTATGACTGAAGAACTCTACCTCTTTGTATAAATGTTAATGGCATGACTGAGTGACAGCTTTATCACCTGGACCCACCTTCTAAAGGCTCCAGGACAGTAAATGATCTTGATTTTGTGGAGCTGAAAGTCGGAACCACAGAATTAGCATGGAAACATGGAATTTCAATGCAACTTGAGGCCTAGTACTGGTAGCATTAATCAATAGGAAGGAACCCATGAGGACTTGAACCACTTTAGCATATCTGCCAAAGTGATGCAAAAATTTCCCTAAACCTAGCAAGTAGACAATAGGCACCCTTTGACTTAAATTTTGAAGAAAAGCAGTTTCTCAAATTATGGCTCCCTAATAATTGTAAAATTAGAGTCTAGCAGAGAATTATAGATATTGAGTCTTACTCGGCTTCACTTTTTACAAGTCTTCACATGTTTCTCTGACATCCTTAAATTCATCCTTTCTTATGGCACAGTGATATTCTATTATATTTGCAAACAAAAATTTATTCAGACATTCCCTATTCGAAGAAAACCCTAAAAGATTTTAAGTTGTTTTGTCTCAGATTTGCTCAACGTGTCATCATGATTTATTTTATTTCTGTTCACTGAAGCAAGTTATATTGACATTGTCTTATAGGTAAGCAAAAGAAGTTCAAGAACAGCATTCTTTGATATTGATATTTTCAAGTTTATTGTTCTGAAATTAATGTTAAAAGGACCAAATCTTGAATTTTATATTGACATAAAAACAAAAGAAGAATACTGTATACAAAATAAAGGGAAAGAAAATTATGTGGGAACCTTTAAAATGAGGAAATTATACTTTAACAGTAGTTCAGCTGGGATTTCCTTAAATTATTGTTGAAGTATCAACTTCTTTCCCCAAGCCAAGGAATCTATTAACAAGAGTCCAGTTAACTAGTGATGAGTGTCTCCATGTCTAGCTAGGTTGGTCCTCAAAAAGCAGATCTGGATTGATGACATGACAATGCTAAAACTCTGTCCATTGGAGCAGAACCTTCCAGATCTTGTATTTAGCTGTCATAGGTTTTGAGAATGTAAGTTCACCTCACACCACAAAGAGGCAACACAGTAGGATTTTGTAATCTGCATCATTGTAGAGAATACTTATAACAGTAAGATAACAAATCAGCCCAAATAATAATATATCAAAGTATCAAATTCTAAATAAATTTTCTAGAAAATCTACTAACTACTGGAGAATCAATTCCAGTAGCCCAATAATCTGACTTATTCAACTAAATTTAATTCAACATTAAGTAGCCACTATGTACAATGCACCCTACTAACTGTTGAGGTGCATGCAAAGAAAGACAAATGAATTTGGGTCTCTGGCCTTGATAAATCTAGTACAAATTTAGTATAGTTGTTGGACCTATAAGCTGGTCCAACTGTTTCAAAAATCAGCTTGGAATTATTTGAGAAAAGTGATTCCGACTACTAAACATCTACCCCAAGAAGATCATAGATAGAAAGAAAGGTTGGAAAAAAATGGACACAAAATAGATTCCTGGCAACTGGAGAATGTCTGAATAGATTGTTGTTTATGAATATAATGGAAGCTACAAGAAAGCATGAATATGAGAATCTCAGAGAAACATGGGAAGACATGTAAAATAATGCAGAATAAAAGTAGGTGCAACAGTAAGGACAGTGCTAGAAGGAAGAACTCACTGGAGGAGAGGGGAGAAGCTTTAAGTTAAAGTAATTGTTGTAAAAGAAAATTAGCAATAAAACTTTTTTTAAAAAATAACTCTAGTGGAAAAGATAAGTAAACAATACTAGTGAGTATAATGAATAGTGAATAAGAGAGATACAAAGTGTTGTAATAATTCAAAGGAGAGAATAGTTACATCTTACAAGGAAAATTAGGGAAGCTTTCGTGAAAGAGGGGGTGTTTAATCTGGACCTTTGACATAGAGTAAGTAAAGTTCTGTGCATGTGAGAGGAAACTGGAGAAGTTGGGTTATAACAAGCCTTTACTATCAAGGTAAAAAGACTGGATTTCATTGTGGAGGCAGAGGGAAGGATGGAGTGCTTTTAAACTGAGAAATAACATGTTCAAGGCTATTTATTTGAAGGTTAATTTGACCACATGCTATAAGGTGAATTAAAGCAAGGGCTTTTAACCTAGGGTCAGAAGTCTGTGAACTTGTTTGGGGGAAAAAAATCCATCTATGTATTTCACTAGCCCCTAATTGAAATTTAGCTTTTCCTTTGATTATGAATATAGGTAACAAACCACAGTACTATTAATAGTACCTGGGTGATTTTGTCACCAATAGAAATCACAAGTATTTTCATATCATATTATGATTGTTGCAAATATCTAAAAAGTATCTTTTACATTCATCACTAATTTAAAATTAGTTTGGTTTATTAGACTTACCATTAGATGCATTAGCATATCACAAAAATTTGTTTTTAATATTATGATAATGCTTTCAATATAATTATTTTCATTTGTCATCCTATGCATTTTAAGCATTTAAGAATATTATTCAGAAAAGGGGCTCATAGGCTTCACCAGACTGCCAGAAGATCCTTGACCCCCAAAAATATAAAGAACCTCTCAGTTAGAGGGAGTCCAAGAAAGAGGAGGCATTGTCATAGTCCAAACAAGAACTAATAAAGAAATGAACTAAGATGATAGCTATGGGAATTCAATCTCTAAACATCCGACCTCTCAAGTGTTTCTCCTCTTTCAGGTAGGAGAGACAGAACAGAACTACAATGTATAAGACTTAATAGAGGAGACCAGGAAGACAGTAGAGTCAAAGATGATAAGGGCAATTTCTGGGAGGCAGTATAACAAGATCTTAGTTGAATGGGGTTAAAAAGAAGGACTGTGATGTATAACTGATATCAAATTGGTGCCTTCTCAACGAGGGGGTAAGGAGGGCAAGGAGGGAGAGAATTTGGAACTCAAAAATTTTTTAAAAGCCAATGTTAAAAATTGTTTTATAACTAATTGGGGAAAAAATAAAATACTAACTTTTTAAAAAGGAAGACTGTAATCCAGATGCTGATGTCATTGAAGAAGGAGTGTTGGAGTGAGGTAGTGGAAAGAGCATTGGACCTGGGCTTTAATCTTGATTCTCACTAACTTGCTATTTAACCTTAGGTAAGTCTCTTAATTTCTGTGAGGCTTCATTTCCTCATTTAAAATTAAATGATCTCAAAGATTCTTTCCAATTCCAAAAGCTTATAATTTTATGGATGAGGGAGTGTCCCAGGAGGTTTAATCAAGGACACTGACAAGACTGGGAAAGGGTAATATGATCAGAGGGCATGAACTCCAAATAAAAAGATGCTGTTAATCTGGAAACTGCAATGGATATACAACGCCTTCAAAGTGGGGGAAATGGAAGAGGCGGCAGACTTAAAACTGTGTAGAAGTGTGGAGTTGTATGTTAGTGAGGAATGGCCACCATGGCTGCCCAGTTATGAAAAGACTGGTGCACAGAGGCACAAACCTTCACCAAGCATTTTAATGATACCAGTGGGCTTTGATGACATTTTCATTGAAAGGATTGTATATATTATGATAGACTCTTTAGGTAAAAAATAAGGTACTAGAGAAGGCATTAAGGCATTAATCCATCCTCCAACCGATTAGACCTTGGACCCCTCCCAAATCCCCAGCAAGTACCCCAAAAGGAGGAGGATAGAAATTTGTTACTCAACCCTCTACTTCTGACTAGGTCTTGCTATGCAAACTGATGTCCAGAGAAGAAAGATGAACCTTGGAATGTTTGAGGGTTATAACTAGGAAGGCAGGCACCTTCATCTATGACTAGTGACCCTATGCCAACAGAGACATGGATTCAGAGCTTGGAACAGGCTGTTAATCAAGTAATAAATGCAAAGAGACCCTCTATGGACACATAAATAATTGTGATTATTTTTAGAGTGTCATGTCTGCTCACTTGGAGATAAAAGCCTTTAATTCCTAATTAGTATAAGCCACTGCTACAAGAGTGGTAAATGCCTAATGCAATGAAACATCAGCAAATACTAGAGATCCTCAGGGAAACTGTCTGGGATATTCTATGCTTCTTGAAGATGGAATATTAAAGTCAGAGTACTTAAATGTTTGTGAGTACTGGGTAGCCAATTTGGTAGCAGAGATCACTGGTGACATCTATGGTCTACAGGGTTTTGCAAAGGCCAAGGAGATGACTAAAATTAGCAATAATCAAAGATGTAGTGGCCATGGAGCCATCAGCCATGCTAGACAGACCCGTGTGATTGGGACCCATACTGCTTGAGCAGCAGTAAGAGCTTCACAGCCTCTAAGGGAAAAAAAAAATGATCCAATCAATCAAGGAGATGGAGGTGGAGCAAATAGGCAGAAATTACTGTCTACAAAAATTGGCCCCATATAGACTAGATAAGCCCCTCATTGATGGACTAAATAGGTCAGTCCAGACTAGACTGATTTCACCAAAGAACTTTAGAAGAGATCGTCTGTCTTCCAAAATATTGTTCAAATTACTAGTTCTGAGGGAACAAAGAGGTTCAGAAGTTTAGATTCTGAGATAAAGCTTTCTCACTTCCTAAACAGATGATCTTGAGATGCAAATTTGGCATTTGTTTCTCCTAGGCTTGATATCACCAGTCTGCTGTTACCAGGAAATGGGACTGGAGTCAGGGGTAAGAGTGATCTCATGACCCTAAGAAATTAGCATCTACCTCATCAACCTTTCCTGAGTTTCCTATTTGGATTTCTAGGACACATATGACAGTTACAATGAGGACTGAAGATACTGAGTATTTTGCAGAGCTAAATATTGGATTACAATTGAAAACTGAGTTCCCAACTTGAATTCAGGAAGATCTGAGTTCAAATCCTGCCTCAGATAAATAATAGCTGTATGACTTCAGTTTCCTTATCTGTAAAATAGGAATAATAATAGCCCTTACCTAACTGGGCTTTGTAAGGAGCAAATGAGATCATATATATGTATAAAGTGCTTTCCAAACCTAAGAGTGCTAGATCATTGGTTCTTTTTTGGTTTGTTTTTTTTTTGGAGGGGAGAAGGTAGGGCAGTTGGGGTTAAGTGACTTGCCCAAGGTCACACAGCTAGTTTTTGTATTAAATGTCTGAGGCTAGGTTCTAGGTTTGAACTGAGGTCTTCCTGACTCCAGGGTGGGTGCTCTATTCGCTGTGTCACTGAACCACACCAAGATATTGTTTTCTATAGAACAACCAAACCAAGAATGGCTAGGTGGAGCAGTGAATAGAACACTGGCCCCGGAGTCTGGAGGACCTGAGTTCAAATCTGGCCTCAGACACTTAATACTTACTAGCTATGTGACCTTGGGCAAGTCACTTAACCCCAATTGCACTGCCATCCCCCTTCCAAAAAGCAAAAAAAAGAACAAAGCCTATGAAAGAATTGGGCCTCTGTGGATTGAGATTTTTTCATACCTGAGTTATATTCAGTAGTATATTGGAAATTTCTAAGGTGTTGTGAACTGGGCCCAACTCCAGTGAGTCCCATGGTAGTTTTGGTCTCATAATGGAATGAAATAAAACAGTCATGGACATTCAGCAGTTAAGAAAAAGATGTATGCTTAGACTTACTAGAGAAAGGATTCTCAAAGAATGCAGCACTCAGTTTAGGTAGATATGACCTTGGTTGGTTTTGGTTGGTCTGGTCTTCAGGGCAGAGTGTGGTGACTCTCACAGCACTGGCATATCCTTCAGTCTGAAGGCTCTGACTCCACACAGGCCACACTTTTTATGTCTGAGGAAGCCATATCAATGTATCCCTAGGCCTCTGGGAAGCTTCATAAGTATATTGAGCCGTATAGTCTCCTAAGCCAATCACATCTAAGAAACAGCTTCCTTGCTTTTCCGGAAAAGAAACAGCCTAACCTACAAGGCAGGTGAACAGGAGGAATCCTGGTTGATATTAGTTCTGTCACATAGGGGAAATCATGACTGACAACAAGGTGTCATCAGCTTTGGTATAACCATTATCTACCAGTATTTTCCCTTTTCCCCTAAACATGGCTTAGGCCAGATTTTCCCTAAAAGGCAACACAACCAGGTCTTGATTTGCACAGGTATAAAGTAAAGCTCAAACTGTGCCTCCCTTCATGCAGCTTTGTAGTAGCTGTTGAAATGGTGTCCTAGGCTCCTTGAAGCAAAAAAGGTCCTGTCTCCATGTAGTCATTGCCCTTCCAACTTGATGTATTCTGGAAGACCATATGAATCCCCTTACCCCAACGTGCTGAACAGATCTAGGTTCTATGCAGAGACAAAGGGGACTTAGAAGCTAAGTACTCCTGTCTCCTTGTTGTACATCCCTTATCATGTTTGGGGTAAATAACCTTCTTTTTGTTAATTTTTAAGTGACCTATTAATGCTTCATTTCATCCCTTCATTCAATCTGAATTAATTCAGACCTACCCCTAAAAAAAAAACCCTACAAGCATAGACCGAGTCAATACTCCCAGCTTGAGTAGGGACTAGATCCAAGTCTAGACCATGGAGAGCATTAGAAGAGTCCTGCAGACAGTGAGCTGGGCGTTGGTACCAGAATACTTTTGATAAGGTGATGGACAAAAACATAACTCCTGGAACTGTGCAGTGTTGCTGGAGAAATACTATATATTTTCTCAAGTGACAGATGCCAAACAGAAAATGGAGTGCACGCCAGGACTATTGTATGCAGTTCTTCAAAGGTGTTATAGACATACCTTTATGTGACCTATGTGTGTGGTGACCTGCATGTAACTCTGCTAGGTTGTACTAGTTCACTTCTACTTACATGTAACTTTGATAGGTAATGCTGTACAGTAGGCAGGTGCCTGCATGTGGACTCCATATCTGTTGTGCTTTCATGGAACACTATGTTAGAAATCTGGTATTTTGATCTATCTTGTATAGTCTATGCATGTGGACCCCTCATTTGCACTCAGTATAATTTATAGAAACTACAAATTCTTTCAGTGGAATCAGAATATGGTGTACATGTGCAGAAAAGATTAACACCAAAGGAATCTGAAGGGATTCCTGTAGCCCTTTGAATCAGTGCTGAGACTTGAAGCAAAGTACATGAGTGATATATTTGAATGTAAAAATTTCAGAGTTAAAGGACACTTCAGGCCATCTATTATTCTAAACAAAACTCAACAAGAATTCTTTCTACAACATCCCTGACAAGTGGTCATTCAGCCTTTGAATGAAGATTTTTAATGAGAAAAATGGTACTTCCCAAGGTTGTCCATGCCATTTTTAGAAAGCTTTAATCAGAAAAATTTTCTTTATATCAAATCTAAATCTTCCTCTTCTTAACTTCCAATTATTATCCATAATTTTCTCATCTGGGTCCAAGCAGAACAAGTCTAATACCTCTTCTTTGACAGCCCTTCAAATATTTGAGTACAACCACCATGTGCCCCCTGAGGCTTGAGACTCTTCACCATACTGGCTACCCTCTGAAAATTCTACATTTTGTCAATGTCCTTCTCAATATATGGTTCCTCAAGCTGAATATAGTACTCTAGATATGGTCTGACCAAGTCAGCAATTCTCTTCTCCATCATGCCCCAGGCATTTCTTTATCATGGAATATCACTGCAGTCCTGAAACTCACACCCCAAAAGCATCCTCTGCCCTTGTGACCCATCCTTCAAATTGAAGGGTGGAAGACTCCTCCATTCAAGGATGGTGCTCAGGTCAGCCATTTCTTTATATCCCACCAGGCTGTACTACACTGTATTGCTTCATCATAACCTCCCTTCTCCCCCCAACTTTTCAGTTTCTTTTTATGTATCTTCCCCAATAGAATGTAAGCTCTTTGAGGGAGCTTGACAGTCTTTCTCTTTGTTCATATGTGTATTCTCAGCACTTAGAACAATGCTTGGCACATAATGAATAAATGCTTTGTTGACTATCTTCTTTCTAACCCCAATCTACACTTCTCTTACTACAGCCTATGATCTCATAAGTTTTCTTGGCTGCCATATCACTTTGCTAACTCATATTGAGCATGCAAATATCCAAGGCATTCCCTTGATCTATCAGTCTAGTAACACTATGAAGAAATGAAATAGGACTAGGTTGTCATGACCTGTTCAATTTAATGTCATGATAGCTCTTTATGTTTGCTTTTATTTCTAAATGTGGACTACTCATTATTTAATAACATGCTCAGGAATATTGCTAGGGTTCAGATTGAAGCTTACTAATATGTAGTTTACAGATTTCATTCTTATTTTTTAAAAAATCTGGACAGTGTGTATCTACCCTTCTCCAGCCCTCTCCGGTGTCTGTAATCTTAGAGAGATCATTGACTGTAGTTTAATAATCCCATCTACCAGTTCTCTAATTTCCCTGGGACACTGTCACATTCTTCCACTACCCAACCTCCTGACATGGTTAAGATTTCCTCTTCTACTTTTTCAGGTTCTCTTTATTCTTTGTTTTGATGTTAAACCCTTTCTATTATTTTTAAAAGTTATACTTCTTTCTGATAACTTGGAGAGTGAAGAGATGTCTCTCAAGCAACTTTATCTGCTTTACTGGAGGAAGTCTAACCTGCTCCTTTAGCATAAGTAAGTCACTGGACCTTAGCAAAAATACAAACGACACACACTGTGACTGAAAAATTCTCCCTGCTGCTCAGGGACTTGAACTGTGAATTTTGTGGGGATTGACACTGAACCCATCTTTCAAGAAGCCTGGAGAAAAAGTGAGACAGATGTCATGGAAGGAAGTGGCATTTACAGCAAGGTGGACTATGACCTTTGTTAACCAGAACTGATACAAGTCTCTTTTCTGTTCACTACATCCCTTTTAATAAACCTGTTCTATGTTTAATAGCCCAATATTTTCAGGAAAACTAGCTACATAGTTGAGAGCATGAAAGAAGCAAAATTCAGATATTCCTAGAACCTGAACTATGGAAGAAAACTGAGTCATTATTGAATTATTAGTAAGAACTTTTCAAGATTGAAACCCACTCTGTGTGTGTTCCAAGTAAGTGCCAGTTCTGAGCCATGGTTTACAGCTCATCTGGTCTATTCTGCATTTTGCTAGATTTTATTCTGTCTCAGGCCACTTGCAGTCAGGATGCTACAGAAGACCCACTGGTTGTTTCCTATGCTACATTTTATTTGGAACAATTTTAAATCTCAAAATATTTTACATTGTTTCTAAGAAGAACAAAACTGGTGTGCTTTGACCAACTTTCTGCCCTTTGATGTTTAAGCAGTTCTTTAGTGAAGGTGACTTAAAGTCAGTATTTCCAGAATTTCTTCACTGTGAGTAGCAGCAACATTAGCACCTGGGCTGGTATCCTCTTTGGATTAAGAAAGACTTTGATCTTTACCCAGGCTTATTTGAAACACGGTTAGAGACCAAAGTAAAGGTATTTTAGTTAGCCAGTATTTTGTTCTCTTCTCTTCTTCCTGCTATTTTAAAATTTTCATTTTTTATTCTAAATTTAACAAGTACCAGATAGAATAAGCATTTCTCTTCTTGTCATTTCAACATACACTTTTGAATAGGCTTTGTAGTTGTCCCACAGGAAGGCTGGCCGCTCACATTTGGTTGCCACGTAGACTTTTGTAAATTTTCAACAACTAATAGAAATTAAAGTAAAATGGCAGAGGCAATAAATGTGAAATTATATGGGAACTGAATGACTAGTAATATCTAGTGACAATACTTGTTTTAGAAAATATATACACAACTCACAAGTAGCGAATGTTTATGACTTTAATAAATTTGTCATTTTCCCTAGTGGAAAAATTCTTACCAATGCCTTTAAGTATCAAATTTGCTTGGTTTTGTTGTTTGCCAGCTAGAAGCAAAAGATTTGATTAGTATACTCTGTAGTATAATATCAAGATGCACCTAAACAACTTTTCCGCTGTCAGCCCTACAGCTGAAAGGAATGACCTCTTTTTGTGTCTTAGATCTCTAGTTCCTCAAAACTCACTTATTTAGAGCTGGGCCTGTAGCAACAAAAAGCCATTGAGCTTCCTGTTATTTCGTGGACCCTGGAACAGAATTTGTGAGGGTGATAGTAGCTTCCTTAAGATAGAAAAGGAGGGAGCAGCTAGGTAGCATAGTGAATAGAGCCCTGGCCCTAGAGTCAAGTGGACTCAAGTTCAAATCTCAGACACTTAACACTTACTAGCCTTGTGACCTTGGGCAAGTCACCTAACCCTAATTGCCCTCATTTCCCCCCTCCAAAAAGAAAAAAAAAGATAGAAAAGGGAGGGAGGGAAGGATGAAAGTGCCAGGCACTGAGTTAAGCACTTTACAAATATTATCCCACTCGATCTCCACAAAAACAACCCTGTAAGTTAAGTGCTGTTATTACCCCCATTTTATACTTGAGGAAACAGAGGCAGACTACTAAGTGATACACTGAGGGTCACATAAGCTAGTATCTGGGCCAAATTTGAACTCAGTTCTTCTGGACTCCAAGGCTAGCGCTCTATCCACTGCCCCACCTGACTGCCTCAAGAAGGAAAACTCCCCAAGGGTGGACCTTTGGAAAGGCTGTTTCTGTAACCATGTGACGCTGCTTAAGGATGGTGTTGCCATCCAGCAAGGAAGGAGCACTGCACAAGTTTCCCCTTGTGACTGATCCTTGCCCAAACACATCTTCTTGTACCACTGTACCCACCAAAAACAACCTTGACCAGATCTCAGACATCACGTAGCTGAGCTAGGGAGAAACAGAAAATGAAAAATTATTGCTGGAGTCTTTCCCAATGGGGGGAAAAATTAGAATGTCAAGATTATAGTCATCTTGACCATATGTGGCCTTTTTTTCTTAAAATACTCCAAATTGTTTTCCAGAACAGCTGAGCCAACTTAGTGTCCCATGAGCAATGAAAGAGTATGTGTCTCCCCAAAGATGCTCTAGCAGTCTTCATCTGTTATCACATTTGTCAGTCTAGTAGACGGGAGGCAGGGAAAGGAGAAATAAGCATTTATATAGGGCCTAGTATGTGCTAGGTACTCAACTAAGTGCTTTAAAAATATGACTTCATTTGAGCTTCACAATAACCCTGTGAGGCAGGTGCTATTATTATCCTCATTTACAGTTGAGGAAACTGAGGCAAACAGGTTAAGCAATTTGCCCAAGGTTACATAGCTAGTAAGTATCTGAAGCCAGATTTTAGGTCAGGTCTTCTTGATTTTTTTTTTAATTTTTTTTTTATTGAAAAAATTTTTTATTAAGATTTTATTATGTTGACATGTTTCTCATTCCACATCATCTTCGGCCAAGCTCTGTACACTCACAATTCTCTGGCTAATTGTTGGCAGCTTAGTCAGAAGCATCTGGAACACTGGTGATGGCAGAGTTTGCTGTAAAACTTGCAACAACTGCTGTGGCTGCCCACAGACAGCAATGG
>CM053594.1:271593197-271633321 GCA_028646575.1 Pseudocheirus occidentalis
TGTGCTTTCAGTCTTGTGGAGAGTTTTGGAGCTTGAAAATCTGTTTAGCGTCCCATGTTCTGAGTTTTTTAGGGTGTTTGTGTGGGAGCTGTGGTGCTTTGCTGCTTCTACGCCGCCATCTTGGCTCCGCCCTCTCCAAGTTGTATTTCTTCAAGAAAGAACTTCTGAACAGCTTCTGCATCTTTAAGATCAGGTAACTTGGAAAGCCCAGCTCTCTCTTTAGCAAGCTTCTGTTTCTTTCTTCGCTCTCGGAGTCTGTTTTTGAAGTTGGGGTCGCTCCGTCTCTTGCGGTCGAAGTAAATACAGTAGCCGATGAAGAGGGCCCCCGCACACGCCGGCAGCGATAGCACCACTCCGGCCCACCATGTTTCCGGCTGCTGCTCACGGTGGAGGTAGCAGCAGCGGCAGCGCTCCTGGCTGACCCCCAAGCCACGAGAGTAAGCTTGCTCCACTCCCGTCGAGGGCGGAGCCAGCGAGAAACAGGTCTTCTTGATTTTAGACCCAGTGCTCTCTGTACTACACCACTTCAGAGTTATTTTCATTTACAGTTAATTTATTAGTTATTTGGAGCCTTTTTTTTGGTTATGGTTGTTAATATCATGCATTTCTTGTTTAGAAAACTGTATCATTTGATCACTTACCTACTGGAAAATGGTTTTTGATATGTATTTTCATCCCTTCCCCATATGTCTTGAATATCAGGCTTCTTTCATAGATATTTTATATAGTTTTTTTTTCCTGTTTTTATCCTCTTATTCTGACAGCAATGAATTTTTTTCATGCAAAACCTTTTTTAAAAATTCTTAATAAGCTAAATTGTATATATCTTTTACAAGTATTTCCATCCGTTTTGGGGGGTAGACCCCTCTAGCTGTAGGTCTGAAATTTACCTCCTTTCATTTGATCCTTTTTTTTTATGATGTCACTTAACCTTTTGGAGCTTCCTGTATATGGTACAAGATGTTAATTTTAACCTATTTTCTGTCAAACTGCTTTCCCATTTTTCCAGTAGTTCTTGTAAAAATGGAGAGTACTTCCCCCAGTAATTTGTATTCTAAGTTGTGTTGAACACTGGGCTACTGTGCATGATTACTTCTGGGTCTTGATTTTAATTCAGTCCACCCATGTATATTTTTTAACTAGTTTCAAACAGTTTTATAGATTACTGCTTTATAATATAGTCTTATATCTATAACATAGTTTGAAATGTCATGTTCCCTTTATTCCTACTTTTTTCCTCATTTTTTTCCTTGAAAGTCTAGACTCTTTAGTCCTCTAAGTGAATTTTGTAATTATTTTATTGAGGTTTTTTTTTCTGGATCATAGGATCATAGATTTAGAACTGGAAGGAACAAAATGACTAACCCCATAGTAATATATTTGGCAAAACATCAAATCTATAAATTAATATAATCATTTTTATTATGTTGGCTCAGCCCAACCAAGACAAGTCTATGTCTCCAATTACTTAAGCCATCCATTATTTCTGTAGTTGGAGCTATATAAATCCCCAGTGTGTTTTGGTAAGTAAACACATAAATATTTTATCTATTTCATAATAACTTTGAATGGAATTTTACTATATATATTTTTTTTTACTATTTTATGGAAATGTCAATAATTTTTCTGAATTTCTTTTATACCTTGCTACTTTACTTCAAGTTATTAATCAGTGCAATTAGTTTTTCACTGATTTTCTGGTGGTTTCTAAGTAAACTATTGCAGTGTAAAGGGAAGCTGAAGATCTTCCCCACCCATTAATAGGCCTCACCTAGAGCCCAACAAGAGAAACTTAATTGGGGAGACTTGTTTTTCAGGAAGGCCCACACCTTTTATTACTTTGTAATTAGTTACTTTGTTACTTTGTAATTGGATCACCAGGGCTGTGATGACCTCTGAACCTGAAGAAGTATATATACGCAGAGGTTAGCATTTTGCTTTGGGACTTACTCATGGGAAGAGTGTTTCTGTGTTTTGACCAAATGAGACTCTGAACAGACTTTTAGGAATCCCCCAGCTTTGAAAACCCAGATGTTGCTGCTTCTCTCTCTGGTCACTATGATATATGTAATAGTCAGACAGTTGCATCTGTCTGTTGATCTGTGATGTATGTATTATTTAGTCAGACAGTTAGAAGCCCTGTCTTTTGATCTCTGTGGTATTATTTCTTTTTTTTTGCTTTTTGGAAGGCAGTTGGGGTTAAGTGACTTGCCCAAGGTCACACGGCTAGCTTTTGTGTTAAGTGTCTGAGGTCGGATTTGAACTCAGGTCCTCCTGACTCCAGGGCCGGTGCTCTATTCACTGCACCACCTAGCCACCCCTGTGGTATTATTTCTACTTGTAATTTCTGTTTTATATTTTCTCTGAAGGTCAGGATGCTGACTTTTTCCCCTGAACTAGGTAAATTTTATACATACATACATACATATATATATACATATATATTTGTTTGATTAAAGTAAGATTGTTGACCCCTTTTGAGTTGCTTTTCTTCCTAAAAGCAGATCAAAGAACCTGTGTTAGCTGCCATCCTGGGTATTCTAGGGTGCTTGTTGTTACAATCATCATATCATCTGCAGATAGGGATAAGTTTGTCTCCTCTTTGCTTATGTCTATGCCTTTATTTTTCTTGTTGTTAGAGCTAGCATTTACAAAATTAGGACAAAAAAGTGGGGAGAAGAATTTCTCGCCTTACCCATCATGCTTCTCCGAAAAGTTTCTTATGTTTTTCTGTTGCAAATAATGCTAGCTCTTGGTTTTAGATGTATATTTTTGATCATATTAAAAAAAAGTCTTTCCATGCTTTTTAGAATTTTTTACATAAATGAATGTTCCTGTTTCTAGTGATATAATCATGAGCCACACTCTCATTAATCTTCTTGCTTTTTACCTCTATTTTCTTCTAACCAAATTATTCTCTTACTATCACTTCCCAATACAAATCTCAAACAATTTCCCTTGCATTCCTCAGATAATTCAAACTTTTACTTTTGTATAAGTAAGAAACTTATTCTATTTTTTTCTATTTGGTCATTCATTCAGTAAGCATTTCCACAAATTCTGTATATACAGGGCTGTCGGTATGTTTGGGGTGAGGGGAGAAGAACAAAATGGAGATAGTAAGAAGTTGAAAGAAAGTCCATTCTCTGCCATTTTACCAACTATGAAATTAAGGACAAAGCTCCTTGGTTTCTTCATCTGTAAAATGAGATAGAAGGTATAAAGAGTAAAGAACCTCCAAGATCCACCTCAGCTCTGATATTCTGTGATTGAATAATGAAGAAAAGACTTGATCACAGACCTGATAATGTAATTGAGGAAGTACCATGCCCATAAAAAGGTGATAGAGCAAGAGACAGTGGAATCATTACATGATACAAGAGGAATTAGGCTCTAAAAGCAGCCTAACATCAGAGTCCATGGTCAAAATTACCCTTTCACTAGAATCTCTTATATTGCCCATAAAGTTCTATACATTATTGTAACCATCAAAGGAGATCCCAAGGATAATGGAGGGAAGGAGAAAGAGAAAAATGTTGGAAGATGGGGAAAAATGGAAGAGCCTACTCCAACCAGCCCCACTAGCCTACCAACTTCCCTTACCTACATTGCTTCAACATTGTCAGAAACCATTCATCTTAGAGACCTGCTGAAAATGTGGGGAAGAAGATTGACACTCTCCATGGAGGAAGAGGTGCTGAATTGAGTCACTTCCTTCCTTGACTCCACAAGTGCTGCCATTCCTGTGATTTGTCCTAAATGCTGGAATCACTGGCACCCTGTGAAGGGAAGGGACAAGGTCAATGTAGTGTACTGTAGACCCATTCCCTGGTAGCACTGAATGCACTGTTTCTTTATATCGTATTTCTCTCTCTCTCTCACATATAAAGTTTACATGCTAAATACACACATAATACTATACCTCTATGTAGCAATTGGTCACGAACTAAAAAGTTCCTTTTTCTTCTTGGGTCTCCCCTTATTTCTTTTTAATGCAGTTCAGTCTTATATGCACCCTGCTTCTTTTAATGGACTCTCTTATTCTCAGAAAAGACCTCTTATCAGTCAGTTCATATTTATTAGATTCTCATAATATCCATCTCTGTCCTAGGCACTGATGGGGGTGGGGGAAAGAGGGGAGAAGGCTTGATCTCTCCCTTCAAAGAGCTCAGGGTTTCTTTAGTTGGAAAGCCAAGATGGTTGCACTTAAACAAAGAACAGTATAAGTCAGTAGGAGATCAAATGCTACATTATGTGGTTCAAAATTGTGAATACAGCAGAACTCCACAGGAATGACAAAGAAGCAGGGAGAAGTATAGAATAAAGTAATTTGGCGATAGCCTATCACCTACCTGTTGTCTCCTTCATTGTGGGGGAAGGTGGAGGACATGGGACAAGCGTTTATTAAGCACCTGCCACATGCTGGCACTGTGCTAAGCACTTTACAAATACTGTCTCATTGGATCCTCAGAAGAACCCTGGAAGGTAGGTACTATTATTATCCCTACTTTACAGATGAGGAAACTGAGGCAGATAGCAGTTAAGTGACTTGGACCAGGTCACACAGCTAGTAAGTATCTCAATCCATATTTGAACTCAGGTTTTCCTGACTTCAGACCCAACCCTAGCTGTATACTACCTTAAGAACTACCTCTAGAAACTTCCTATAAAATATGACAACCAAGGTCATGCCAGTGCCACTCAAACACACACACACACACACACAAAGTATAATATTGAATGAACAGTGTAGGGACTGAGTTGCATGATTGTAAGGTGCCATGCAATCTTTCAGAAGTCAAGGCTATTTGGGGGTGAACCCTTACTTCACCTGGTGACTAGCACCACTATAAGCAAGTTTCCCCTTGGCCAGGTCATGAAATGATCATCTCCTAACCTGCTTGTGTCAGGCTAATGATGTCATAGTCATAAAATATCAATCTAATGTACTCATCAACACGGTAAAAATGTTGAGCCCTTCTAGCCTGGTTTTTACAAACACCCTCTCTACCATAAACATTACAAGCCTCCTCACCAATGTAGGAATAGGTGGAGCTGCTCCAGGCCTGGTGCTGCCCCTTCGGGGTGTAAGCTGTGTCTCCCAGTACAACTGCCCATGCCCAGGAGAGAGTGAAAGAGAACACAGATAAAGAAGAATCAGAAAGTCAGATAACAGCATGGCCTGTGTTCTTTCTGATTCAATATCTTTTGTAGTGCATTAAATAAAAATCTGAACTCAAAGAAAGACAGAAACACGGTGCTGGATGTGAGAGGGACCATGCAGAAGAGCTGGGGCCTGCTCTCATCTTTAGGGTTGAGCAGCATACTGGCCCTCCCAGATTTCAGCTACCTTCCTTACTTGAGCTCAGAGTGCCACCCCAGTGGGGAAATGTGGGAGCAAGCATAGCAGTTCTCCTCTGTGCCTTTTGAAGACCAGCATATGCTGGAGGCAGATAGAATCACTGAGTGTACCACTAACAAGGAGGACTCCCGTGGGCACAAATAGGCCCTAGCAACCAAATTCATATTGGTTCCCTTGAGTTTATTATGTTGACATTGCAGGGAGAGGGGTCACATGAACTGTTTTATTTTCAGCATTCTGATGGAGATAAACCCATTAAAGGCAGCTTAACTGGAATGAACTAGGAATGTGTGGTACCAGTGTCTGGAACACATTCTGGGTGCTTCAAGAAACAGTATCTGAACAATCTGTAGCCCCCCCCCCCCAATCATCTTACTACAGGGAAATCACCTGCTCTAGGGTTAGGCCATCCTCAATCACCTTGATTGTGGCTGTTGTTGTTCAGTCATTTCAGCCCTGTCCAACTCTTCATGATCTCATTTAGGGTTTTCTTGGCAGAGATACTGGAGTGGCTTGCCATTTCCTTCTAGATCACGGCGATTACCTCCAGCCAGACCCTGTCTGGTGTTACCTCAGCAATCTAAGGCTCACTGGCTGCTCAGGGAGCACAATCTGATAAAGGCACTTCTCTTTGCTGGTATTTAGTGCTTAATCCTAAGTGAAATTTTTTTTTCTTTATTGCATATATAACTGTTGTCAAATAGGCTGATTTCCAGCGCCTCGGTTTTTAAATAATCTTTGCTATTTTGCTGCTCTTTAATCTGTCAAATCATTTGGCCTTCCTGATAGCAGAAATGCTGTAAAACTTAGATAAACTTGCTAGAGAAATTAGCTGTGAGGTGCTACTGAATTCCAAGGACCTGCATCCTACAAACATACTTGTTCTTCCCCACTGTGTAATCTGTGATTGAATATGGCTTCTGGAGAAATGGAATTTTTATGATACCAGCACAGCCATGAAGATAAGCATTTGTACTTTGGAGTAGATTAGTTTGTTGGAGAGAAATGTAGGTGTGTTTAATAAAACCAGGTAGGTCAGCTAGTTTGTAAATTACTATACACATGCCTATGTATATGTCTGGTTTTTTTAGGGGGGAAGTCAGGGTTAAAAACCAAAACAAACCACTGTTTAACCATGTAAAGATATAAAAACTATTCTTAAATGAGCTGCAGAGCCATAAGTCTAGCTTCTTAAGTATCTGAGTTAAACTAATGATAAAGAGGAATAATGATGTCCCTTTCTTCAGACTGTCCTTTATAAAAAAAATTTTTTATGTATCAGATGAACTAGAATACATAGTTACCAATTCTCTTCTAACATAACCGTTTTGTAACTATCAATATTATTAATCTAGATGCTAATCACCTAATTTACTCTTTTTTTAAGAAAACAAAAAAAAATTTGTATCAGATCCAGTTTCCTTTCTTTTTGATTTTAAAGACTTCTCAATTATCTTCTATTGCATTGTTGGAAAATAAGAAATTGTATGAGGGGAAAAAAGAGTACTATGGCCAAATTTAAGCTACCTCCTTTAAAAAAAGGAAAGAAAGAAAAAATAATAAGATAGCTTTTCTGTCCATTCATTGGGAATACAAATGGTATCTCTTCCCCCAGCCCTTTACAAGCATGAAATTGGCTAGAGGATGGAAAGCTTAGCATTTGTACCTGATAAAAACCAAAGCAGTCCCATGTGAAGAAGAGAATTAGTGCCAGCAATATCACTGTACCATCTCTAAAGTTCAAATAAAGCTGCTTCCCTGGGCCTGATCCAGATCTGCACTCTGTATGGGCAAACTTTCCTGTAAACAATTCCAGAGTCTTTGGTTTGCTCCTTAAATAAAGATTTTTTTGGTTGCACACAGGGTGGGTTTTTCTTCTGAATGACAGAGATAATTGTGTTGGAAATAAAGTGGTCTCCTTGACACTGTGAGAATAAAACATGTGAAAGAATTTCTAATAAAAAGATCAGCCCCACCATAGGATTAGAATTACAATGAGCTCAGTTTTCATCCCTTAGAAAACTCCATGGCATTCCAGTGCTTGGGGTGGTATTCATATCTTGCCTGGGACTTTGGAGACAGGTTATATATCCAATGGGCTACACATTTTGTAATCATCATATATGGAAATGTGCAAGAAACTCACTTTGCCAATGGCAAGGCCTGTCTAATGAGAGACAGCATGGTCTAAGGGAAAAAAGACTGGACTTAGATTCAGAAACCTTGGTTTCTAGTCCTGACTCTGCCATTTACTAGCTGGCATGGCATAGCAAATAATCTTTGAAGAACTTTAGATTTCAAACACTCAATCAAAAAGTATTTATAAAATACATATTATGTTCCAGGCCCTATTCTAAGATACTAGGGAATTAGGTACAAAGAATGAAACAATTCTTGCAAGGACCTTATATTCTAATGGAGACAAGTACATATTTCAAAAGTAGAATAAACACAAAAATAGAATAAACCTCTATGTGTATGTATGTATGTGTGTTTATGTATATATGTGTGTGTACATATACATGTATATATGTACACATGCATATTGCAAAAAAGTTAAATCCAGGGTGGTTGGGAGGAAGGACGCTATCCATTGGGCAGATCAGGAAAATTTTCATTAAGAAGGTGTTGTCTGAGCTCCAACTTAAAAAGAAAGACCCCTGAGAGATAGAGGTATGGAATAGTTATATTCTAGGCATGGTCCAGTAAAAAGGCACCAGAACTGAATATAGAATGTCATAACTGGAGAAATAGGAGGTCAATTTGGCTGGATTACAGAGTGAATGTAACATCCAATAAGGCTGGCAAGTAAATTGGGGCCAGGTTGTATAGGGTTAATCTAAACAGAAGCATTTCTATTTCATTCTAATGACAATAAAAAGTCCCTAGAGTTGAGGAGGGCAGTTCCCTGGTCAGATGTGTGCTTAAAGAAAATTACTTGTTCAGTAATGTGTAGAATGGACTAGAGTCAGGAGGCTTGATGAGGTGCCCAATTAGGCTGTTGCAGTAATCTAAATAGGACCTCGATTAGGAGCTAGGTAGGTCCTGAATTAAAGATATATTTGTATGAGTGAAGAGAAGGAGTTAAGTGTGAGAGATGTTGTGAAAGCAGAAATTGTAAGATTTGGCAACTGATTAGATACAGATAGAGTGACAGGGAGAAATAGAGTACAATCCCAGGGTTATGAACCTGGAAAACTGAAAGGATAGTGGATCCTTTGACAGAAATAGTGAAGCTTAGAAGAGGGGAGGGTTAAAGGGGGAAAGATAATGAGTACAATTTTAAGCATGTCGAGTTTAAAATGACTCTGGGATATCTGGTTTGAAATGTCTAGTAGGCAATGTGTAATATGAGGGAGAGACTGGAACTGCAGATGTTGATCTGGAAGTTTTCTACATAGATATGATAGTTAAGCCTCTAAAGCTTAATGAGGCTGCTGAAAGAGTGTAGAGGGCGAAAAGAAGACCCAGGGCAGATGGTTGGGGAACACTGACAGTGAGGAAGATTGATAGAAATAAAAAGCCAGCAAAGGAGACTGAGAAAGAGTGGTCAGACAAGTAGGAGGGGAACCAGGAATGAGCACTATCACAAAAACTGAAAGAGGAAAGAATATTCAGAAGGAGAGGGCAGACACCGGGGTCAGAGGATCAAGGATTGGGAATGAGAAAAGAACGCCAGATTGGGCAAATGAGGCATCATTAGTAATTTTGAAGAGAGCAGTTTCAGTTGAGTGATGAGGTCAAAAGCCATATTGCAGCCTGAGGAATGAGTGAGAAGAGAAAAAGTGGTGGAGAAAGCTTTTTCTTCTTTTTTAAAATATGTTTTATTTCATTAAATATTTCCCAATTATATGTAAAAAATTTAAATATTCATTTTTTAAACTTTTTGAGTTCCAAATTTTCTTCCCCCCACTCCTGTCACTCCTTGAGGAGGCAAGCAATATTTATATCAATTATACATGTTAAACCATGCAAAACACATTTTTACTTTAGCCATGTTGCAAAAGAAAATACACTCACAAACAAGAAAAACATACTTTTTTAAAAAATATAATTCAAGCTGCATTCAGAGTTCATCAGTCCTCTCTGGCACTGGATAGCAGTTTCTATTATGGGTTCTTTGGACTTAGGTAGTTTTTTCAGCAAGTGTTGCTGAGAAAGGGCCCTCTTATTTGAAGGGAATAGGAAAAAGCCAGTCAATAGGAAGAGGTGTATGAGAAGGGATGAAAGAGGATCAGGTTCACATGCAAGGGCACAGATTTGGCATGAAGGACCACATCTTTGTTCAGGACTGAGGAAAAACAGGAGAAAGTGGAAGGTCATGGCAGTGGAGATGAAGATAATGGGAAAAGAGGGAGCTCATGACAAATAGCCTTGATTTTTTTTCAATAAAGTAAGAAACAAGGTCCTTGGCTAATGGAGTATCATGGAGGTGGAGTGGAGCAACCCGGAGAGGGGAATTTAAGGTTTGGAGTGGTTTCTGTAAGGATTTAGGGAATCAATTAGGAATGAATAAGAATTCCTTGCTTCAAGAGAGCCTAGAGGCAAATGATGGGAGTGCTCAAGGACTGAGACTTGGCAAGAGAAGAGTAATGATAGGACAGAGACTCAAGGGATTTTAGGGCAGAGGACAGGGTAGGATTGAAATGAAAAAATATTGAGTTAAGGAAATCTAGTTTGAATAGGTCCAGTGGGCAATAGGTGCTATGAGCCTGAAGCTTGGGGGAGGGGGAGGAAAGCAGGGAGGGGAGAAGCAGAGACCTGAGAAAGTACAGAAAGGTGGAGGACACGGACATTTGGATGGGGGTGAAATTCAGGTATAAGGGGGGTAAAGCATGGGGGGAAGGAGGAGGAGAGGAGAATGAGGGCAGATGGAAAATGTGGAATTTTCCAGTTACAGAAGTGGGAAACGCTTCTGGGAGATGGCAAGTTCTAGTGTGTTACTGTCCTTATATGTTCTAAAGTGGAATGAAGCAGTAATACTTGAGGAGGTTGAAGAAATCAGAGGTTCAGTAGTTTGAAGAAGTATCAACATGACTATTGTTCTCATATAGAGACAGGAGTTGGGAAGAAGCACAGTATTGTGAGCTGGGTGCTAGACTCCTTGAGAAAGAGGGGGACTTGACCTAAGGCTCACATTGGTGTAATCTGATCAGGTGAGGTTCAGGTGAAGGGCATAAAAGTGAGAAGATGTGAGGAGGGGCAAGAGACATTATGTACCCTTAAAAGGTTGTTGCACAGAAAACACTTTTGTTTATCTTAAAGGACTGTATGATAAGACCTTAAAGGTATAGTTGGAAGGGACCTGAAAAATAAACCATCTTTCTACTCCAGCTCCCTCACTTTACAGATTAGAAAACAGAGACCCAGAGAAGTAATACTCAAAGTCATACAATGTAGTAAGGAGATGTGGGTTATGATTATGAATGTTGTTCCCTAACCCAGAGTTAATAGCCTTTTGAAAAGGGCCATCTTTTATGATCTTAAAATTTTCCATTGAGACCCATGATGTCTGAAACTTTATATTCACCTTATATGTATTTGTTTATACATTTTCATTATTTCATACAAGTTAATGTACAACATTAATTAATTAATTAATAAGACCAAGTTCTTATTATTCCCTCAGAACACCCTTCTAATACACATGTATGGCCTAGGAGGGTTAGAGGGAGCACCCTGAATCTCTCCCATAGCATTCTGTCAGTTGCATATTAGAAGTATAAGTTTGCCTTGGAAAGTAAGAAAAATATTGGAATGAAGTATGAGGCAGATAGGGGAGTAGGGGTGGAAGGGCCCAGGATGCGTAGTAAGTGAGGCAGAAGTCACTCAATAGGAACAATGACAAGGAAAGAAAGTCCCAGGGGGGCTCTGTGCTCTAGGAAGAGTGTGCAGGGAACTGGAGAGTCTGTACCTATTCCTAATATATAATGTATATTAATGAGAAGAACCAGCACAGGTAAAGATTCTTTGATTTACTCCAAATGAGAGTTCTAGGTATGTATTTAAAGAGTTCCATTAACCACTAGTTACCAGCCCCTACCCTGACCTGATGTGTGGATATAAACAATCCTCCAATCTCCCTACAGCCACTATTTCCAGGTTCCTTTGGCATTTAACTGGCCTTTGCTGCTCCCCTTATCCAAGTGGGCTTAGGTGTAATTGCATCCAACCTCTCCACCTAGACTCTTCTCACCCCTCAAAGTCTTGTGATGGGTTGGTTTGAGGACTGCTGTCAGATATAAACCCGGGCTCTGTATGACTCTATTCTAATGTCCTTGCTGAGAGAAGGCAGCAGTGGTGAAGTGTGGGTACATATTAACTTGGGAGTTCTTTCTCTTATTTCTTATCCCTTCTCCTGGTTATTCTTCTCAATCTGCTCCTGTATCCTTAACTCTTTTCCACACATAATCTTTCAAAGATTCATATCCCTGTGGTCTTCTTCACTATTGTCATTCATTTTCAGTAATTCTTTTAAGAAATATTTGCTGGGCCCCTTTCTCATGCAACAGGGATAACAAAAAAGTTCAAGTCCCTGACCTCTGGAAACTTAAAGTCTAGATCTGGAGATAAGACTTGGTACACAAATAATTATAATTAAAAGGCAGCATATGTTAAGTATGAAAGAGGCAGCCTCATCTGAGTTCTACCTTGAAGGATGGGTCAGGTAAGATTTTGAACAGCAGCAGTTTAGGTAAAGGAAGTTCAATTTCACTAGAGCATAGGATCAGTAAGTATAAGAGAATATTTGGAAAGAAAACTGAAGAAAATGGGTGAAAAGATCTTTCAAATTGTGAAGATCTTGACTACTAGGCTAAAATGTACTTAGAAAATAAACAGCATCTAGGGACTGGTTGATTACTTAATTAATTTTCTAACATTATCACTTCTTCCTACTCCCTCTTTTTCACTGATTTCAGTAATTCAACATTCATTTCTTCATAACCATCAATATACAAAGTACAGAATAAGCACTCACTTTTTGTTCACTAACAAAGATTTGGTGGAAGAGGATGCTACAGCTGTTAGCCAAAATGAGGCTTTATTGGAGTCTAAAGATCATATTAGGACATATAGGAGAATGGTGTATGATTCACAGCCTTTCTACTCTGGGGGAGAATATAACCTGTCCTTAAATTAGAGGCTAAGAGGTTTGTGTAATTGACCACGACGTGACCTCCAAGCTGTATGTACGGTCTTTTGACTTCAGTCAAGCTCTCCCTTCATGAGATTGCTAGACAGAAAAACTGTCTCTCCCCTTTAGTTTCTTTCTATCCTCAGATTAAATTGCCCAGTGTCTCAAGTCTCTGAGGCAAAAAGGAGATGTTCTAGTATTTGGAAGAAAAGAACTCAGAAAGGCTTTTAAAGTCTTTTTTTGTTTTTTAACTTTCACACAGTTGCTCCTCTGTCCATCTTCTCATTATGTAAGCCAGATCTTGCACAGCACAACTCATCTTTCTCTGGAAAGAGAGTTTGTCTATTCTAATGATTTGGGCATTTGTATGTGTTTTTTCCTCACAGGTACAATACCACCCTGTTGGACTTGGTCCATACCCTGAGACCCAGTTCTGCTCCTAGACCATGGTCACCTCTCTCAAGGGATGCTTGTGCCTGGAATCACAGCCCAGTCCAGGTCTGCCCCCGAAAACTAGCCCAGGCCTCAAGGGCATGTGGGCCAAATGAAGAGCTGGAAGAGAGTCGGATCCTAGAAGAAATTTTCTTCATTTGATGCTGAAGCATGAGCTACAGGATTGCCACAGGAATTTGGAATTTATGTCCCTGTCTCTGCAATGGATTTATTTCTCCACAAAATCATTTTAAATAATTTGATTGAAAACTAACTGTGTCACTCCTTTCATAGGGATCTATTTCACTAGCACCCTGTTAAATTTGGAACTGAGAGATCATGCTAGTAATCTAAAGTTTGGTCAGTCTAATCAAAATGTGTTATATTTTTAAAATAGCCTTTCATGTGCTTAGCAATGATTAGAAAATTAACATAGAATATTATTTCTTCATCTCAGAATCCATTGCATATCCAGCCTCATTTCCAGAACATATTTCTTTCTCTGTCTTCTACACAAGTAGAAAGTTGGTTTTTGTTCAAATATCATTCTTTAGTTAAAAAGCAGCATTTTTCTAACACAGGCTATTCTAAAAGGACAGACTCACATTCTCTGTTTCTTTCACTACCAGCTGGTCTCCACATTTAGTCATTTAATTCTGAAGCTGAGTTTTCTAAACCTCAGCAAAGAAGGGTTCCATTTCTTATTCTCAGCAACACTAATGGACAGACCTTTAAGGAAGCTCAGCAGGGAATAGCCTGTAAATGTCCGCTATCTGGCAAGAGGGGCCAATAGGAATAAATGAGGAAAGAATACAAGTCAGTCTTCTGAACTACGCCATAATATATGAATGGATACTATAGAAACCTAGAAACATTGGATGATTGCCTATGAATACAGGGAAAAAAAAATCTGAAGAGAAAATAAACCTGAAGCAATTACCCTACCAGTTTACACCATTTGGTGGTCACCACCATTTCCCATAGGCAATCAGACTAATCTCTCTATATTTTTTAAAATGGAAGTCCCTAGGGTACAGTCTCCCCACCAGCATTTAATTATGTACATAGAATCTGTTTGAGCTCAACCAGATGTTCTCTTATATGCTTCATGCATTTGTGTAAGGGAAGATGATACATGAGTAGAAAAATGGCAGCAGAGTTCTAAAGGCTGAATGGCTCCATCTATCCCTGTTGTAAGGTCAACATTTCTACAACCCCCAAAACCATGGACATCAATGATGAGGAAGTGCAAATATTGCATTATAGGGACTCTGAATCCCCGCTAGGTATCCTAGGAATCTATTTACCAGACAGCAGCCTCTTGTACTTCCAATTCTGATTTTCATTTGCCCCAAAATTGAGCTGAGACCAAGCTTCTCTAGATCAGCATCAGCAGGTAAAATTAAGTTTGCCAGCTATGCAGAGACCTCATTGTGACAATAGTTCCAGATTTATAAAACTGTTTGTTGTAAGAACCTCCCTGGATTCTTGGATTAAATTTGCCCTGTACTGCTATAATGGGGATCTGAAGTTTTTGAAACTAGGCAGGCCTAAGTCATTTGATTAGTAGTTTGAGCCCAAAGCTATTCTGTATGATCTCATCCCTTCTGGTTTGATCCCCAGGCTTGGTCTCATTGCTCTATGCTTTGGAAACATGAGAAGAGAACATTTTACTTCTTCCATATTTTTTCATATGCACTAAATTTGTAGTTATCTCCAGAATTTCCTCTCCTCTCCCCCTGCTCCCAGAATTTTATCCTCAGATACAGCTGCTCATTTGAAAGGTTGAAAACTTGCTTTCGATTGCAGAATAAAAGGTCACTTCTGTGAAGGAAACCAAGCCAGCCCTATTCCTCTTTATGTATAGATAATGGGGGAGGGAGAAAGGATGCATAGAGAGAGAGGGTAAAGAGGAAAGGGGAAATCTAGGCAAGTTTTGAATTTCCACCAAGTCTTGGAAATTTGGACCATTTTTCCAATGTGAAAGTAACCAAAATATGACTAACAAGCCAAAACCATTCTCCTCAGTAAAACCAGTAAACCTCTTTGGCATCCTTAGCCACCTTGCCCTCAGTAGCCCATGCGACTCACTGCCATGCTCACTTATGCCATGGATAACCTCCACTCTCTTGGATTAGCTGTGTTTCACAAGCACATCAAGTCTACCCCCAGAAAACTCAGCTTGACAGGGGGTTTCACAGAGGTGACCAAACTGATGGATTCTCTTCCCTGTTAGTTTCAGAGGGCCTTTCTACCCTCTGAAATAAGCCCCAAATTCAGAAAACCTGGCAACCTTTGAAGAACCACATTTCAAGGTCCCAACCAAACACTTGTCTTGTTTCACTCAGTTGCTACAGCTTTAATTGCCTCTTTTATTAGCCAATGAATAGACCATTTGGAAGAGCAGAGTTTGGTTTCCAGCAGTGCCTTCACTCCTACATCTCCCTTTCCACAAGCCAGCCCCATTTGGTTGCTCCTTGTTATTTTGTGAATGTTGATCTTGAAGTCCTTGTGCAGAAGGGCATGTGTGTATATATGAATAATCCATCTTGTTCATTACCATCTGAGTGGTGTGTTTTTGCATTTAATCTGTATTTCAGTCTGACATATATGTGTGTATACATATATGTGTGTGTGTTGATGCTGATATTGCTATTGATATACGGAGATAAAGAAGCTGTTGGTGGAGCTTTGAGACCTAAGCCTGCCCGTAGAGTGTCCCAGGTGTTAAGTGACCCTTTCTGGACTTTTAAAATATGAAGTAGGAAAGAGTCCCTCTCACTCCATCTCTCCGTCCTTTGCACACACACCCATGTCATCCTCTCCCTGCCAGTTTGAAAGACCTGACGGAAGCCCACTGATGGTGCTGTGTAGGAGCATTCCTCAGCCAAACTTCAAGTCCCACCTCAGAGGAGCACTTGGGCACAGGTAGAGCCCAACGAGGGAGCCTATATGCAGCAGCTATAGCTGTGCTTTATACCCCAGAGGGCTAGGAAGAAAGAGTGATCAGTGTCTATGAAATAGAAAAGAACCAAATAAAGCTTTAAGGAATTATTTTCTAAGTAATTTAAATACTCGGTATTAAAAACCAAAATTCACAATTAAAAACAGTTCTCCACCAGTGACCTTTCCAGAAGAACTTCTTATATTCTCATAGTACCTACCCATGGTTGGCTTGTCCAGAATACCCTTAGCTATCATAGGACAAGAGGGAGCACTTGTACTGCTTCCACAAAGATTGCTCTTAACACTTACCTCCTTGTCCAACTGTGGCGACTACTGTGGAAATCTGTTGGATGGCAGGGGGCTGCATAGAGCCTCCAGTTATATAGTCTGTGGTGACCAGAGAGGTCCCCCATCTCCCTGTTTTAGCTTTGTGCATGGTATTTTTCAACGTGGGTCAGTGGTTGTATGCACATGAAGTTTTAAAGTTAATAAATGATTTGGCTTATTTTCCTCCATATGATTTTAGTATTGGCTTATCTTTATATTGCTTTTATCTGGAAGACAGGCCTGCTTTGAAAAGCAAAAGCAAACACACAATTCTGCTGGACATACAGTTTCCCTAAAGCTTATCTTCCTAGCCCAAGCACCACTTTAGTCTCCATGTCAATACTAGGCCCGTCACATGGATTAGAAGCAGGGGTGAAATAAAGGAGTATTCTGGTCCATTCTTCCAACTTAAAGGAGCTTCACAGAAGAATTAAATGATTCAATCCATGCTAAAAGCAGTAAGTCTCTTTATTTTATTTTGAAAGAAGTTCCTAAAGGAGCACAGAGAGGAAAGGTAAGGGTGGTAAAATGAAAATGTTGGGAACCACCACTTCCAAAGTGGGGCAGTATCCAACACTTTCAAAGCAGGAGGGGGATGAGAATAGAAAGGGGTATAACCAGAGATATCACCAGAACATCAAAGGCACCATGGTTTTCAGGCCAAGGCAAGATGATGAAATCTAGAAGTTGCACCCACACAATGGACTTCATTTTGTCACCTCTTGGTGGGGACTTGTGTGTCAGAGATACTGAAGAGATCCAGGAGTTTCATACTAATCAGCAGAGAGATTTCACTCAAGGAAGTCTGATTGGTTTCCAACTTCTGATGTCACAGGCAATAGATGCTAATCAGGTAGGAAGCCAAATTCCATGTATAAAAATATTCAAGTTATGGGGATTCCAGAAAAAGGACAAGGCATGAGGGAGAGGAGATGGCAGGAAGGAACCTTTAGTTGAAAGACAAACTAGTCATTTGAACAAAGAACAAAGTTCCACTGGATACAGAAAATGGCTCTGCAAGACTGTAAGTCACATGAGCAACATGGCAGATGACATTTTCTCCAATATCCATGACATCTCATACCTCTCTAAAACAAATTATACTCCAGAGATAAAGCAACTTTAGCTGTCTTCCTGGTCTAGGATAACCAGAATCCAAAAGAAAGGAGAAACTTCAAAAAACATAGGAACCGATGCTCACTGATCATCAATTCACTAGGTAGCCTTTCCATACCTCTCATGCTACCAGCAGCAGGGCTATGTTAACAAACCCAGCAATATGACACAGGCTTACAGCAAAACCCAGCCCTGCAATCCAGTACCCCTTCTCTCTAGTGTTCTGGAAATTCCAGCTCCAGACTATGGAAGTTTGCTCAAATCTCAACTGCTAGCTTCACAGCCCTTCAGGAACAAAAGCCTGCTAGGGGCAGCAACCTGGAAGCACCAGCAATACAAAATTCTGAATGGCCAATGCCAGAAAAAGCAGACTCTGAACTGCCAGGTAAGAGAACTGAGGAACAGAAGCAGTGAGACAGGTCACTAGGACAAGACGCTGGGCATACAGGGGGTTTCCAAGCCTGAGGAAAAGAGCAAGGCATCTAGCTGGGGCCAGTTCTGACCATTCAAGGCAATTGGGAAAGAGGTAAAGGATACTGAACCATCAATTGCTCCGCGTGGGAAGAGGCTAGGAAACCACAATCAGAGGGGAGGAGTCAGGAAGTAGATGATAAGGAAAATAAGGGGTGGGGGAGAGACTGAAAGCACCAAAGATTTCAGAAAAGCAAAATATAAAGACCTTGAACACAGATCGATCAGAAAAACAGTGAAAACAGAAAAAAATAAAGCCTCCAGATGTAGTAAACAAGCTTAGGCATCTATGAAGAAATGCTACAAAATAAAATTGATCCAACATCTGATGAGACAGAGGTCCCTGTGGGATTTAAGAACATGGAACCTCAACATGGTATTTATGAATGGTTTAAAAAAGAAATGAAACTTATGTGAACAAAATTTATGTCCTAACCAGCAAAAATAATAAGCAGAATAGAAAAACTTGAACCTGCAATGGCAAGTCTCACCAAAGAAACAAAAGAGAACTATAGATTGGAAATGCAAATACACAGAAGTGAAAGACAACTTAGGAGAAGAGAAACAAAAAACCAACATTAAAAGAAAATTTGTTGACTGTAAGCAAAGCATACTCAAAGACAAGATGCAGAGACACTCCCAGAAGACAACAGGACAAAAAAAAATCTTTTAACACTGCAATGAAGGAAATGCTAGAAAACTGTCCAGAACTTCTGAACATAAAAAAAAGAAATTCCAAATGAAAGAACTCACAATCTCCTGACATTTAAAAGAAAGAAAGAAAAAACAACCCCAAAGCTCCAAAATCCAAGACACAGTGGTTAAATTTGATAATTCAACTCACGAACAGTTCTGCAAGTAATCAGGAGAAAGACCTTCAGATACAAAGGAACGGACATTCAAATAATGCAAGACTTTTTTGCACCCACTAGGAAAATGAGGAGGGAGTGGAATAATGTGTTCCAAAAAGCAGTGGAGTTCAGGAAGCAGCCCAGGGTGACCTAGCCTTACAGGACCAACGATGGACATTCATTAGTAAAGAGTTTGAAACATTTTTAGAAAGAAAACCAGAACTGAAGAGATTATTCACCTTTCAAACACCTCAAACAACAGAAATGCAGGAGGAGTGAATAAATGCAGCAGCCAAGGACAGCAACAGAGGAACAACAAAGAGGTCAGTAAGAGACTTCAAAGTATACACAAGGAGACAGGAATAAAAGTGAAAATCTGGTAGGGGTAGCAGCAATTAGGTGGATGAGATATTATGGACAGAGCCTGATGACACTCTGCCTACAGTTGAATCAGTGCACCTCTGTGGGACTATATTACTACATGAAGCAGTAGTAAAGGGATAGAGAGGAGTGGTTGATGTGTTTGGGTCAAATCAAGAGTGAGCAATGAGGTGAAGATGACCTTTGGTGTCAGAAAAGCCTGCAGGGGAATACATAAGGAGAAGGGGGGAGATTGAAAAAGGAGGGTTTATAGTAGAAGAGGGACCTGAAGCTGAAAAGTGTGTGTACAAACACCTAGGAAAGAAGAGAAGTGGTTGAATAGGGTCGGGGAGACTTTGTTTCAAATTTCTCCGATAAAGGTTTGTTTGGTGTCCAACACATAGACTGATAGATAGATATGTATATATGTATATCTAGATATAGAGGTGTGTGCATCCATTCCCCAATAGATAAATGGTCAGAGAATATGAACAAATGGTTCTCGAAAGAACTACAAAGTATTCACAACCATATAAGAAATGATCCAAATCACCATGAAAAAATGCAAATAAAGATTATGGAAAGATAGACGTATTAATACATTATGAGTGGCATTTGCAAATAAAGTGAATGAAATGTCTATACCCTTTGAACCAGAGACTCTGTTACTGGACTTACACACCATTATTAAGAAGAAAGGCCCTGTATACATCAAAATATTTATAGCAACACTTTTTGTGATAGCTAAGAATTAGAAACAAAATATAAACAAATTATGGTACTGACTGTAATGGAATATTACTGTGCTATAAGAAATGATGGGTATGATCAATACAGAGAAGCATGGAAGACTCTAGATGAACTGATGCAGCCAAGTAAACAGAGCCAGGAAAACAGCATACACAGTAACTACAACAATGCTGATGGAAAGAACAATGCTACAAAAATGGAAAGGAAATAAAATGATAACGTTTGATTCAAATGAGATATGAGAAGATACCCCCAGCAGCCTACACCCCCACCTACCTTCATGGAGGTGGGAGATGCATGAGTGTTAGATATTGTGTGTGTTTTTGGTCTTTTCAATGTATTGATCAGTTTTGCTGACTTTTTTTTTCTTTTCCTCTCTAAAAAGTATTATCATGTAGGCTAGCTCTCAGGGAGGGAAGAGGGGAAGGATTACATGGGATACTACAGTGATATAGAAAAACAAAGTATCAATAAAAAAATAAAATTACTTTTTTTTAAAAATGGCATTACTATGTTGACCTCTGTGCTGAGATGAGTCTGAGTTTTAGAACTTAAGGCAGTGCCATAAATACCCAAATGGAAGGTTTCTCCTATCAGGTTTATGCAACCAAATCAGGCAGCTTCTCCTCCTCTTCCTCCTCTTTCTCCTCCTTCTCCTTCTCTTTTCTCCTCCCCCTCACAGAAGAAACAATATGCCTGGGATCCAAAGTCCAAAGGACCTTGAACATTGAGAGACTAAAGGAAAGGGAAAGTCTAATCATGTTAACAGTTTGGCTCATGAGATGAAAATGAGGGAGGCTATAGAACCCACCCAATTTGTGGAAAGATGGACACTTTAGATACGCCAGAACACCTGGGAATATGCATAGGATGAAAGTAATAGTTCATCAAGTTTATGTTAAAATGAACTGACTTCTCAAGTGTAGGAAGTCCTATTAACTAGTGGTTGAAAAGTAAGTTCTAGAAACCTGTTCTACAGGTTATAAAGCTGCCTTCTGTCAGTGACTCTCTCAATCTGTTCGAGTTTAGTGATGGAAGGAAATGTGTTCTCTCCCCATTTGCCTTGGTCACATCACAATTCTCATAAAGGATTGGTTAAGCTCTATGGCAAAATGCCAGTCTTAGCCTTTAATGCCACCCCTGCAGTTTTGGGACTCGTCTGAGGGTTATGGCCCCCAACTTTGCTTCCATCCATCTCCTCAGCTTAAGTCATGAACAAACTGGCTGAAAGTCTTGATGCAACAGTGTCTTCTCACCCAATAAGATTTGATTCATCCATAGATTCTATACAGGGACAGAAAGAGACCAGCATTTTCCAGTTCTGGAGGCATCTCAGAGGCCTCTTCTTGTGGATCTGCTGATGTGTATCATTCCCATATGTGCACACAATCTTTTCCCATAGTTATTTAGGATGCACTGTCATGCCCATGAGAATACAGTTAGGAAGATTGGAAGAAAAGGGGGACTTTCATAATTCAAAGGCCCATGGAACTCTGCAGAATTGAAATCCATTAGTTGGGCTATGGCCTAAAGCATTCACAGCAATAAAGAAACCTCAAACACCTATGCTTTAGACGATGGTGAAGTCCAAAACTGTCCTCAGTCTACACATCATGTGCAGTAGTATGTGTATGCTTTCTCTGTTCTCTCCCATGGGCTCCTAACACTCTGCACAAGGGGACTGTCCCCACCCTTTGGACTTCCATACAGAAATGTTTTAAGGAGCTAGGTTGATTTCCACTATCATGCTTACCCAGCACCTTCACTTTGCCTAACCCCCTACCTCTAGCCTAAGTCCGTAGTTCTTTTATCTTGATCCCAAATTGGAGCTCATTTATCTGTTCACAAGACTCCAACTACCACCTCTGGGTGGTTGACATCCAAATCCATTTCTTTAGCTCTTAATTTCTCACCCACTCTTCTATCCCTCCTGAGTATTTTACAGAATAGTTGTGGTTTTTTAGTTGTATGCAAACAGACACTTTGTAAGGCAAATGCACTGGGTAGGAATGAGAAAACTGAAGTTCAGAGAGATTGCAACTTGTTCAGGGTCACATAGCTGGTTTATGGAAGAGCCAGTACACAAACCCAGGCTTTCTGACTCCAAGTTTAGTGTTGTCTTCATTGAAACGTGCTGCCTCAAATATTTTTCACTGTGTTGTTGCTTCAACATCTCTTCTGACCTTTCTTCCTTCCAAATAACATGTCAGGGGTCAGAGATCCCTGGGCTTTCTCTCCAGGCACCACCTTTCTATTTTATCATTTCATATTGTCTTTTCTTTCCTTCATTTCTACATTCAACCTACCCAAGTTCTTGCCTCCCTGGCATGAGACTAGCAGTGACACAGTGAGTGTAAATACTGAGTACAAATATAAAGTTATTAAATAGACAATCCTAGAGCCCCATTGCCAAAACCAGGTTATGGTTCCCCTCCATTTCCCTAATAAAAGAAAGTTTTGGCAGAAAGACCATGGAATGGGGTGTGTGGGGCCAGGTGGTAGTTAAAATAGTAAGTGGCAAAAGCAGAACTAGGGAATAGCCAAGGATCCACACTGAAGCCCTCTTTTCAATCAGTCTGAGGAAGTACCTCTATGCTCTGTGCTGCAGGAAACAGGAAAAAGTAGTCCCTTGTCCTTTAAGAATATACAGTTTCAATGGGAAGATGAGACATAAAAACAAAGATGTAATGCAATAAAAATGTGAATTTGGGATCAATTACCCAGTAAGTAATAGACACTTCTATAAATTAATGGAGGAGATCACTATAGGCTCAAGCAGGCTGGGAAAATCTTATGGAGGAGCAAAGATTTAAAGTTAAGACCTGGAGTGATTTCTGAGTCTTGTGACCAACTGTTAACAGAAAGCACCCTAGCATACCCAGGATGGCTGCTAGCAAAAGTTCCTTGATCTGCTTTTCTAAAGGAAAGCAATGCAAAGGGTTAACAATCTTACTTTAATCAAACATATATCATTTACCTAGTTCAGGGGGAAAAGTCAGCACCCTGAACTTCAGAAAAAACAAACAGAAATCACAAGCAGACAAAAAAATACAGACAGAGAAAATAACAATTCAACAGACCAACAGACAGGACTTCTAGCTGTCTGACCACTACATACATACATAGTTAGTTGCCATAGAGAGAAGCACCAACATCTGTGTTTTCAAAGCTAGGGGACTCAATGGCTACACAGAGTCTTATCTGACCAAATCACACAACTCTTCCTATAAGTGAGCCCCAAAGCAAAACCTCACCTCAAGAGTATATATACACCCTTCTTCAGGGTCAGAGGATATCATGAGGACATCACAACCTTTGTGATCCACTGCCTAATTACAAAGTAACAAAAATGTGGACCCTCCTGAAAAACAAACCTCCCTTAAGCAAGCTCCTTGTGTTGGGTTCCAAGTGAGACCCATTAAGAGGCAGGGAAGATCTTCAAATTCCAACTATTACTATTATACCAACAAGCTGGAAGACTAGAATTTTCCCTGATCCTCATGACCTCTCATACTTCTCCAAATCAGAAACTGTGTCAAAGATAAAGCAACTTCTGCTGTCTTCATGGTCTAGGAAACCAGAAACCTAAAAAAGGTCCAAAACTTTATGAACTAACACCATACTGGAGTTCATTCAGCACCCCTTCCCCACTAGTTAACTTGACCTAGAAGATTGCAACAAAATAACCTTCCCAATCCCCAGCCCCACTTCCAGTGCTGTGGAGATCCATTTGTTGCTGTGGAGAAATTTGTCAAGTTTTGATAGCCAGTACCACAGCAGCATTCTGTGCTGCAAAAGATCTTTTCAAGGAAGCAGATTCAAATGAAGGGAAAGAACCAGCACACAGGCCTGGGCTTGAAATAGAGCCCAACCCAACATCCGAATCCCCTTCCTTCCCCCAAGCCTTGGACAGCCTAACTCCAAATGACAGAAATCTTTTACCTAAGCCTGCAATAGCACCATTGTTGCAACACTGTACTGCTGTCCCAGAGAATTGAGGGACAGACAGAACAAGATAGGACATCATGGGTGGGGGGAGCTGTATGGCACTCCACTAAATTGAAGGGAAAGAGGCCAATATCCAATTGGGACCATTTCTGTGCCTCACAAAACAACACCAACAACAACAAAAACACTCGGGGCATGTACCTAGGCTCATGGACCATGAATTACCCAGTGTGAAAGGAGTTAAAGATTTTGAAATCCAACCTCCAGGGAAACCACCATCAAAAGGGAAGGAGTCAGAAAGCATATAATACAGAAAAAATAAGGGGGGAAAAGATTGAAATTACTAAAGATTTCAAGAAGAAGAGAACTCAAAGACCTTGAGCATAAACAGATAAACCAACAGGGAGAATATTAACAGCAGAAGGAAATAATAGCCTCCAGATCTAGTAAATGAGTTCAGACCTCTGTGAATAAACACTGCAAAACAAAGGAAAATGGTCCAACACTTGATAAGACAGAGGACTCTGCATTTTGAGAACATGGAAGCACATGTTCCTGAGAGGTTTAAAAGAGAAAGGAGAATTGTAAGAGCAGAATTTATGCCCTGCACAGCAAAAATAATTGACAGAAGAGAAAAACTTGAATCTATGATGGCAAATCAAAGCAAAGAAGAGGACAACTGATTTGGGAATGCATATACACAGAAGTGAAGGACAATCTAGAAGAAGAAAAGCAAAAAGCAATAACATCAAAGAAAACATGTTTTCTGTTTAAGTATAATATTGATCTCAAAGACAAAATGTGTAGAGACAACCTTGGTATTATAGGTCTCCCAGAAGAACACAAGTCAAAAAACCTGAATACCATAATGCAAAAAATAATCCAAGAAAATTGCCTACAATTTTCTGAACACAGAAGTCAGAATACCAGTTGAAAAATGTATAGATCACCTCCAGAAAAACTCCAAAACGAAAAACAAAACCAAGGCTGCAAACTCAAAGGCACATAGTAGTTAATTTTAAGAATTTAGTTCAGGAACAACAAATTCTGCAAGTGACCATGAGAAGGACCTTCAAATACAAAGGAAAGGAAATTTGAATGACATACTATTATTCTATACTCACCAGAAAATGCAGGAGGGAATGGAATAATGTGATCCAGTGAGCAATGGGGGATAAGATGTAGTGCAGACCTACAAAGCAAATCTGAACTCGACCATAATGAAAAAAGAATGTATATTCAATGATAAAGAGGCATTGGAAACCTTCTTAGGAAGAAAACCATACTTGAAGATATTGTTTGTTTCTTGAACACCTCAGAAAACAGAAAGATAACATATTTAAATAAATGTGGTAGCTAAGGATAGCAACAAAATGACAATGGAGAAACTATCAAGAGACTTTATATATTCAGAAAAAGATAGGGTGAAGATAAAAGTTGAGTGGAAGTGTGAACAGGAGGGTTGGAGGTATTATGAAAAGGACATCATGACTCTCAGCCTCTAGGCAAATCAAAGTTTTTTTTGAAGGGAACAAATTATAGAATGGGAGGGTGTATGGAAGGTGGAAGAGAGAAAAAGAGTAGAGGGGCATGTATGATGGGCTATGAGCAAGTAAGTCAAAGGCTGTCAGTGAGGTGAGGGTGACTACTGTGATCTCTGAAGAAGAGCCTGTAGGGGATTAGGGGAGGAGGCAGGTGGAAAAAGAGGATGAGAAACCTTGTTTTGGTGATGAGAAGGGTTCCACTGGTGAATTCTCCTATAGGTGAAGAATAAAGTTCTGCAAAAGGAGATGGAGGCCTTATTCTAACTGCTGACTACAGAAATTTGGTTCTTGAAAAGATCGCTTATTCTGTCTTAGGAGGGAGGGAGTTGGTGCTCCTTGGGCCAACTCACCCCAAGGGGAGTGGGGAATGGGGCATCCTGACATGGAGCAATGTTCTCTCTGTCACCTAAAGAACTGACCTTATTCTAGGCATGAGGCAGAGTGAAAAAGGGGAATGTGCAGAGCAAGCTTTAAAAGGCAGTGACAGAAGCTGCTTAGAGTGGAGTACTCAGAATAAATACCTTGGAAGTTTTGATTCCATGAGCAATTGCAGAGAATAGAGAAGGATTAAGTAAGTATAAGGACCATGAACCCCTATAAGAGTGTCTAGACTAGAAAGGAAGAAAAGATGGATAATGAAGAGTGTATGAGAGAGAAATGCCCCTTTGGAAAAGGGCACAAATGTTTCTTTAACTAATGAACAAGATTATTTGAAGGGGAGGAGAGGAAAGGATAATCTACTTGACTGAGAAGGAAAAATATGGGAAGACAAGTACATAAAATAAGGAAAGAAAAAGGAACTAATAAGCAAAACTTTGAAGAGAAAGGGGTAACAAATGGAAGGGGTGAGGAGGTGAGAGGAAGGGAGCCAGTGGGAATAGGACACTTTAAAAAAGATTAAGTTAAAGTAAATGAAAAGACACATTACTATTTTCACAGTGGAAAAGGGGGAGGGGGTCATAACTTGATAAAAGAAAAGCAACATTAGAAACAAATGAAGGAAAATTATAAACTTAACTTTTATATTACTTAAAATATGAATGGATCAAACTTTCCAGTAAGACAAAAATAATAAGTGGACAGATTAGATATGAAAACAACACTACAATTTGTTGCTCATAAGAAATACATTTTTAAAACAAAGACAAAATAAAACTAGAAATTTTACTATGCACCAAGTGAATCCAAGAAAGTAAGAGTTAACAGTCATTCTGACAAAAAAAAGAAACATTCGAAAAATAAAAAAGAATAAACAACAAAATTGTATTATGCTAATATCAGCAATAAACTTATATGCTCCAAATGTCTTAGCATCCAATTCACAAAGGAAACATTGACTGAGTTTAAAGAATATATAGACAGCAACACAATAGTTATAGGAGGCTTCATTGTCCCTCTCTCTGTTTTGGATAAGTCTAACAGATAAACAATAAATATGGAACTGAACAAATTGCTGAAGAAACTCTAGAAAAAGACTTCATTGTTGTTGTTGCTCAGTGTTTAAGTTGTGTCTCACTCTTCATGAGTCCATGTGGTGTTTTCTTGGGAAAGATACTGGAATGGTTTTGCCATTTCCTTCTCCAGCTCATTTTACAGATGAAGAAACTGAGGTAAACAGGGTTAAGTGGTTTGCCCAAGGTCACACAGTTAGCAAATGTTTGAGACCAGATTTGAACTCAGGAAGATCAATCTTGCTGACTCCAAACCTAGCGCTTTATCCATTCCATCACCAAAGACTTATAGCATCTTCTAAATGGAACTACAAAAAAGAATATACATATTTCTCATCACCACCATGGAACTTTCACAGAAATTGACTATGTATTAGGACATAAAGGTATTTCAATCAAATATAAAAAGTCATAAAGAGTAAATACTTCCTTTCTAGACCATAATACAATTAAAAATAGTTATCAGTTTAGGAACCACAAACAAAAGACACAGAATCAAATGAAGACTTGACAATAAAATCATGAAAAATGAGAGGGTCAAAAAACAAATTGTAAAAACAATAAATATGTGAAAGAAAATGATAATGAAAAAGCATGCCAACATTTCTGAGATGCAACTATAGCATTCCTAAGGGGAAAAGGTATGTCCCTACAAACTTACATTAATGAAATAGAAAAAGAAGATTAATGAACTGAGTACGCACTTTTTTAAAAAAGCAGAAAGTCAACCAATAAACCTAAATGAGCATAGAAGATAAAATACTGAAAATTAGAGGAGAAATAAATTAAAAAGCAAAAAACTCATAGAAATGATAAATAAAACTAAAAGCTGATTCTTTGAAAAGACTAATAAAATTGGTAAACTTTTCACTAATCTGATTAAAAAGAAGAGGGTAAAACATCTAATCAATAAAATAGCAAATGAGTCAAGTAAAGTCACAACAAAACAAGAAGAAATAAAAAGAATAATCAGCATAATAAAGCACTGTTATAAGTATAAAAACAAGTGCACTAGCAAAACTGAGAGCACAAAAGAAATAGAGAAATACCTTCAGAAACATTGTCAGAGGATCATATAGAGACCTTAACCCAATTTAATGTAAGGAACTAGAACAAGTTGTAAAGGAATTTCTTGGGGGTGGGGGCTTGGGGTAGGGGTGGGAGTGTAATGGCAAGCAAAGGAGTACTTAGCTCCTTGTTTCAGTTATTTAATTATTTAGAACCTTGTTTCAGTTCAAGTGTCTTTGAGTTTTGCCCTGATTATATCAAGTCTTTGTTAAGAAACAGAACCTTTGAAGCCCACAGTTCCAGGGACTTGCCAAAGACTAACACAGGAAGGATGTAAGAGTGGGCAGAACAGGGAGGAGCTAGTGACAGTTAAAAAGCCCAAGCATAGCTTGGGATGGAGCAGAACTGGGAGGAAGTATGGCTGTGGCGCTGGCACTTTGTCTGTCTGTGTTGATGTTACTTTGTCAGATCTGTCTGCTGATAGAGGACAATGCTGTTGTTACAGAAGCCCTGGGACCTTACTGCTCTTTCAGAAACCCCGAAAGAGGATTTTCTTGTTGTCTGTTTACAGAGGAGGGTTTTACTGTCCTGGAGGAGGGTTTTACTGATTTTCAGAGGCCCTGGGACTATAGTGGTGATTTGTGTTGATTTCTCAGACCTTGTTTGTGAGTCTGTGTTGATTTTACAGGCAGAAAGTAAATTGATGATGGTGCTGGCAATGTGCATGAATGTTGTTGTGGTTCTGTTAAGCTTTGTGTTCCCACAAACAGAAACTGTGAAGGCTTTGAGGTGGACTGGTCACTGTAAGCTTCAATATAGAATGGGAACTGGATGAGGAACTGGACAAGGAGCTGAGAACTGCCTACCTGTGAGTCCAGGTGATGGTTAGGTGAATTTGGACAACAGCTGGGGCTTGGAAGAGGAACCATGGAATTTGGGGGCCAGCCTCAGGCCAAGATGAAAGAACCTTTCCTTGGGTACTTAATGCTAGCTGACAAGATAATGATTTACTGTGACCTAGGGATGGGAAACTTTGTACTTTGTACCCCTTAAGGATGATTGAGTTAAGAATGATTGGAAGCTAGTACCCAATCAAGAAGAAAGAAGACTTTCTGACTGACAGTGTGATCTAGGGGTGGGAGATCTTTGTACATTGAATCCCTTAAGGAGGATTGCTCCTTAAGGATGACTGAGTTAAGGACTTACTGAATGATATCTTTTTGTTTAAAACAATGTGGCCACTTTAGTGATAAGCTGTTCTGTTTTATCATTGTGAATGCTGTACTTTCATTTCTGTGAATGTTTCTCTTTAGTTTACTACAAAATAAATAGAGAGTTCACTGTACTATGTGATCAGAATCTTAGAGCTATTCACAGCAGCAGTCCTCTGAAAAGCTGCTCATGCTTGGCTTTACAGGGTTTGGGGGTAGGGAACAATTTCTGGTCCTCAAGAATTCACAGGAGAATTCTATCAACTTTTTTTTGGAGGGGGAAGGCAGGGCAATTGAGGTCAAATGACTTGCCCAAGGTCACATGGCTAGTAAGTGTTAAGTGTCTGAGGTCAAATTTGAACTCAGGTCCTCCTGACTCCAGGGCCAGTGCTCTACTTACTGAACCATCTAGCTGCCTCAATTCTGCCAACTTTTAAAGAAGTTAGTACACAAATAATTCTCAAAAATAGTGAAGGCATCCTGCCAGGATCCTTTTATGAGATAAAGTCCTAATACTTAAAGCAAAGAAAGATAAAACACAGAAGGAAAACCATCAGGCAATATCATTAATGAATATTAATTTTAACATTGTAAACAACACTCTGTCAGACTACAATGATTCAAATAAGAATTATTTAAACTAATTCATTTATTTCTTCATTGTGACCAAGTTGTATTTATACCAGGGATATAAGTAAAGCTTAACATGAGGAAAATAATCAACATTATCACATTAAAAATCAATAATTCTAAAACCAATAATTACTTCAATAGATGCAGAAAAAGCTTTTGACAAAGTACAACACTAATTTATACTAAAATTCTACAAAGTATAGTCATACCGGAATCTTTTTTTTAATATCATGAAAAGCATCTAACTAAAACCAAAAGCAAGCAAGTATCATATGGAATGGAGATACACTAGAATCTTTTCTAATAAATACAGAAGGAAAGCAAGGATGCCTACTCTTCCTACTACTATTTGACATAGGCCTGCAAATGCTAGCAATAGCAATAAGACAAGAGAAAGAAATCAAAGGTATAAATACAAGTAAAGAGAAGATAAAACTATCCCTATTTGCTAATGATATGATGGTGTATTTGCAAAATCCTAGAGAATCAACAAAGATACTAATTGAAACAATAGCTTCATCAAAGTTGCAAGCTAGAAAATAAACCCCCCACCAATCAATTGCATTTCTTTATAATAAATTATAATAATAAATAATAATTTATAATAATAAAAATTAATTCTTTATAATTATTGTAATAATAAAATCCAAGATGCAGTAATAGAAAAGAAATCCCATTTTAAGTCATTGAAAAATGCCTTAATATATCCGGGAATTGATTTTCCAAGGCACAGAAAAGACCTGTTTGATTCAATTACAAAGTCTTACTTAAGAAAATTTTAAAAAAACTTAAATATCTGAAGGAATGTTCAGTATTCTTGGCTAGATTGTGCCAATATAATAAAAATGAAAATACTAACAAAATTAATTTACAGTTTTAATGGTTTGCCAATCAAATTACCAAAGGGATACATTATAAGACTTAATAAAATAATAACAAAATTAATTTAGAAAAACAAAAGATCAAGAATATAAAATGAATAATGAAAATAAACAGGGATAAAGGGAGAATAATGCTTCCAGAATGGGAGCTGTTGTATAAAGCAGAATTCCTCAAAAACATCTTATTAGTTAAAAAGAGATCAGTGGAATAAACAAAATAGGATAAGAAATAATAGAATTCATTAACCTAGTGTTGGATAAAGTACAAAACATAAATTACCTATGAAAAACTATTTGATAAAAACTGCTGAGAAAACTGGAAAGCAGTCTGGCAGAAATTAGGCTTAGACCAAAACCTTACACCATGTACAATACATTCTAAATGGATTTGCTACTTTAATGTTAAAGATCATAGTATTAAAAAGTTAGAAGAGAAGTAGAACATGTACTTCTCATAGCTATGAATAGGAGATATACTCTTAATCAAATAAGAGATTGAGGCAACCACAAAAGATAAAATTGCTAACTTTGATTACATGAAACTGAAACATTTCTGCACAGATAAAATTAATGCATCTAGAATAAGAAGGGAAGTAGCTGAATGGGGGAAAATATTTTTATTAATCTCTTTGATAAGGGTTTAGTACCTAAGGTATAGAAATAATACATATATAATGCATATGGTGTGTATACACACACATAGATACACACATATATGTCTGTGTATATATATATATATATACATATATATATGTATTTATATATGCTGTCATTCCCCCAACTGATAAGTAGTCAAAGGATTTGAACAAACAGTTCCCCCAAAATAATTGCAAAGTTTCCATAACCATATGAAAGAATTCTTCAAATCGCTAATAATAAAAGAAATGCAAATCAGAACAATTCTTTGGGTTTACCTTATACCCTGAAAATTAGCAAAGATAGCCCCAAAACATGGCAACAGTTAATCTCAGAATGGTTGTGGGATCATAAGCCCATTAATATATTGTTGGTGGAGTTGTGAAATGGTACAACTGTTTTGTAAAGCAATTTGGAATTATTCAAAGTAATTCAAATGTCAATACCATTTGAACTAGAGACTCTGTTGTTGATCTCATACCTCAAGGAAACCACTAAGAAGAAGAAAGTCCTTATGTACACTAAAATATGTATAACAGCACTTTTTGTGATAACAAAGAATTGGAAACAAAGTAAGTATGTACTTATTAAGGAATTGCTAAACAAATTGTGGTACATAAATGTAATGGAATATGACTATACTCTAAGAAATGATGTGCGTAATGAATATAGAAAAGCATGGAAAGATGTACATAAACTGATACAAAGTAGCCCAAGCCAAGAAAACACATAATTTACACAGTGACAACAACGTAAATGGAAAAAACAACCACAAATATTAAAGAAATCAAAAATAAATGTAAGAAAATTTAAAAGGTTAAGCGTGACTCTTAGCAAGAAAGAGCTTATTTTATAAAAATAGAATTACAAGAATGAATAGTATTTATATAATCAAGAAGAAAAAGAGTGAACATCTTAACTAGGGGAATATCATGAAAATTTTGGAACATGGAAAGAACAAGGTATGTTTGAGAAACACTGACCAGTCTGGTTTTCCTTTGGCATAGACCATGGAAAAAAAGAAGTATCAAACATATAAAGAGAGAGATCTAGTGTTCAAAGTCCCACATAATCTGGTCCCATATCAACACATTTGAAGTGTATTCCTAGACATTTAAGGAACCATTGAAGATTTCTAAGCATGAGAGTGAATTAATAACATGTTTTAGGATATATTTGAGAGGTGAGAAACTAGAGGCAAGGATTTTTGTTAGGAAGTCATTGCAAAAATAGTGAAGGTGTGAAGTAATAAATAAATCTAAGAAGAAGCAATGGGAATAAAGAAGGGATTCATGAGAGACATTCGAAAGGAAAAACTGACAGGACTTAGTGAGAGATTAGACATGGGGAGAACATTTTAAAAAGAGTTAAGATCAGCAGTTTCAGTTTAGTGGTAAATGGTAGAAGCCAGATGGTAGTGTATTCAAAAGTAGACGGTGAGGAAAGTGGAGAGCACTGATGGAGATGATTTCTCTGTGAAAAGGAAATGGGACTATAGCTAGAAGGGCTTGCAGAGTCATGCAAAGGGCCCTACCAAAGCCTTGAATGTATTTATTAAAAAGAGAAAAATCTCTGATTCATCAAGGAGAAATTGAAAATAAGGAAATACAAAAAAAAAAAGCAAATAAGGAAATACATAATGGACAAGTAAAGTCCAAAAAAGAAGAAAGAGGATTTCAAGCTGAAAGGAAATGTAATGATCATCTATGGGCTGCCAGATAGTGCCATAGTCTATAGAGTACAAGTCCTGGAGTTAGGAAAATTCATCTTTGTGAGTTCAAATCTGCCCTCAGACACTTTCTAGCTGTGTGACCCTGGGCAAGTCACTAAGCCCTGTTAGTCTCAGTTGACTCATCTGTGAAATGAGGTGGAGAAGGAAATAGCAAACTACTCCAGTATCTTTGCCCAAAAACCCCAAACCCAAATGGGGTCATAAAGAGTTAGACTTGACTGAAATAACAGAAAAACAATTGTGGTCATCTAGTCCATGTCCCTTATTTTATATAAGAGTGAGCTTTGGAAAGGACCATATATAATAAGGCTCACCAATCTAGAGCTGGAAGGGACTTCAGGTGCTGTTTGATCCAACCTCTCAGGAAGACTCATTCTTTGCAATGAATGGAAAAAGGTAAGTGTGGGTTTAAGTATGGAGTTATTGAGTTGTTGGAAGGATATGGAGATAACTGATGCTGGATTGCTACAATCCAAGTAAAGTAGGAGGTGAGGTAGGCTGTTTAGGAGAGGGAAGTAAATTTGGAACAGTTGCTATGGACTAATAGCAAAGAAATTGTGACAAATGAAAAATCCAAAAGTTTCTGGGTAATTAATAATCAATTTATTAATTAGGCTAGCAAATCAATATATTTATTGTCAGTGGTCTCTCTCCGTAATCAAAGAGAAACCATGGAGATCATCTAATGCCTAGGTACCTTCGGAAAAGTGGGCCCCCCTAAAATGCAGAGATCAGCCCTGATTGGCCAACAATCAATGAGGGATTGGACATGTAGGTGGATTGACAGCCTCCTGCTGAGAACATGGCTTGATCATGAGACTTCACATCTCCAATCAGATTGCTCAAGCTGAACAACGGGGGCTTCAGGGGGTATGAGCCTAATACTTTTAGCTCTGGAATTCACCTATATTAGATTCTATTTAAACTTTATTCAGAAATAAACTCTCCAAGTTTGGTGGGGGTCTATCCAAGTTTGAGGAGAATGTTCCCCAAGGATTAGGTCAGACCTATCCTGCAGAGACTGACTGACCTACAAGGACTGGGCTTTGAATGAGAAAGTAAAAAAAGTGAAAAAAGCCCTGAATTCTTATATTAATAATTGATTAATAATCACTTCTCCCCTTCCCCCTTCAATCCTTTTGAGAGGCAAAGAATCATAACTGATGTAACAAATGCTTCATTAAGGATTTTTAACTATGGGACTTATGAGAAACATTGTAAATGGAAGAGGGAGAGAGAAGGACTGAAGCACTGACATGAGGCATTAGGGCAGCCCCCTTTGGTAAGCAAAACTTACAGATAAAAGGTGCATAGGGCATAAGTAAATAGTAAACAAGGAAAATTGTCCCTGTCACTGGTCCATCATATCATAAGGCTCAGGTGTCTCATCTCATACAGATTTCTGGTTCTCTGCTCCTCCAAAGATCTTCCCTTCTTAGGCACACTGGAATTGGTGGAACTTCAGAGCAACTTCTAGCAACTCAGGTCACTTGTAGAGATTTCCTTTTCTGCTAAAATTTCTTACAAAATAGATTTTAATACAATTTTAAAGTTGGTTTTTGCCAATAACCAGGTTGCGTAGTAGAGTTGGCTCTTCTATTAGAACATCAAATTGGGAACCTTTTAGACCAAAGAATTTACATTTTTAGGTTAGCTAATTTTGTTGCTGATATATTTAAGAAATTCAAATGAAAACTGAAAAATTATTAAATTCTGGACTCAATTTTTATATTGGGCATATGTCGTTATCTACTTTTGGACACCTAATGGCTATGTGATCCTGGGCAAATCATTTAACCTCTTAGTGCTCCAAGCAGCTCTCTCAGGCTATAGATTGAGTGGAAAGCACAGACCTGCCCCTGGTAAAGGATGTTTCTTTATTTGAGAGTGCCCTATCCCACTGAAATCACAGATTGTCCCTATTATGTGTATCTGTTTTTCTCCTCCCTTCCTCCCACCCTTCCCTATGTCCCATTCTAATTTTGCTTTTCTATGTCCAAGTCCCTAGCACAATGAGTCTGGCATGCTATAGATATTAAGTAAATGCTTGTTGAATTGAATTGAATTGAATTGAAATACTTCCCTCTGGGGTATCTCTTGAACAAATCCAAGGTTGGGTCAATCTCAAGAGAAGACACCTTGGAGAATCCTGCTCCCTACTCCATGCCTACAGGAGCAAGGCAGGTAGAACACCAATTACAGCTGTAACTGGGATTCATGTCAGGTGAAAGCCACTCTCTTGTTGAGCAAGAGCCATATCCCTTCCATAATATCCCAGTCACCTCTCACTCCTCTTCTCTATTCAATTACATGGTCCCTAATCAAACTAGAGCACCAAGACATCCTTGTTAATGGGAAATGTGCCTTAATTCAGGCCCACAGGTCTCTCTCCCCTCCCAAAGGATCTTCCCTATTATCCTCAATGCAGACATAGTGCATCTGTGCTACCTCTCTCCCCCACACCTCATTCATGATCCAACTCAGAGGAAGCCTTTCAAGTCCTAGGGAAGGTGAGAGAGAGAAGGTTCTCTGTCTTGGTCCTCATTTCAGCCTATTAAGATATGATGGGCTTTGGGGCCAAATTTCAGGAATCTTCTTCTAGCTGAAGGTGATTTAGGCCGCTTGGATTTATATAACATTGGGAAATGGTAAATTCTATTAATTCGCTGTGTTTTCCAGGGACAGTTATTTATGGACAGGGCATTTTTAACTCAAGTGCTAGAAGTGTTAAATCATTATAATAAATTCGTACTATTCAGGCTTTCTTCCATTGTAATAAATTTGTTCTAAGCATGAATGAGGAGATCCATGATTCCTCTAATGTACAGTAATGTATTTCTTTTCAAAGTGACACAGCTTACTATATCAAGTTGGAGAATAATAGTGGTAGATTTACTGCATTCAGAAAGTTACCTAGAGTTGAGCGGGGGTCACCATCTATAGTTAGAATATAGCCAATCTCCTTTTGCCATCTGACTAGGGGACCCAAGAGATTTGTGAGTCAGAGCCAAGGTCAAGGTGATTTAGGTTCTATCCGTTGATCTAGCCTCCCTTCTCCAGTAGGCATCTCAGCTCCTGCCCCTGCCTCTCACAAGGATGTCAGCAGAGGAGTATTTGCTTCAGTATAAGTAAAATACTTTGCTAGCTCTGAGTCATACATTAAAAAAAATTTATTGATGACTTTTTTTTACACTGCAGTATAAAATATACCTAATATATAACTCCCCTCCTTCTATGGCACCTTCCTTGTGACTAAGTAAAAGAGTTAAGCCAAACCAACCAACACAGCATCACACAAATCTTCTTCTCCAGCCAAAGGAGAGCCTAGGATTATAGAAATGTGACCTGTGCCACCAAGAGACATCCTATACCACTGAGCCCAAAAGGAGATGTTAAGCCTAGGGCTTTATTATGAATGAAAATGTTCCTCATAACCATGATCCTAAGAGTGTGCCTATATAATCTAGAAAGAGCTGCCCAGACAGATATAATCCTTTTTGCACACTTGTCTTCCACTCACTTCTCTCCTAAAAGCATGCAGGTTCTTCCCTCCAGATCTCATGTCATGACTGAATTTAATCCCACTTAGACCAAAGAAGCTCATAAAACAGGGACATTCCCAAATAGGGATTGGAATCTCTTTCCCCCATGGAACAGTTGCATGGTACAGTGGAAAGGGCACCAAGTTTGTGTCAGAGGACCTGGGTTCAAGTCTCATCTCATATGTGTGATTTGGGCAAGTTACTTAAACTTTCTAGGCCTCGGTTTCCTTATCTGTGAAATAAAATATTTAGACTACATAAGAATTATAATCCCTGAAATTATATATATGTGTGTGTGTGTGTATGTGTACATGTGTGTGTATGTATTGCTTTAAAGCTTGCAAGGCATTTTACACACATTGTCTCCTTGGTCCCGCACAGCAAACCTGTGAGATGGATGCTATAGGTAAGTACAATTCAGAGCCACCTCCTGGATAAGGCCTTTCGTGATCCCCTAGTTGTCAAAAAGCCCCCACTTTAAAGAAAATTAGTCTTTATATATTTTGTATTGACTAATCTGTATACAAGTTGCATCCCCTACTGGAGTGTAAATTTCTTGAGATCAGAAACTATCTTGCTTTTTGCATTTCTATCCCTAGCAGCAATGGCTTGCACATAAAAGCTGCTTTAAAAAGTTTATTGGATTAAATAGATCCTTTTAGGTCTCTCTGCCCTCTCCCCTCAGGCTAATCAACAAACATACACTGGACCTGTAGATGCCCTTCCTAATAATAATACTACAAAACCTCACTTTAAGTTTTTTTTTCTTTCAGTGCTTGCTGGTCTTCAAAACACTTTCATATACAATATCTCCTTTGATCTCCACAACACCCTTGTGAGATGAACAGGGCACGGATTATTATCCCCATTTTATAGATGAAGAAATTGAGGCACAAAGAGACTATGTCATTTGTACACAGTGTCATGCTGAGTGGTAAGGACTTGAACTGAGGGGGACCTTAACCAGTGCTTACTCCATAATATACTGAAAGGCGATATAATACAGCAGACTGGAAAGACCACAGGACCTGAAGTCAGAAGACCTAGATCTGAGTCTTGGCTTTGCTTTCTACTAACTATGTGAGCCTTGGGAAGTCTCAGTTGTCTGTGGTCATGAGATAGTATCAGCAAGGTTCTTTTGTGGCAGCTTTCTGAGGAAGGCACTTCATAAAATGTAACAAACCCTGCTTCACTAATGCACTTCATGGGACCAGAGATGTGAATCTGGAGGGGAATCTTAGCAATCTAGGCCAATCCCCTTGTTTTCCAGATGAGAAAACGGACCCAGAGAGCTGGGGTCGCACCTCAATCAAGCCAGGATCTGAAGGCAGGACTTTGGGCTCCAAAGTCTGCATTCTTTTTCTCTTTCATTGTATTTTGTTTGATTCTGAACTTCCAACTCCAAATAAAACAAGCATCTCCAAGTTTATTGTGGGACAGGAAGGGATTGTATATGAAACTGTGATTCTCTATTATGAAAAAAAGCTTGCTTTTTGAGTGCATACTTGATTCAATATGTAACTTTCAAAGGTGTCCTATTTGTGATTCCTTCTGTTCTCATTTTCTGGAGATCATCTCTCCCCCTGCCACCTACCCTCCAAAAAGAAAAGAAAAATGGAACCACATAAGCAATATGCACAGTCCAGCAAAACAAATTCCTACATTGTCCAGGACCAAAATTGTCCCTCTCGTTCAGCATCTTGAGGCCATGACATCTCTTTCATGGGAAGCACACTCTGTCCTCATGCCTCTGCAATTACAGCTGGTCGTTGCACTAGAACACTTAAACCTTTCCAAGCCGGTTGCTGTTCCAATGTACTATTGTTATTGTATAAATTGTCCTGCTTCCGCTAACTTCACTCCGCACTATTTCATACAAAGCTTCCCTTTTATCATTCTGCCATTTAAAACCCTTCAGAACCTCCCTACCTTTCCAGTCCTATACTTTATACTCTTCTACTTGCTCTAAGGGGAGGCAATATTGGAGAGGGGAGAGACCAGAGGTCAGGAGTCCAATTTAAAGGCTAATACTATGGAGACAAGAGGTGATGAGGACATGGATGAGCTCTGTGAGTGTAGAAAAAAGGATGGATATTCAAGATGTTATAGAGGTAGAACTGACAAGGCTTAATAACTGACTGGATATAATGAAGAGGGAAACACCAGGGTCAGATATGAAGCCAGGGAAGCCAAGAGTTGGAGGTGAGGAGGAAGAGCATTCTAGGCATGGGAACAAAAAATGAAATGGATATAGAGCTGGGAGATGGAGTGTCCTATTTGAGGAACAATGAGGAGGACCCTGTTGTTAGATTGCCTCAAGTTTGTATTTGGATTCCCACTGTAGACACACAGCAGGCACTTAATAAATGCATATCTCTAACACTCCAAACAATACTCTGATACTGCCATGTTTCTGCCTGTAGGCTCGGCCGCATCCACTCCTCATTGGTCCTGTGTGTTCCCTGGCTGCAACCTTCACTCTTGTGGTTATATAATGATGTGGCTAGATAGCATAGTGGATGGAGCACTGGACTTGGAGTCAGAAAAATATGAACTCAAAAACCTGCCTTTGATATACACTGTATAGCCCTGTCCAAAGTTCCGTTAGCATTCGTTTCTGCATCAGTAAGATGGGGAGAGTGACAGCATCTGCCTCAAAGAGTGGCTGACTCAGGATCATGCTGGAGCTTGCTTGTCCAGGCTCTGGAGAGCCAATTGTTAAATTTTCAGGGTGAACTTCAGAAATTGGCAACTGCTACTAATCAGGGCTTAGTTGATTGTTTCGTTGATTGTCTAGTCTTAAGAAAGTACTGAAAAAGATGAATAATGTAGATTAAATTTAAAAGTACATCATGTGGACAATTATTTTTTCTTTCAGAGAATCAGTTGTTAAACATTTACCAGCATACACAGCTGGTGGTTGTGAGGATCAAATGGGATGATGGATGTCAAGTGTTTTATAAGTTTTAAACTGCTATAGAAATGTTAGCTATTATTACGGTGTGAGGTCCCTCAGAAGAGAAAGGCACTGAGATACTGGCAAATCTGAATGCCATTAATCATAGCCTAGTTACGAGCCTATGAGATCCCCATAAAAGTGGATGCCAGGGTGTTTGACAATCATTTGATAGCAACCTATTGGCAAGAGATCTTGTTTTCAAAGAAATGGCCCTTGATTGCTGGTTGCATGATCCCTTAGTTATCAAATCTAATGACTGGCCTCTTCTCAATCCTCATCCTCTGTGGAGCCAAGATGGTGGCGTACAAGCAGCAAAGTCCCACAGCTCCCACACTGCCACCCTAAACACCCATAAAATATGAGCCCAGACAGAGTCTAGGACTCTCAGACTCACAAAAATACAGAAAACTCATCTCTCGCTGAAGGCAGCTCGGCAGCAGGGGCTCATCGCGGCGGCCAGGAGCTGAGGCTGGCCCAGCCTGAAGCTGAGACCAGGGCCAGGCCTGGGGTAGTGGGAAGGAGCCGGGCTGAGCCGAGACGAGCCACACAACACCCAGTCTTCAGAGGAGAGGCTCTACAGCCTCCAGCACCTCCACATCTGCCAAGGCATGAGGAACAGGATGGGAGAGGGGCAGCTGGCACCAGAGCAGAGACCGGCCCAGCCCAAAACCACAGCTGCAGCCAGGCCAGGCTCCAGGGCAGCCAGGAGAAGCCGAGCCTCACAAGCCACAGCTTGAGTCTACTTCAGAAAAGATCTATTGCACCTGAGGGAATCTTCACATTCAGCAAACCAGGATTAGACAGTCAGTGAAAGTGAAAGTGAAACTTT
>CM053594.1:271633821-271664984 GCA_028646575.1 Pseudocheirus occidentalis
GGTAGGGAGACCCTCCATGCCCTACCAGAAAGTAAGAGAGCAGAGCAGGGGAGGGGCTTCACAGTGGGATTGCTGTTTTAGGGTTGGGGCAGGGGAAAGATGGGGAGAAAATTTATAATTCAAAAATGTCATGAAAATGAATGATGTAAACAAGAAAAAAAAATTTTAAAAAAATAAAAATATTTTTAAAAATCCTCATCCTCCTTGACCTCTGTAGCTTTTGACACTATCCATCACCCTATTCTCCCAGAGTCTTTTTTCTCTAGGTTTTCTGGCACTGCTTTCTTCTATTTCTTCTCATATCCATCTGACCACTCCTCCTAAATCTCTTTTGCTGGGTCTTTACCCATGTGATACCTGTTAACCACTAGTATCCTCCAAGGACCTGTCCTGGGCCTTCTTCTCTTTTCCCTCTACACTATTTCACATGGTGAACTCATTGTTTTCCAGGATTTCAATGATCATTTCTATGCATATGACTCTCAGTCGTACTTGTCCAACGCTAACCCCTCTTCCCACTTCTGGGTTTGCTCCTTAAATTGCCTTTTAGACGTCTCAAACTGGATGTCCCATAGACATTGTAAACTCAGTGTATAAAAAACTGAATTCATTAGCTTTTTCCCCAAACCCTTCCCTCTTCCGACTTCTCCTATTACTTTTTCTTTCTTTTTTGCTTTTTGAAGGGGGGAAGACAAGGCAATTGGGGTTAAGTGATTTCCCCAATGTCACACAGCTGCTAAGTGTTAAGCGTCTGAGGCCACATTTGAACTCAGGTCCTCCTGACTTCAGGGCCAGTGCTCTATCACTGTGCCACCTAGCCTCCCCTAACTCTTCTATTACTGCTGAGGATCCCACCATCCTCCCAATAATACAAGCTCACAACCTGAGTGTCATACTCAACTCCTCACTCTCTCTCATCTCTCTCCTCATATTGAAGCAGTTGCCAAGCCCTTTTATTTCTGTCTTTATAATTTCTCTCATATGTATCCCCTTCACTCTTCTGACAGTGCAACTACCCCAGCACAACCCTGATCACCTCTTGCCTGGACTACTGTAACTGGCTGCTGCTTGTTTTCTCTGCCTCATCTCTTTCCATTCTAATCCATCTTCCACTCTGTTGTCAAATTGATCTTCCTAAAATGCAGGCCTGAAATACGTCACGCTCTCCCCCTCTGCTATTTAATAAACTCTAGTGACTCCTAATTACTTCAGAGATCAAATATAAAATTGTCTGTTTGGCTTTCGAGGACCTTCATAACTTGGTCCCTTTCTACCTCTCCAGTCTTCTCACACCTTTACTCCTCTCCATATACTCTGTGATCCATTGACAAAGGCTTGCTATTCCTCCAACAGGATGTTCCGTTCTCCAGCTCTGAGGATTTTCTCTCTGTCCCCCATGCCTGAAATGCCCTCCTCTTGTTCTCTGCCTCCTAGCTCCCCTAGCTTCCTTCAGTCTCAGCCAAAGTCTTTCCTTCTGCAAAAGGTCTTTCCCGGTCTTGCTTCTTGGTGTCTTCCCTCTAAGACGGCCTCACATTTATCCTTTGTCCATAGTTATTTGTATGTCTTCTCCTCTATCATACTGTGAGCTTGAGAGCAGACACTGACTCTGGCCTTCCTTTATCCCCATTATTTAGCACATGATGCCTAATACATAGTTCATTAAACACTAGCTGACTGACTGACAGCCAGTCAAACTGGCTGGCCTTTGGGCTACTGGATATGGTCTTGGTTAAAGATATGGAAATGATGGAGAGGGCCAGGAAGCACTGGGTCACTTAACAGATGGGAGTTAGGCAGACTAAAAGGTTGTAGTAGAGGGGCAAAATATGATTGTCTTCTACTTCATTGATCTATATGTCAACTGCATTAGCAAAATCTGTATGTTGTAATTACTTTGAATGGCTCTCTCCCTATAAGCAGCTGGGTGTGCAACCCCTCCCAATCTCTGTGGCCTGTACAGGGGTGGGGCACGACTGTCACGTCAGTGTCCTCTCAGGGAGCAGGGGCCTATTTAGCTGTTCTAAGAGTGCAGGTGACTCAGTTTACTAAGGAATCTTGATTGGGGAGATAACTAACACAGGCTGGCATCAAACACAGCAGTTTTTGTGGGGTCCCTGGACTTTAGATCCAGGTTCAAGGTAGTTTTGCTCCAACTAAGGGAAGACCAATTAAAGGAAGGTGCTCCAAGGGGCACCTAAGGGAAAGGCCAGAAGAGGAGCAGGAAGGGGAACCTTCATTCCATTCCAATGGCTATTTGGGATGATTCAAAAGCAGGGACTGAAGACCAGGCAGAGGGTTTTTCTAGGATGGTGAAGCAAACTAGCTTTGGCACACAGGCAGGGCAGAATGTGATTAAAGGGAGCAGCAGCAGCTGCCAAAGGGCTGTTGGGCTAGCTCAGCACTGCCTCCCTCAAACTGTCTAGTTTGTACAAGAGGCTGCCCTAATCCCCTCTTCCCCAATCCCATCCTCTTTCCTGCTTCATGTGACATAACTCTGAGCTGCCCCGCTTCTGAGACTTGCAGCCAAAGCTGATGAGGGAGCTCCAGCTGTTCTTGCAAATGGTGAACTTTTGTCAGCAATTCATCCTGTGGGCCAGAGTAGGAGTGGAGGATGGAGGAGGCTGCCTTGGAACGGTTGAACCGGAAATCTCAGAGGTAGGTCATCCATTCCAAGCCTCATCAGAAGCATAAATTCCATTCATAATATCCCTATTCAATCCCTACCTCTAGCTGCAAAGAATTCCCAGCTGCTCAGAATGCAGCCCATCTCATTTTTTGACAACTCTAATTGTTAGAAAGGGATTCTTTTTATTTGGCTGGAATATATAGTGGCCTGTAACTTTCCCCTATTGGTCATAGTTCTGCCCTCTCAAGTAATATAGAAGTCTAACACCTTTAAGCCTGAATATCCTTCAAATATTTGAAAACAACTCCCTTGCTCTAATGACATCTTCTCTAAGTTGAACTTCCACAGGTCCTTCAATTAATCTTTATTTAACATGTACCCAAATCCCGTCGCCATCCTAGTTGCCTGAACTACAAGGGTAAGGTGACTGGGATTTGCCCCTGGGTGCTGAAATTTAGTGAGTGCTGACAGCATCTGCCTCCACAGCATTACAGAGGCAGAGCCTGAAGGGACCTCAAAAACCAGTTAATCCAATGCTCTCATTTAACTGATGAGGAAACTGAGGTCTAGGTAAGTTAAGTGACTGGCCCAAGGTGACATAGGCAGTAGTGTCGGTGGCAGTATTTGAACCCAGGTCTTCTGACTACAGACCCAGTTGTCTTACTACTGCTTCATATCCACTGAGTTTAGCATCCATTAACAATAATAATTAGTGCAAAGCTCCCAGATGGCTGGGTAACAACCATACTCCCATGAGCTCTTCCTTGGTCTACAGATGTCTTGGCCTCTAAAAATGGGAAGAAGTATGGAACAGGGGAAAGAGCACTAAATTAAAAGGATGAACAGAACCTGAATTTAAATTCTAAATCTCTCACTCATTACCTGTGTGGCTCACCTTAGTCATATTACTTAACCCACCTGGACATCAGTTTCTTCATTGGTCAATGATCTCTAAAGTCTCCTCTCTATCTAAATCTGTGGTCCTATCACCCTATGAACAGTGCCTGTGGGTACTCGTCTGAGAAAGTGTTCTACCTCTCAGTAGAATGTGAGCATGAGGGCAAGGGCTGTCTGACTTGTCCTCAATGTTTAATACACTGGGACATAGTAGATGCTTGGGTAATGCTTGGTGATATATAGATCTGCTTGGCCATGGCACAAAAACTGCTGGTTGTGGCTCTCTCTGTATGACTGGAGGCCATCAGTGGATGGCCTGGTTGTAGGAATAGGCCTTCCTGTTGCCCAGATGGGTCCTTCTTACCTTCCCCCTCCTATACCATTCAAAAATTTGCTGTGTTTCTTGATAGGAATGGACATTGCTGGGGTAGTAGCATAAGGAGTGGCCCTTATGGAAATACAAGAATTATGTCCAGACCTAGTTTTATTGTATGCTTTATACCCACAGGTATCATAATAGGCAAACAGCAGCAGGAGGAAGAAATCTATAGAATGCTGCTTAAGGAGCTGCTAGCCCTGCAGACAAGGGTGCCTTCTTCTAGAGGATTCCCATTTCACATGAAAAGGCAATGTGGGACAGTGGCCAACAGCAGAGAACCTTCGGTCTTGAGGTCATGTGTGGCCCTCGAGTGTGACCCTTTGACTGAATTCAAACTTCACAGAATGAATCCCCTTAGGATTTGTTCTGTAAAACTTGGACTCAGCCAAAAGGCTGCACCCAAGGACCTAGAAAGCCACACCCCCATTGCACCCAGAATCAATAAGACCTGGTTTCAAATCCTACCTCACTTACTAGCTGTGCAACCCTAGCCAAGTAACTTGACTTCTCTCAGCTTGTTTCCTCATCTATAAACTAGGGATAATAATAGCACCTGCCCTCTATAGGATCATTGGGAGGATTGAAAGGGATAATCAGTGTGAAGTGGTTTTCAGGCCTCAAAGTGCCATATAAATGGCAGCTGTTATTGTAAGATCCTCAGGATCTTGCCTTCTTCAAAGGGTATAGTGGCCATGGAGACTCCATACCTGCTGTGAACTTTTCTCTCAGCTCTGTATGAATATCATCTTCCCTCCAATGCCTCATCATAGCAGAGAGGTGATCTGAATCCTCCTCCCCACTTTTCCATTGTTGGCAAAATCCAATTCTAGCACATCCTTCCAAGATTGGAAGAACTGAAGCATGGACCTAACATTGAGCGGTGTCTGTCAGTTGAAGCCCAGATCATCTAAGATCGACAGGCTGGCACAGGGTGAGGAATTGTTTTTTTGGTCAAAACTATTCACTAAGATGGTCTTTTGAGATGTATAGATAGGAGGAGAACCCATGACCGTGAAATTATAGGTCCTGGAAATAATAAAATATCCGAGTATTATATATGAGAAGACTGAGTCTTTGCATGAGGGGCCTTAGTATGGAACAACTGCATATACACACACTTTCCACCTGGAGTGAGCCACTATTCTTTGCTCTTAACTAGTTCAGTGATATCAATCAGACATATTGAGGATCCCTGGTAGCACCAAGACAGTCCAAGAGATATTGTGTGGCTGGAACTTCTAAGAAGCATAGATCTGGAGCTAGAAAGTACTTTAGAGGTCATCTAGTTCATTCTCTTCCTTTTGCCAATGAGGAAACTGAGGCCAGGAAGCTAAATGCCTTGCCTAAGGTGACATCAGGGCAGGATCTAGACCTCTAACTCCAGACTCAGGGCTCTCTCCACTGTTCTAGATGCCTGATAGGATGGGAGTGTCTATCTTTATCCTACACCCTGGAAGCATGCTATATTTGAATGAACGCTGGACTTGGAGTTAGGAGGAGGCTGGGTTGGAATCCCAGCTCCAATACTTATTAGCTGTATAATGTTGGGTAAGTCCCTCAGCCTTGCAGAGCCTCAGTTCCCCCATCTGTATGACTTCCCTATTTCGTGGAGAATATAAGTTGTAGGACTCACGAGTATTCTTCTGTGCGTTTTACAAGGAACTGGTCTTACCCCAGAAAATTCCCAGCTCAAATAAGGGATGTAGCTGAGTGTATAGTTCAGGCTATCTTGAACTGCCAGATTACCTGACTCACTGGAAAGGTAATGTCCCTCATACAGACTCTGCAAACCAGTCTGAAAAATCCCATTTAGTTGCTCAATTCCATCGGCTTGTGACAGTTGGAAAGGTCTTGCCTTTCAGTCTTGACATGATAGAGGGACCCTGAAGGGCAAAATACTTTAAACAATTCAGTTGCTGATGCTGTAGGAACAGTGCTGGATGGGTGGGTGGTTGAGGGATGAGGCCAACCCCAGTGATCACCTGGGAAGATCAAAGACCTAACTGCTCCCCAATAGCCCAGTGATGCTGAAGCCATAAATGCCTGGCAGGTGCTTCCTTTAATGTTAGCTATTGTTCCGCAATGATCTGACCTTTGGCTTTTAGAACCCTTCAGAACCTGGCCCCCTCTACCTTTCCAGTTTTCTTACACCTTAATTCCCACCATTTATTATATGATGCCGTGATACTAACCTTCTTGCAGTTTCTCAGACATGATAGTCTCTCCACTCCATGTGTTTTCAGTCACTGTCCCCCCCTATCCTGGAATTCTCTCCCTCTTCATCTTCACTTGCTGGCTCCTCTAAAGTCTCAGCGAAAATCTCACCTTCTTCAGACTTTTCCTGATTCTTCTTAATTCTCATGCTTTCCCTTGGTGGGTTATTTCCAGTTCTTCCTTCATATAGCTTGCCTGTTCTTAATTGTTGGCATTTTATCCTCCCCATTAGATTCTGAGTTCCTTGAGACCAAAGGTTCTTTTTGCCTTCCTTTGCATCCCAGGAGCTTGAGACAGTGCAGGCATATATCAGGTGCTTAATTTAATGCTTGTTGACTTGACTTGATTTTGGGGTAACCAGATCATTTCTCTACAGGTTATCTGCATTAGCAGTAAGTGTATACTGCACTCACGCTCCTGTTCACTACTTTTATCCCTACAAGCAATTTAGTGACCAGCCCTTTCCAATAGTTGACTTGGTATGGTTTGTGCAGGGCTGGGTTGTCACATCACTGTTCTCTTAGGAAGCAAGAAGTAACTCTAGGGAGCTATTATCTGTTTTGGTAGAGCAGGTTAATTAGTCTTCTGGGAAACCTTGATAGTGGAAATAACTGTCTCACCAGTCCATGATGAGACTGGTGTCTGAAACAGCAGCTTCTGTCTTGCCACCTGATGCCCATTTGGAGGTTATGGAGTGAGTTCATTTAACAGTTGGATTGCCATTGTGATAAAATGTTTATTAATTGCTAGGTGCTTGGGAGAGGGGGGACACAAGAAACACACACACACACACACAACCATTCCCCACCCTCAAAAATTTTTCTTGACTTCTTTCTCCCCCTCTTTCTCATTCTCACTCTCTTTTCCTCCATCCTTCCTCTTTTTCACCATCTCCATCCTTTTTCCCTTTCTCCTTCCATCCCTCTCCTTTTGTTTCTCTTTCTCCTGTTCCTTCCTTCCTCTCACCTTTCTTTCTCCTGCAGATACTTTGGCCTCAATAACTGTAATTTAACATCCACTTTTAAAAAAATGGACACATCAATATTGATTTCCACACAGCCCCTTTTTCTCCCCAATCACCACTGATGGATTTGGGGGCTTCTGGGAGGTAAGTGCATGATGATTTACAGAAAATCAAGTTAATAGCTAAATAATTCCCCTGCCTAGAAGCTGCCGGCAAGTGTAAGGGAAAAGGTAGAAAGCAAAAAAAAACCAAACCCAAAAACCAAAACCCTCAGCCCCAGCTTGGCTTTTATTATTAACAAGGAGAAAAATTAAATTCAAATAATTGTAATATTTATTCACATTTCCTTTTATACAGCTACCTGAGGTTCATAAAACTTTTGAGCTGTGTCAGCTCTGCTCTTCCTAGAATAGTGAACTCCAGGGAAAATGAGAAGCAAATTCTTAAGATCAATGCAAACTAGTTCACCATTACTCAAAAAAGTGGGTATTTGAACTTTCTGAAGGCCCCAGGATTCTGCTAATACAGGTACGAAGACTTCTCTCACCTTCAAATTGCACAAATTTAAATGCCTTTCCTCTCCCCTTATTCTCCACCTCCCACTCCCTTGATCTTTCTGATGAGATTTTGGGGCTGAAGGATGAGAAAAATGAGAGAAGGAGATGAAGGGAAATCCACTCACCTGATAGGCTGCCAGTCTTGCCTCATGTCCCCTTTCTTTCTTCTGTAGGGCAGGAGAGGAGGAGGCCAGGAACAAAGCCCTTATGCCGCTGTTCTTTCATAAGCTTTATTTTTATTGCTCTCACCCAGGGTGTAGGCTGAGTAGGCAGCTGTCTACCCACACACTATGACGTGGGTAGTCCTAGGAAGATCCTCTTGTCCCCCAAATATTTCCAGCCCACCCACCAGCTTTCTATTGTACTTAAAATTCCACCATTGTAGTACCTGGCTCCTCTTTTAACCTTCAAACCCTCATCCACCCAAAGGGTATCCTTTCAGCCTTCAATTTTTGGGTGTGAGTGAGTTTGTCATGGAGCTGGAAGGTGGCTGGCCTGAAAGGAGAGTTGGGTAGGGAAGGGAACATATACCCCTGGGGTGGGGGAGAAGGAAGGGAGGAGGATAGCCTAACTGCATGGTGCTTTGTTTTTCTTTTTGGCCAAGGATCTGTTGAGCAAATGAGCAAAAAGCATGTTGAATTCCAGAGCTGGTTCCAATGCCGTTCTCCCCTGTGATTTTTTTTTCCTTTTTTAAGTTTTCTTTCTGTTGAATTCAATTCTTCTTGGCCATTTAAAGCTGTTGGGGGTGGGGTCATAGGTCTTCCTTGGTAGTTTTCTACTGCTGCCCCAGACTATGCCAGGCCTTAGGGAGCTCCAATTCCCTCAGGTTCTCCTACCTGAAGGAGTAGACACCCCTCAGCTCACCCAAGACATGAACTGGGTTTTTCAAGGGGACTTTAAGAACAGCAACAAATAAGAAAATAGAATCAGTCTTGGAGAGCTGCAGAGAATTGTGCCTGAGGGCATGGCAACTGAATCCTAAAATATACACAGCTGATTATAGGACCTCTGGATGAGAGGATGTTCTCTTCCTGACCTCATCTACTCCCAGCTCCTGGTTCCTTTTGGCATCTAAGTTTGGATTCTAAAGGTCTCTACTTCCACCTTTTTTGGCTAATTCCTCCTTATTAGCAAGTCTCTACCCACTAAGCTTTGATAAGGGCCATTTCGTCAAGAAATCCACCTTCTGTCAAGAAGTAGCACCCAAAGTATCCCTGACAGCTGAGAGAGCCCAATTATCATATACAAAACAAATAATTATTAATTGTTCAGTTGGTTCTTCATTCTTTGTGTGTCCTATACTAGGCTATGTAGGGGGTTACAAAAGTGGAAGATTTGGTTTCTGCCATCAGGAGCTCTTAGTGTAGTCTTTCATTCATGAAGTAAGTATTGGGAAAAAATGTGTACTTATGTATATTATATATTATTATATTACACTTATGTATAATAAGTGCATACATGGCAACTAAGCATCAATATAAGTGACATGTTCTCTCATACAGTAAAGTTATAGGATTTCAAAAAATAGAAGGACTGCTTTGGCCTGGAAGTCAGAGAAGCCTTCATGGAAGAAGCGGGCCTTGAGCTGGGCCTTAAAGGCTGAGAAAGACTTGAAGAAGGAGAGAGAAAAGGAAGGGCCTACCATGGAGAGAAGGGTATGAGAAAAGTATGTGTTTAGGTAAGGGTGTGAAGGAGAGGTCAAGGGATGAACATAGCATATAAGGAAGGCTGGCCTGACTGAAACAACACATACAGGGGAACAGTGACAGACAAAGCTAGATGGCTCTGCAGAAGGCAGATTCTGAAAACCTTTGAATGTTGGAATGAAGACTTTAGACATTTTCTTGCAGGCAATGAAGAGTCACTGAAATTTCTTCAGCGGAAGACGTGATGGCTGCAGTATTTTAGAAATAGTAATCTGAAGGAAGCCAAGGTCACAGGGTTACAAGGAGTGCACCCTGTTCTCTATATGGAGGGAGGCAGGTAGCTTAGTGTAAAGAGCACTGATCTTAGAGCCAGAAGCCCTGAGTTTTAAGTCCCACCACCAGGAATGACTAGCTGTAGTTCACCCTACCTCTCTAGGCAGTGGGAACAATTGTACTTGCATTAAGAGAGCTTTCCAGTTGTTGCAAGAATCAAATGTAGCATATGAAAAATATTAATATTAGTATTAGGAATCATCTAAATAAAGTCGGGTTTTGCTGTTTGACCTTAGGCAAGTCAGGTCACAAGTCTGGGCTTCATTTTCCTTATCTGCAAAATGAAGACTTTGTACTAAATGATCTCTAAGTTGCCTTCCAGCTCTACGTGTCTACTTTTACAGCTTAGTTAATTCTGAGAGGAAGGACGTGTGAGATAGCTGAGAACTATCTGAAAACACCAGCAGGCCCAATGACCCTGGGAGGGTCCCTAGAAGAGAGAGATGAGAGACGTGGGTGTGTGAACATACCTGTATGTGTGTCTGTGAGACAGAGGCAAAGACCCTGTGAGATGAGCCACAGGCTTGTTTCTGCTGGGGCATGATTCATCTTTCCTAAGTTATTAAATACACTGGGGAAAAGAAGAGGATAAAGACTAATTTAATCTGTTTGGGGAATTTTAGCTGAACACTCCTTTTTAATCCTTTATCTGGTTCAAGTGTGTATGGGGAATTCCATCATGATTTCCACCCACCCTGCTGGATCTTTGTAGAAGGTGGGCAGAGGCAGAAAAGGAGGAGGCTCAGTTACTCCCTCAGTCAGAATAGTTAGTGTTATGTGGCTTGTAGCCTGTCTCTGAAAACAGTTCTGTAAGAAAAACTCCAGAAAGGTTTGGAGCAACATCAGTAAAAATTGCAATGAATATATAGATATATAGCATCCCAGGATATTCCTTTGAAGGAACTAGCAAAGTGTAAATGTTGGTATGTTTGTTAAGAAGCAGCCAGTCATCCTGTCACATTATAGCCACATGTCATACATAGTAAGACGGGTAGAGAAGGGAAAAGGAAACACTTTGATTTTTTAAATGACAGTTCGAAATATTTAAAATACAGCTTAGTTAATTCTGAGAGGAAGGATGTGTGAGATAGCTGAGAACTATCTGAAAACACCAGCAGGCCCTGGTGTTTTCCTAGCTAGGGAAAAGTCAATGCCCTCAGCTTGGGGGGAGGGAAGGAGGTGAGGCATTGTTGGAAGCAGACCTGGGTTATACATTTAAGAGTTTAGCTAAAAACATGTTTAGTGATGAATCAGAAAGGAGAGGAGTTATAAAAGGGGAGAGAGAACTTGCGTTCCCTGATTCAGAAGTCTAGCTCCCAGGTAAAAAAAAATCTGATTTTGTTCATATTGTTTCACCATCTTAAGTGAATGGAGAAAATGGGAAGAAGCTGTTACTCTCATTATTTGGTTTTGAGTGGAAAGAGAAAAGGTAAATCTGAAGGACCATTTTAGAATCCCAGTTAGGAAGGTCTTTAGCTAGGGGAGCTATGATTAGGCCTAGCATAAGGAAAAGGCAATTTAAACATAAACGCAAGTTTTGAGGTAAAAAGAGATTGACCATTTCAGCAATCAGAAACCAAATTCTTGTCCCTATGTGTTGATATGTCTTTGTATTTTGCTCCAGATTATATTTTCCTCTCTCTCTCTCTCTCTCTCTCTCTCTATATATATATATATATATATATACACACACACACACACACACACACACACACACACACACACACACACACATATATATGCATGTATGTAATGTTCACAGTTAAAGTAACTATTTTGTTATTTTGATAGCCTTCAGGCATATCCTGCTTCATGTTATAAGCTTTTCATAAAATATGAAAATATTTTAAATGAATTAACATTATAGAGGACAACTAGTTCCATAGAAATGATGTATTTTGGACCACTGCCAAATGATTGGGGTTTTACAATCTCACGGTAAAGTTTGATTATAACTTACTAGTGCTGTTATTATGAAATGACTGGTCAGGACTATGATGTGTTCCTAGTAAAGGCCCCCTCTTATTCTGAGCTTTCAGTTTAAAACTATGTACCCATTGAGGTTTCTTCTGCTAGGCTGATGTCCTGCTTCTGGATTCTGCTTTTATTGGTGAAGCTACAATACAATTTGCTCTGGGTCTGGTCAACAGTCCACCCTTTTCTTTGACCCTTCTTGTTTCTGTATGCCCATCTGTGAGTCTCAAGTCCCATTCCTGACATATAGCTCTCTAGATTCAGATTGAAATAGCTAAGAAAAAAATGGTATCAGAATACTTGTATATTTCTTCAAAGATTTGTGATTTTTGTCACAATGAGGACTTCCTCAACTCTTGGACCGCTTAATTAATAGTTTAATGAGTCTCTATGGCCAAAAAGAAAATGTATCACCTGGTATCTAACTTTGTAGTGGCAAGCCTGTCTGCACTAGTTTGGTCCTCAGACAACCCCATGTGGTCAGTTGCTGGGCTCACACACAAAAAGCTTTCCTAGTTCGATAAGACTTGTCAGCCTTCATTGGTATAACCTTTGAGAACTCAGAGTCAGCTTTAAACCAACATGGAGCATTAGATCTTCACAAAGGATCTTAACCATATGGTTGATAGTCTTAACATATCCTCCTTCCCAAATAATCAGCCCATAGTGACAACACCACAGATAGTCAGGGAAGTCCCTCAGACGTGAAAGCTGATTAAGGGTGAGAGGAAAAGTGTAAAATATAATATTAGGGAGTGACATGGCAGTCCTGGATATCTAAGGAGTTGTTCTGGAGTCAGTCCTTGTGCTCCCAGGCACATTTGTCTAGTAAGAAGCTATGTGTCTTTTGAGGCTCAAATCTTCTGGGTTACAGTCCCATCTGCTTACACACAAGAATTCCTAATGGAGCATGGCCATAATGACTTATTTTTTCATACGGAAATCAAAAGGCAGAGTTACCATGAGCATGAAATTTCAGACTCTGGAAAGGACACACTGAGGAAATCCCATTCCATGATGTTTTGCCTTCTGGAGGCCACCCACCCAAAAAATCCTTCCCCTAGGAAGTTGCCTGCCCAAGAAGTTCTACATCAGACATCTTGTCTCCAAAGGAGAGGAATGAGGAGAAAAGGAATCACCCTGCTACTCTGGGACAGGCTGGCTATGCATGGACCCCCAATTCAAATGCAGCTCCATCACCCAGTCTTACCTTCAACATGGCTGGCAACAAGAGAAATTATACATTTGTCTTTACAGATATTTCTGAGACTATGAAAACCTTTACCATCACTATCTGAAAATTATTTTCTGCTTTCATTCAGCAGATGAATAAATCGTGTTTAATGAGTTGCTATGGCCAAAAAGAAAATGTATTACCTGGTATCTAACTTTGTAGCAGCAAGAATTTTTTGCTGCTCTGCTTTCCCCCCAAAGTAGAAACAACAGTCCACAGCAGTCCCGCTAATAAGGTTTCTTTCTGATCTGGTTCTGCCTCAGTACACCACCCTGCCACATCCCACCCCCTTCTGGCCTAACCAAATCAGCATCATTCAGATGACCACTAGGGAGTGCAACATTTCCATGGGCCACTTCATCTTCCCTCTTCTCTTAAATGCTTTCATTGGCTGATATGAGAAAGCACTGTATGTCTCAGTGAGAGGGCTGGCAGAGAACAAGAGAGAAATGGGTGTGTGCAAATTCTTTCAGGGGTCAGAAACTATTCCTTATCTGGAGCCCCTTCCTTCCATGAAACTGAGGTTTCCCTGGAGATGCAGCCATGTTGAGGCCTGCCACTCCCCTGCTTCTGATCTTTAGAGGGTACAGCTGTGTTTGGGGACAGACTAAGCCTTCTCCTCCATCCCAGTCCATGTTATAGCCCAATGGGGGAGACAGGTAGGTGAGGAGTTGTTTCTCTCTTGTGATGGCATAAAGATGACCAACATGTAAAGGCAGTCCTGGATAACTGGAACTCACTGGAAGAGTTCAGATTTTTTACACAGTATTGGGAGGGTACAGTGAGGTGTTGGAGAGACCTAAACGGGGTGGGGTGGGGAAGGGGTGACCCAACCAGCCCAGCGAGTACGAGAGGAAGAGATCACTGAAAAAAGGTCCTGTTTTGTTTTCTTTATTTTTTAAACTGTGCTTTATTTAGGGCTAAGCTGGAGAAAGCGTCATCCAATAGTTACAGAAGGTTACAAGGAGTTTTAGGGAATTGAGAGTGAAAAGAGCAGTTGTACCAAACTGCAGCTGTTTGTTTTTACATTTGGACTTCCAAAGAGGAGGAGTCAAAGGAGAGAGGAAAGTAAAAACGAAAAACAAACCAAAAAACCAAACAAACCAACTGAATAGAAAGGAAAGAGGCCTGAGAGGAGTAGGAGAAACTTGATCTTCTAAACCAAAAAGTACAGAAAAAACAGGGGAGTTGGAGAAGAAACCCCAAGATCCCCCACCACACCAGGTGGCCTGTACTCAAGCAAGAAGGGACTCAAGGCAGAATGCCAAAGCAAGTCTTTCTAATGGTGGAAATAAATTATAATAAATATGATATACTTTAAAATATATGTGTTCTTAAATAATTCAGTGTTTTTTTCTGATTCTGAGTTTTTAATCAATGTCTTTTTTTAACTGCTCTAAAGTCATTTACCAAAGATAAATATCGTGCTTTCATTAAATAGTTTTCCTTGTTTTTTCTCTATCATTACAATTAAAAGTCCTACAAAATATGCAAATTTATTTACAGAAAAACAGAGCCGGCATCATTTTAAACATCCCTGTTTTTCAAAATTCCTTGTAAACAGTTTCAGAAATTCTTCAAAGATTGTGTTTTTTCTTTCTTTTTTTGTTTTTGTTTTTTAAGGTTTTTGTTTGTGTCGTTTTAAGATGAAAGTTCCCAGTTCTCCCTTGCCCTGAAAGTCTCTAGAGCGAGCATGGAAGCTATTGAAGCAGAAGGTGGTTAGGGCTTGCAGAGAGAGCAGCTCCTTGGGGGAGCGAAGCATTTAGTCTATAGCTGTGGGTCTCAAGGTGAGGAAGAGGTCGGAGACAGAGACAATCCGGACTTCCTTGCGTCGCCTCCCCCATGCCACCTGGCGGCCTCCATCTATCCATCTGTCCACTGGATCAGCTAGAACTGAGTGGCTTTCAATTCACTGACTGGACGAAGCTGGAATGCTCGCAGTTTCGGAAAGGAGTGGCCCAGGGTCCCCCTCAGCAAATAACAGCGTCCAACAGCGATCAGCAGAGAGAAGGGGGATTGATGCTCAGTCTAAACTCTACAAAAGTTACAGTTCTACAACATCTTGGATTTTTAGCAGGAACGCTAACTTCTATAAGTTTTTTTTTTTTTTGCTTTTTTTTCTTTCCTCTAATTTTTCTTCTATTATATAGGTATTTTAAACTTTTCTTTTTTTTTTAATTCTGTACAACTATTAGGATTTTAAAAGGGGTGGGGGAAGAGTTAGAAGCATTTACAGACTTTTCACAACAACTATCTTTCCTTTTATATATCCCTTATTTATTTCCCTACTTGGTTTCCTCCCATCTCAAGGATATTTATAGATCTTTTTTTTTTAATTTTGCTTTCCCCAAATATCCATCTTGCTTGTCTTAAAAGCTTCATCCATACATATGATACAGAAAACCATAGGAAAGGTTCATAGACTCGAATAAAGGTCATCAAAGCGCCTCTCATAGTATCAAAGAACTATTATCTTGCCAGTTTAAAAGCATTGAAGCAGATTTTTTCTTTTTTTTTTGTTTTTTTTTTGTTTTTTTATATTTTTTTATTACATATTTCATAGAATCGCTCTTGGCTGCTTTGGGAACAGCCTTGAGGCAGGAAGGAGGCTTGTTTTCCCTCCCACACTCCACCTCTATTTGACATAGAGCTACACGTCTGCAATAAAAAGTTTGGTCCTTTGGTCCCTAAATAGCTAAAGGAATGACAGATACAGATGCTCAGTGGCCACCATTTTGGCCACACGCGGGGACCATGCCCCGCCTTGCCCAATGGCTGGCATCCAGCCTGCCTCACCCAACGAGGCGCCATTGGCAGAAAAAGCCCGTGGATCCATAACCAGCGTTTCTTCCCAATTTTCGGCCTTTCATCCTCCTTGTCTGGTCTATTTTTGTTTTATTTTTTAAAGTTAGTTTCCTTTTGTGTATGTTTATGTTTGTTTTTTTCTTCTTCATCATCTTCTTTAAGTCATATATATATTTTTTCCCCAAGTGCGTATCTTCTGAACTCCATAGACGCGATCCTTTTCTTGAAGAAATATTACAGTCAAAGAGAGTGTCTGGAGTCTTCAGCTTGATTGATATTGATATTGGCTGATATGTCAAAGGTGTCATCCAACAGTTCTCATTTATATATATATATATATATATATATATAGGTTTTTGTTTTGTTTTTTTTTAATGTAGCCCATTCAGCATCCTGCCCTAAAATGAAGAAAACCAGGCCAATTAAGCTGAGACGGGAGCAACAGGGGCAAAATGGCATCAAAAGATCAAACATTTTAAGGTATCCTGCCCTGAAGTGGGAAGTGGGGGCATTCTTTGAGGAAGATGGGAGAGTAAGGAGTCCTGTGTTGCAAATTAGTCATGATCATGATAAATAAAAAGAAGTTCATTCCTATTCTTTGAATAAGAAAAAGATTTGGGAGTGGTGGGGTGAGGTGATTGTGGTTGATGTGGAGTTGTGGTGAGAATGTGTTCATTCATCAGTTCCTCCCAAGTCCCACCCTTACTCCTAAGTACTAGATTTGGGTTCTTCTGAAATGCTAGGTTATTATCAAAAAGAAGGATTGAAAAAATGGGTTTAGTCTTTCATTTAATTTGTTCTTTGTGAAGGAGTTAGTAAGGATACAATATGTATACAGTTACCTGGCAAACAAAGTAGCAAAGTCTGAGCAGCCCACTCCCTACCTTGCCCTCTAAAAGAGGAAAAAGATAAACCAGTGAAATGAAACATTCTAGAATCTTAACCCACCAATCACCAATTACTTCCCTTCTAGGCTGGTAGCTATTTGCAAGGCTGTGTATACATATGTATACCTGATATATGTATATATGTATTCATGTGTATATCTGTGCATATATAGATGGAATATGTTGATATCTATATAGACATAAACATATTTCTCTCCTATATGAAAGGGAATTTAGCAGAAACTTGGGAGTTTGAGAAAGTGGGAAGGGGAAAGCAAAGGAAGTTAAAACAGTTAATAACCAAAGTGAAACAAATAATTAAAATAGTTCTCAATATCTGAAAAATAGTAGTTTGGGGGAGTTTTTTTTTTTTTAAGAAAAATCATGATCTGACTTAGAATCACCATTTAAGAAGAATGCTTAATCATTGCATATTAGCAGAAGAAAGTCATCTTCATTCTAGCAAGCAGCTTTCACTTATACATGGGGGTGACTTAATTACATCAAGAAAGTTAGAACTGCAAAGCCCCCATGGGGGGAAGTGTCATGCGTATATCAATCCATGCTGGCAGGTTTTTCACACTGTTGATTCAACAAACAGCAAACCGTACACAGCAGTCTAAACAATTACAACACCAAATAAAATAATAATAATAAAATTAAAAAACACTTGTCAAGGACCCTTTTTCAGTTGTAAATAAAAAGATGCATTTTGCTTTTGTATAAGGACTATTTTTTTCCCCAAACCAACCAAAAAAAAAACCCACCCGGAACTCCAACCCCCACCCACTCCCAACCAATAATTTAGCAAAGCTGGTGGCTATAATACAAACCTTATAATTATTACAGGGGCACTCATTCAGAGGCCTCAGGCTTTGTACTCTAGCTTTTTTGTTCATTTTGTTCATATTATTTTAAATCATTCTGTTACTATAGTTTTGATTTTTTTTTTAATTTTTGGAGTGAGATTTGAAATAGCCTAACTGGGGAAAAAATAAAAACCCAAGCCCAGGAAAGTGTCAATTGAAAAAGGCCCCCAAATCTCCAGAAAAAAATAAAATCACAATATTTTCAAGTGCAAGGAAATCAACCACGCATAAATATTTTTTAGACTTTTTCCTCATTTTAAGAAAAAAATAATGGTTTGCACAGTTAAATGATCCCATATCTGAGAATTCAGGAATCCATCTTTATTTTAATTTTTTTGGTTCTTTTTTTGTTTCATTTTTTTTTCTCTAAGTGACATCTAGAGAAGCATAAAAAACGCTGAACGAGAAAAACCAAACAACAGAAAGTAAAACCACTGCAAGCACCAAGAACGAAACGAAAATGAGCACAGCAAAAAAGGTTGTGGCAGCACAAAAGTCAAAGAAATGCACGTGTGATCATGACTGGCCAATCATCAACGGGTACAACATCCAAGAAAAAAATGCTCCAATCACAGCACCTCCACGAAACTTGACGGCAATTGTCATGCAACCAATTCTTAGCCTTGTTACATGACGCCATCATGTCACACTGTGAACTTTGAGTTGATTTGAACTTACGGATGGGGGACTGTATTCTCCACTCTCATGTGATTACGTGAACTTTATTCCTAGCTCAGCGCGAGACTGTGGTGGATTTGACTGGCCCTGGTTGGGTTGTTGGAATTTGATTGAATGACAAAAGAAGAAAAGATTTTTTTATATATAATATATATATATGGAGAGAGAGAGAGAGAGAAAGAGAGAATGAAAGAAAGAACAAGAGAAAGAGAAAGAGAAAAAGAGAGGGAGAATGAGAGAAAGTGAGAGAATGTGGAAAAGATAGGAAGGACAAGGGAAGGAGTAGGGTTGGGGATCAGGGAAGGTAGAAGGGGCAGTGGGGTTGGGTTGGGGATGGAGAAAGATAGGGAAGAAATTAAAAGGAAAAAATATCTATATATACAGCACCAGAACACAGCATCAATCCAAAAGCTCTAATGGCAGAACAGCAATCAAATCATGAGAGAACAGAAATGAACGTAAGTAAAGGATGTAGGAAGCCAGCAGAGAGAGACGGACACATACACGGTTGTTTATGCAGACACATGATACATTGTGAACAGTAGTGGGAACCTCACACAGTGTTGCTACCAATATCATGCATTGGGCAGAGGAAAGCAAATAACAGGGTGGTTTGTCAAGGAGGCCAGAAAAAATACAAAAGAGCCCTGAAAACCACACTTTTGTCAACCACAGGTCTCAATGAACAATATGTCGATTCATTATACTCTTTGGGTCTTTCTCTCTCCCCCAACACCATCCTCTCCCTCCCTTCCCCAGCTCCTCTGTGACTGCTAGAGGCTTATGTTTCCCCGTCTGATTTGATGAGACTTGGATGGGGCTCAGGAGGGGGAGGGGGGAGATGGAGGGCAGGGAGAAGGTAGTAGAAATAAAATAGACAGAATGATCACAGAGGTACCACTTATTCCCTTCAGGGCTCATGTTTTCAGTCCTCCCCTGGCAGATATTACAGAATTGGATTCATACTTCTAGAACTTTTAAAAGGACCAGAGAGGCTCTTGAATCCAACATCCTCATTTTATAGATGAGGGAACTGAGGCCCAAGGAAATTAAGTTACTTGCCCAAGGCCACACAAGTGGTAAGTATCAGAGATGGGATTTGAACTGGGGTCTTCTAGTTTCAGTCAGTGTTCTTTCCCCTGTACCATATTGCCTCCTTAAGTGGATCTCAGCCTAGTGATGACAAATGGTTGATGACTTGATTTCATGACCATCTTCCCACCCCGCCCTGGGTTTCTCCCACAGAATATTCCAGAAGACACTCCATAAAACATATTCACTTCAGAAATTGTAAATGCATTAGATATAAATTAGTTAAGGGAATTGTTAGAAGAATTCACAGACATATCCCATAGTTACTAATAGTTTTCAAGGCCCAAAGCCCCACTCCCAAGTCCATAGGGTACTAATTTATTTTTCAAGTGCTGGTCCATTGTGGGTATTCAGCAGACATTTGTGAAATAAAAGGTGTTGTCTATATACTAAGCTAAGGAAGTAGTAACAATGCCTTCTATTGTTTTGGGGACTTAAGTGTAGTAACAGACTCTTTACAACCTCAGATGGCTGCTCCCTGGAACATTTTTCTTGCTTTCAATAAGCAGTTTCCTGTCTTGTTACCAGCTGACTGAGCTTTGAATCAGTACCTGGTCCTGGTCTGATGTTGACTGACAGTTCCACAAACCAGTAACATTGCTGGAACGATGAAGAGACTGTTCTCTGCTACTTAAATTTTTACTCACTCCTTATATATTTCCAATACTCCATTTGGTACAAAATTCTTGTACAGAGACCTGGCAAAGATTCTATTCCTCCCCTCTAGATGCTCTGAGAGCATAGGTATTGACATATTCAAATGACTGAATATATGTATGGCCTATGCATGCATGTGCTAGCTACATGGAAAGCTATTACTTGGAGCTACAAGGGAATTCACAGAGACATGGGGTCTGAAAGGAAACCAGCCTTTGCCCTAAAGAAAATCTGGCTGTAGTGCTGAAAGATCTGAACTCTCCTTCCCCAGGGCTGTGTTTCCTAGGGCCTTCTATCTGGCTGAGATGGGGATGACTCTCGGGGGTGTATGAAACAGACAGTGTTGTATATGCTGGTCTTAGGAGGATATCTTACTGAGGATCTGGGAAGACAGAATAAACATGTTCCAGGAAAGCTACAAGGTACACGTTCTAATATAACTTTTGATAAATTCACATGTTTTTAAAGACATAATATTCTGCAATCCATGACACAGGCATACATTAAATCACATGTGTTGTAGTGAAGGTTTGAAGTCTATGAGACAGGGCCCAAGAGAGGGGCCCAATTTTCAAATGTTACCCAGAGCACAGAAATGCCTTGGTACAAGATGGCATGCTTGACTGGGCAATGGGAGGCCATAAATAGATGTGGACAGTGGGCAGGATTAAGGGGATTGATGGAATGTGGGTAAAATGGCCATAAAATGTAACACTGGGATTAAACTGCAGGCTTCAGTTTATATGGCTGCAGTAGATCTCACTATCCTTCTCTCAGCCTCCCCACACCCTTTACTATGCCTTTTCCCTAGCCCTTCCATTCTCCCATCCCCCTTCCAGCCTGGAGAAAGCCTCCAAGGACAGGCAATCAAATTTAACCTCTAGGTCCCCTCATTTTAATAGACTTGCTTATGTTATGCCTTGGTCTTAGCATATTTCATTCGTTCTAGTATTCCAGTTTTGTTTGGTTGAAAGTAATTATCAGTGTAATTTTTTCTTCTCCACTCCCTTCTAGCCTCCTGGTTCTTAGTTCTCCCTCTGAAACTACTCCTACTCCCCCCCCCAATTCTTAGTCCCCCAAAAGCTGTGTCCTCTCACACTGTTCCTCCAAAAGTAGGTGATCCAAATGTTACTTACTCTTAAGTTACTCATATACAACAGATTTAACTTTGCAGTTTTGCTTCTGAGGGATGCTAACTATATTTCGTGGTAGCTTGCGGTGACAACAGTCAGGGCAGAGACAGGAGAGGAATGGAGAGTTTGCTGTCTTTTTGAGCTTGTGGAAGGTCTGAATCAATTCTTTTGCTTGGCATCCCTTCAATGACCTGGTCCACCATCATACAGCTTCATTCTCAGCCAACACTTACACGTCCCCACATCATTAATAACTAGACCTATCCTACTGACCTTTCTAACACTATCTCTCCACAAAATCCCAACTCTATCAAAAGAACTCTGATCTATGCTATTTTGCTTATCCCAGATACCTCCCTCTCTAGCTCTTATGTCAATCAAGTCTATTCAAAAGAATGGTGGAAAAGGGAATCAGTTTCCAGGCTGAATCAGGGCATGAATTTAGGTATGGTGGTCCCTGGGTTTAAGGCTAGGCTCCATCCTATAGGACTTGACAGTTGCTCTGCAGTGTATTATGAGTCTGAATAAAGTACAATGAGTAACCTAACAGCAAAGCTGGAGCCCCTGATAGGAAGTACATGTACATACAGGCACCCAAACATCTTTATACATTCTATCATGGGATTTAGAGCTGGAAGGGACATATATACACACATAGATGGGGCAAACATGCACTCATAAACAGTTGTAGTCACACAATATGCTCGTTCTATCTCCGTCTCTTCCCCCTCTCTCCTTACTTACTTATGCAGACACATATTCCCTTACACTCATTGTTAATATGTATTTCTCTCCCAGGAATCAATGCTAAATGGCTGTTCACAGGTCAGGTTTATTATTGGGGGCACCATATCTTCCATTTTCATTATCTTCTTTCTCTGTCTCTCTGCCTCACTGCCCCTCTTTATTTTTCTGTAACTGTTCTGTTGCCGTGGGTATCTGTCTCTTAGCATCTAAGTTTCTGAGCTGGGAGAGAATTTGAGATTCCTTCTGCCAGTCGGTAGGATAGGAATCCAACTCAAGAGAGATGAGGCTGTCCTGGAAAGTTGTAATCCACAGACTACTGTAGATCATTTATGGGTACCATGGCCCCCATCCCTAGGAACTACCAGCAATTTGTAGACTTAGAGGACCCAAGCAGAACAAAGAGCCTGGATAAGAGCCTGGACCCAAGAGCCCACATCACAGCTAAGCACAGAGCCCTGAATCCTGGACCTGGTCTATCAAAGACTCAAGCCAAAACTGTGAGGAGCTGGGAGTTCATACCAATACCCAGAGCATCCACAGAAGCCAGTTCAGTATACCCTGAGTTCAATTTAACCTTGTTAGAGTGCAACTCAACCCATTTCAAATCCCAGCTGAGTTGTGAAAATTAACTTCCCTTGGCTAGTGGAAAGTACCTATATGGTTTACTGTATTTGTAAAATGTTATAAGTCTTCAATGATAGGATTTTGAACAAAACAATCCCTTGAGGTAGATGAGGTAGGAGAGCCTGAGTGCAGAGGTAAGAGCTAGAATAATGGGTGGGGCTGCTAACCCTAGCTAGGAAAGGCGTGACAAGATATTGGGGTGAGCATGTGTATGTCATCATCTCTGTTCTGCAAACCATCTGAGAACAGGTGTGGCCCTCAGACAAGAAGTAGTGTGCTTGGGAGGGGCAGGGCATAGAGGGACTAGAGCAGGGGCTCACAGCCAGGGGTATATTTACTCGCCGGTGAATTTGAGAAGCTTTGTAAGGGCAGGGAGGCATGAGAAATACTTAGTAAATAACTATACTATCCTATTGAAATATGTTTCATTTCTCATGTGCATATAAAGGCATACCTCGTTGTATTGTGTTTCACAGATACTGAGTTTTTTTTACAAATTGAAGGTTTGTGGTGAACTTGTTGAGTAAGTGTATCAACTTCATTTTTCCAACAGTATGTGTTCACATCATGTCTCTGTGTCACATTTTGGTAATTCTTGTAATATTTCAAAGTTTTTCACTGTTATTATATCTGATTATGGTGATCAGTGATCTTACTGTTGTCACTGTTTTGGGGTGCCATGAACTGCACCCATATAAGATGGCGAAGCTAAAACTGATAAATGTTATGTATGTTCTGACACCTCCACCTTCTTTATTCCCTGAAACATAATGATATTGAAATTAGATCATTTAATAACCCTACAATGGCCTCTAAGTCTTCAAATGAAAGGAAGACTCAATCTATGTGGCAAATTTCATTATTATCTTATTTTAAGACATTGCCACAGCCACTCCAACCTTCAGCGACCACCACCCTGATCATTCAGCAGCCATCGGCATCTAGGCAAGCTCCTCCACCAGCAACAAGATCACAACTCACTGAAGGCTCAGATGATGGTTAGCATTTTTTAACAATAAAGTATTTTTAATTAAGGTATCTATATTGTTGTTTTAGACATACTTTTGCACACTTAAGGGACTACAGTATAGTGTAAACAGAACTATTATATTCACTGGAAAACCAAAAAACGTGTGTCACTCCCTTTATTGTGGTATCTGCTCTATTGCAGTGGTCTAGAACCAAATCCACAACATCTCTGAGGTATGCCTGTAGATGTTACACTCTAGATTTTATTTCATTTTGGACTGAATGGGGAAGTTTACTGAAAGCCAAGTAATACGTGGAACTGAAAAAGACTGAGAGTCCTTGAACTAGACTGACTAGATTTAGTGAAAACGCTAGATGCTGCATCAAGCTTCAAAGACAAAGGCAGAACCACTAACCCAAAAGATTTGGATCAGGACTTAGGGCATGAATTTAGAGCTGGAGGGACCTTAGAAATCACCCACTCCAGCTCCTTCATTTGATATAAAGCCCTCCTTAGGTAATATTTTGGAATTTACAAAGTGCTTTTCCCACATGACTCCATAAGTATTTTTGTCCTGTTTTGCATATAGGGAAGCTGAACCTCAGAAAGATTAAGTGATTAATCAAAGATCCAAACTAAGATAGATGTAAATCCACATCTCACTGAGTACAGAGTGTTTTCTACTCTCCTCTGCTGCCTCCTAGCAGAAAGTAGCTACTTAAGGGCAGCAACCTTCACCAGACCGTACTGTCTTTTCAAGAGATTGTCCTCTATAGATCTGCCCTCCCTTTCTCAAATTCCTAGAAAAAGCTTTTGTGTTTATTGCCCCCATGACCTCTCAGTCTCCAATCCTGTGCAATTGAGCTTCTGACATCACTCAGCTGAAACTGTTCTTTCCCAGTTTCTTAACTACCCAAAATGACAGTCTTTTCTCAGCACTCATTCTTGACCTCTCTGCTAAGGTGCCACTGTCAAACATCCTTTCCTCCTGGATTATGATAACACCATTTTCCCCTGGATCTCCTCCTATCTCTCTGATTACTTGTCTCAGTCTCCTTTGCTGGCTCACCATTTGTATCACACCTCCTAACTGAGCCCTCTTCTCCCTCTCAGCTTTCATTCATTCACATCATCATCCTTGCCGTCCTCATCATCAGATCACCCGTTGCTGTATCATCTCTATGTGAACGAGTCATAGATCTTTCTCTAAACATCTAGCCCCAGGCTCTCCTGAGCTCCAGTATTGAATTGCCAACTGCCTACTGGACATTTCAAAGTGGATGTCCTGGAGGCACCCCAAATTCAACATGTCCATAACAAAATCCACTAATACTTCCCCAAATTCCTTCTCTTTACCTGCATTTCTAACAAGGACCGTCACTCTTCCAGTTTCCCAGGTTTGTTATTTTTGCATTATCCTTTACTTCTCTCTTCTTCTTTCACCCCACAAGATCAATGTGTTACCAGATTTTACCATTTCCATCTCCACAGCATCTCTCATATTCAATCCTTTTTCTTTGCTCACACGGCTAACATCTTAGTTCAGGCTCTTATCATGTCTACCCTGGACGATTTGTAATGGCTTCCTAATTGGTCTCCTTGCCTCAAGTCTCTCCCCACTTCTATCCATTCATCTTCCATATAGGTCTCAAAATATTTTTTCCTTGAGCATAAGTCTGATCACGTTATTGTCTTGGTCAATAAATTCCAATGGCTCCTTTTTGCCTCTAGTATAAAAACAAACAAACAAAGCAACCCTCCTCTGTTTAGTGTTTAAAGCCCTTTCTGGCTTGACCTCACTCCATCTATTCAGCTTCATTAAACATTACTCCCTCTTCACACTCTCTGTCCCAGCCAAAATTTTCTCTGTCCATGTGTGGAAAATACTTCCTTTTTACCTTCACCTCATGGAATCTCTCACTTCCTTCAAAATGCAGCACAAGTGGCACCTTCTACTCTAAGCCTTCACTGATCTCTCCCTAACTGCCTCATATTCATTCTGTATTTATTCTGCATGTTGACTTCTTTATGTCCATGTTGCCTCCTCTGGTAGAATGTAAGCTCCCTGAGGGCAGAAATTCTTTATTTTTGGCTTTGTATCCCTAGCTCCCAGCCCAGTGCCTGTCATATTGTAGGTATTTAATAAAGGGTTGTTTACTGATTGATTGGAGGAGAGGCAGCCTTGAGGCAGTCAACAGGAAGCTAGCCTCAGAATCAGCAAGACCTAGGCTCAAGTCCTGCCTCTGATACATATAGGTTGTGTGACCCTAGACAAGCCATTTCACATCTCAATCCAGGTAGAGTAGCTGCTGTTCTACATGCCTGAAGGAAGTTCCTTACACAGATGAAATCTCAGAACCAGTTAAAAAAAAATAAAGGTTCTGTCCCTTAGCACACTGCCTAGCATATAGTTAAGGTGCTTAATATGTTTACTGAATTGAGTGGAATGAGGAAATTGAGACCTAGAGAGGTGGCTACTTACTTGCCCAAGCCTATATTGCTAGGTGGACAGCTAGATGACTAGAGTGCTAGCCCTGGAGTGAGGAAGACCTGAATTCAAATACTGACTCAGATATTTATGAGTTGTGTGACCCTGGGGAAATCACTTAACCTTGTTTGCCTCAGTTTCCTCATCTGTAAAATGACCTAGAAAAGGAAATGGCAAACCTCTCCAGTATCTTTGCCAAAAAACCCCCAAAAGGGGTCACGAAAAGTCAGATACGACTGAACAACAACAAAAGTATTGTTAGTGAAATTGCAGGGCAGGGATTTGAATTTGGATGTTCTAGCCCAGATACTTTGCCCTTTATATTAACTACCCTGGATCTGAACCTTGCAGAGCACTTTCCTTATCCAAAGGAGTAGGGCCTAAGAAGAATGAAGTGATAGCTACAATTCGCAATCCTTTCTCCTACAGAGAAAGCCCCATAGGGAGTCTGATGCTTAAACTGGCTGCCTTGTAATAAATACGAGCTCACCACTTGTCAGGAGGTGCTCCTGTGACTGGGAAGGAGACTGCATTACTTTGGCCTCTAAGGCCTGCTTCAACTCTTAGATGATACGGTTCTGTGACTCTATGGGTCAGAACCATGCCCTATACAGGTCAGTATTCTGTTGCTAACAAAGACCCCAAGGGCCTGGTTGTTCTCTGTGATGGAACCTAAAAGGACCTGTTTATGGCCGTGCCAATTGTCACTTTGTCCAAATCCTTTTTGGATCTCTTTGGATTTCTAATACAAACTGCATTGCTTCTCAGTGATGACAAATTCCATCAGTTCATTACTCACAAAGTATGGTTTCCTTCCTTCCTCATTCCTAAACATATCTCATTTGTGTTTCAAAAAGGATTCTCCTCATCCTAAGGACAGAGACACCTCATTTATTAAGCATATTTGGGGAATGAGACATTCTACAAAAATGACTTTTCCAGATACCTGAAAGGTATCACATCCAAAGCCAAAATGCTATTTTAAACAGAACTCATAAAATGGCATTATATATTTCTGACTTATTAAAGACAAGATTGTTGGAGTTTCTTGTCCATTAGTTGTATCTGACACTTCATGACTCCATTTGGGGCTTTCTTGGCAGAGATACTGGAGTGTTTTGCCATTTCCTTCTCTAGTTCATTTTACAGATAAGGAAACTGAGAAAAACAGGGTTAAATGACTTGCCCAGGGTCACAGAGCTGGTAGGTCTATAAGGCTAGATTTGAATTTAAGTTTTCCAGACTTCAGGGTCAGCACTCTATGCAGTGTGCCACCTAGCTGCAAAGACAAGCTACTGAATGTAATCTAATTGTTTCCTGATAACTGGAGGTCATCACTATGACCCTCTATTCTATGTTCAGTAAAATAGTACTGTGCCATTAGTTTTTCTTATTCCTATGTCACTTTCTGCATTCCTATCACTAGTCCCACCAACCACCTTCCTCCTCTGTTTCTAATAATGGACTATAAGCTGGGAAATTGTTAGGACAGAACTTTGTGGCAGCTTTTGTGAGGGTTCAGGTAGGACTGAACTCCTGCCAGAAGCATGATCATAGGATCATCTAAGTGTTCGGCAAACACTTATAAAATGCCTACTCTGTGCTAGGCACTGGCAATACAAAGGCAAAAACATAATTGTCCCTGTTCTCAACAAGCTTACATTCTCTTGGGAGCAAAGATTTCGAACAGGAAAAACTCTTAGGGATAATCTAGTCCAATCCCCTCATTATAAAGCCGAGGAAACTGAGTCTCAGAGAGTTAAGGTACTTGCCCAAGGTCACACAGGGTAAGGAGGGGAGTAGGGTTTGAAACCCATGTGCTCTGACTCAGAATCTTTCTTCATCTCTTTGAATAACTGAGGTGTTTAAACTGTTTCAGATCTGAACAAATCAGTGTTCACCTTAAGTATCTTCCAACTAATCTTTGGTCTGTTGTTATTCTGTATGTCTCTGTCTGCCTCCTTTTCCCCACCCCCAGGCATCAGCCCTACCACCCCACTTCACTATCTTCTGACTGGCAGCTCTCAGTTCAGTTCCCGCCATTCCCAATCCGTCCCATTTGGGTATACCTCCTGCCTACCCTTGCCCTTTCTCATCTATTACACCTTCGCCTCACTTCAGGCTCCAAAGGGGAATGCAAATGATTCTCCTTATTTCAGCTGGGCAGACTTAGGCCCTGGGAGAGCAGAGAAGCTGCCTGATGTCATAGAGGTGGGAGGAGGAAATTAGGGAAGGAGGAGATGCTCATTGAACTTGGTCCCAAACGTCCTAACCCCCTCACCTGAGCCAGGGCAGATTCCTGAGGGCCCAGTTTCCGTCTTTGGGGAACTGTTTAATTCAGGGCTGGGGGCAAACTGTTCTCTCACTGGCTTGGTTTCTCTTGGCCAGCTTGGCTGCCCCTGTTCCCTCTCCTACCTATCCCTGACTTCCCAAGCCGCCCTCAGCAGGGGGAAGCTCACGTCCTCTCCTGCCACCCCAGCCCCAGTGGGCGAGCAGGGTGGAGGCCGGCCACAGGACGGCATGGGAGGCCCAGGGTCGGCGGGTCCCAGGAAAACCACGAGGTGGGTCCGGAGGAGTAGGCGGCGGCCAGCGGCGGGTCCGAGCGGTCGGGCCCCGCCCCCTCCCGTCCTCCCCGGACCCCGGCCCTGGCCCCGCGACCCCGCGTCCACTCCTGGCCCCAGTTACCTGTGCGAGTCCTGGTTTCCCCCGGGGGACGCTCCCGCCGGCGCTCAGTAGGGGCGATTGGCGTCTTTCGGCCGCTTGAGCTGCACCTTGAGCCGCTTCATGCCGATCTGGAAGCCGTTCATGGCCTGGATGGCCGTCTGCGCGCTGGCCGGGTTGTCGAAGCTCACGAAGCCTGCGGGGACACGGGGAGACCGAGGGCCGGGGTTTCCACGGGGCTGCCTCGGGGCCGTCCACGCCGCCGTCCGCGACTCCACCCGGGGTGGGGGGAAACACTGGGGGCCGGAGGGGGAGGGCAGGGGAGGAAGGAAGGAAGGGACGGGGAGAGGCGTCGATGAGGTGGCTGGGAGGGAATTCCGAGGCAGCTCCCCCCGCCCCCCTCCCCGGGGATACAGCCCCACAGAGGTGCCATCATCCAGCGTGGCGTGGTGGAGACAGCCCTGGATTTGGAGTCAGAAGACCTGGGTAAGAATCCCGACTCTGCTACTTACTACCTGTGTGACCTGGGGCAAGTCACTTCACCTCTCTGGGTCTCAGTTTCCTCATCTGTAAAATGGGGATGGGTGGTGGGTTGGATTAGATGGCCTCTAAGGTGCCTTTCAACTCTGAAATCCCATGATCCTACTCCTTCCCCCGTCAGACCTGAGGTTTCCCGGAGGCAGGACCCCCTCCCGGCACATTGGCTGTGCACTGAGTGGGGGCAGGGAGCACACATTCCTTAACAGACTCACCAGAGCCAAGAGTGGTGCCATCTTCCCCAAAAACCTCCTGCCCACAGTCTTAGTTTATCCCTCTCCTCCCCACCTCCCCAAACTCTTGGGACCCTTTTCCACGGTACTGCCTGTCTCTTTTGCGGAAGGAAATAAAATTCTTCATTCAGAAACCCTGAGGGCTAGTGCCTCCCTCCCAGACTCCAGAGCGTGCCCCTCCCAGCCCCCTCCTCTTCAGGTACCTGCGGTTGGTAAGGAGCAGCCACACCTTATCTCAGTGTTTGAAGGTACCTCCGAGACCATCCAGTGCAACCCATTTCTGAATAAGAATTCCCTCTAAATCCTACCCCCAAAGTGGCCATCTTCTGGCCTTCCAGTTCTCCCTCCCAACCCCTTGAAGAGCTTCCAAGGTCATGAAATCTTGGGATTCGGAGGGAGAAGGGAATTTAGTGGTCCATTCCCCACTCCACCATTTTACAAATGAGGAAATTGAGGCCCAGAGACGTAAAGGGATTTACCCAAGGTCATACAAGTAGTAAGTAGCAGAGCCAGGATTGGAACCTAGATCCTCTGACCTCAGCCTCTTGTGAATTTGAGGAGGTTTGGGCTCAGATACCAGGGCTGGCCTTGCCCATAGGCAGAACAAATAGTTGCCTGTTTGCATGTTATGAGCAAGGCCAGAAGCTCTCTCTACCTGAAAATCTCTCCCCTCTCCCATTGTCTGCAATTCCATATTACTTCATTTTTGGGGGGTGAGTATGACCTTTTCCAAGATTCTCTTTTGAAATGCTACTCTTCCCTCCATCCAAGAGGAACATATTTAGTTCTTAGTACCTAGGCCAGAGAGTTCTGGGTACCTAGTAATATAAGAGTAATGATGTGGGGGTGGGGAAAGAGTAAAGGGCACAGAAAGGGCCATTGTAGACCAAAAGACAAATTTCATAAACTGTAGTCTTGCTGAACTCTTGTGACCCAGCCCTCTTCATAGCGCTGTACCTGTGTCCCATAGCAGGAGATCAAGGCCAAGGCCTCTGCTCCCAGGACTCCCAGCTCCTTTCCTAGAGGTTGTTGTGACCTCCATGTTCCCCTCACTCCAAGGAACCATTATCTCTAGCCCCAGGGAAAGGACTTTGAAGAAACTTGACATTTCAAATCCTTATGTGGCAGGGAGCCCTTCTACCAGATATCCCTTTGGTAGATTGTTCACCAGCAAAATTAGTGTTCTCTTCCCCCAGCTGGGTGAATCAAGAGGAGAAAGAAAAGAAGCCAGAGTATCAGGAATAGACTGAGAGTTCAATGAACATGTCTCTATGTGTCAGTTGCCAAAAAATGGTTAAATGATATGTTATTTGTTGATAATTCAAAATTCTTATCTTCCTGAATTATCTGAATGTATTGTGGCAGTAGCAAGGAAGAAAAGGCATAAAATGTGTGAATTGTACAAATATTATTTAGACTTCTACTCTGTAGGCTAATTATGATTGGGTCGCTGGAGTCTTTTGTTAAATGGAGTGTTATAAAAAGGATGACCTATCAAAATCTCACATCTTTGCCAAATGCAGATGAGCATTTAATTTACACAATCAAGGCAGGTCTTGTAAATAATCACCTCAGAAAGAAAAATGTAAACAGAAGCACAATTCTGGGGATTTTATTGTTGGTTTTATTTTCTTTCTGCCTTTTTTTTTTCCTTAATTGATTGATTTATCTGACTGTACAAATACTGGATGGACTTAAAGCACCAGCAGAGACAATAGCTCTACTGTTTTTTCTCTCTGTAGGCCTTTAGTCAACGTCCTTTCTGATTTTTGGATGTTCATTTTTGCCCTGTAGTCACAAAATGTGAGCAGAGGAGGAGAGAAAAGAGAGATAAAAAAATGGAGGAGATACCTAAAATGTAGGGGAGAGAGAGAGAAAGAGAGAGAGAGAGAGATAAAGAGAGAGACAGAGAGAGAGAGAGAGAGAGAGAGAGAGAGAGAGAGAGAGAGAGAGAGAGA
>CM053594.1:271673860-271720574 GCA_028646575.1 Pseudocheirus occidentalis
AGAGAGAGAGAGAGAGAGAGAGAGAGAGAGAGAGAGAGAGAGAGAGAGAGAGAGAGAGAGAGAGAGAGAGAGAGAGAGAGAGAGAGAGAGAGAGAGAGAAAGCGACAGAGACATGGAGGCCATGAAAGAAACAGAGACAGAGAAAGAGCCAGAGAAAGACAGAGATAGACGGAGCCAGAGAGACCAACAGAGACAGACAAAAAGAGACACAGAGACAGAGACATATAGGGACAGAGAGATAGAGAGACAGAGTCAGAGACAGACAGAGATAGAAGAGACATGAGCAGTCTTCCAGCTTAACCAGGGGTAGTGGGGCAGGGTGGGGCAAAGTTTGGGAGAGAGAGAATAGCTCATCCAAGATTAATATTTCAATGAGTAGGTTTTGAATGAGAACACAGGAAGGCCAGTATGTGGGTGGAAAGAGCACTGCATTAGGGGTCAGGACATTTGTGATACTGCAGAAGCATTTCAACCCAGGTGCCCTTGGTTTCCTCATCTGAAAAATGGGGTTAGTAATCTTGGTGGTTCCCACTTTCACAGGGATTCTGTGAGAATCAGATGAGATAGCAGATATGAAAAATAGGAAACTGTGCTGGTGTAAGGGATTGTCATTTTAGATGCTGGTGACTGTATCCGTTAGAGAGCTTCCAAAATAAACGTAGGTGGGCACCAGTAAGGGGAGGGAATTGATTCCCTGCCTGAAGTCAGTGAGATCACCCAATATTTGCTTCCATTCCTAGTTTCTTCTGGACCCCCAGGCTGAAGAGGATCACCTAAATATTTCATATATTCCTGTCATTTCTTATAGGACTATACCTATACTGTCTCAGAAGGAGAAAGTCACACATCTGATTCTTAGGATCTTTTGGGAAAGGTATTTCATGACCTCCCTGTATAACCCCTCCATACACCATGAATGGCTTCTGCTTCTTCACCTTTTCTTATGTCCTGCTTTCTATCTGGAATGCCTTCTTTCTCACCACTCCCATCTCCCCTCTGATCCAAATCTTAACCATCTTTTGAGGCTCATCTTGAATCCCACAGCCTCTAAACAGCCTCCCTTACATACTCTAGCACCCCACTCAAAATCAAGCCCTCTTTCCATGGCAGCACAGCACCATCCCATAGCAGCCAGAAATGCTCACATTTTGGGAGGGAGGGAACCAGATCTCCGATTTCATAGAGGTAGTCAGTTCCCAGTGGAGGAAATATCTCCACCAATGCAAATTAGCAACTGCTCTGCAATTTATAGTCTTAGAGATCTTTCTGTGGCCCTCAGATATTAAATGAATCACCCACAGTCACAGATTCAGCGTGTGTCAGAGGCAGACGTTAAGCTCAGGTCTTCCTGACTGCTAGGTCAGCTCTCTATCCATTACATCAGAGGTGTCAAACATGTGGCCCAAATCTCAGGAGTGCACTCTGAACCAGATTCAAATATAACTGGGAAATGTTTAACAAAAAATAAAAAAATAAAGTAAGACACAGATAGCATCACATTTTCAAACTAAGTCAGTCTGTGGTCCACAGAAATCCTTCTGCCCAGATTAGTGGCCCCCATTTCTATTTGATTTGGACACTCCTGCTTTAGGCATTTGCCCCTGTATTAAATTGTCTCTGACTGCTGTCCTTTGCCAGCTCCTATGTCTGCTCATCATGATTTCCTGACTCTTCCCTTGCTAACAGGATGCTGGCACTCATTCCTCCTGTACCAAATTCTAGTCTTCTCCGGGTCCATTCTAATTTGCTTTTTCCAAATCTATTATAGAAATAAGGTAGTTATAATGGTTTGTAAAATAAGCCTAAATAGGCTCTGAGCGATAGCCTGAGGTGTTTGCCTACAAAGAGAAATGGAATGGCCTTTAGTAATTTCCTCTCTCTGCAGCTCACAGGCTTCATGGAGCTAGGGGCCTTCATCTTTGATTCTAGTGCCATTCAGGGAAGACTCCATGGGCAAGGTCTTATATCTTCCACTCAAAATATATGACCAATCCAGAAAAAAGGGGCTAATGTCAGAATGGATCTGTTCTCTAATATGATTTTTCAGGTGAGTTACTGTATACATGCAAGACATACAGGGCTGGCTTTCTGACTGCACCAGGTGAGGAAACACCTTACTTTCCTCTGGAAATTGGAATAATTTGTGTTTCAATAGGAGTGGGTTTTCAAAGGACGTGAAGGTGCAAACCAAAGAGACATTTTGTGTGTGTTTAGAGCTTATAGATACTCTTTCCTCATTGCTTTGTGTGCCCGTTGTGTTGTTTTGTATCACACTATGGACTTCAGCCTGGTCTTTCTTGCTCAAAAGGCCAGTCTAGCCCCATCTTCCCCTTCATCATTGCCCCCCATCCCTTTAAGTGAATCCTGTGCTCTAACACTTTTGGTCTGCTCCTGGTTCCAGGACACCACCTATGGTTTTCTTGTTGCTCCTAGCTCTCACTGTTCCCTTCAGCCACCAGTGGGGTAGAGTGGTGGAAACACTGGATTTCTAGTCAGTGAACCTGGAGCCCTGGTCTCTGTCACAATCTCTATAACCTTGGCTAATTCTCCCTGGACCTTAGGTCTCCAATCTGTAAAATGAGGCGGTTGGAATGGGTGATTCTCTAAAGTCCCTTCCAGATCTAAATCCATGGTCCAGTGAATGCCCTCCCTTCTCTCTCTGCCTGTTTGTCAGAATGCTACCTATCCATCAGGAATCAGTCAGCTCAGATGCCACTTCAAAAAAAGCCTTCTCAGATTCCCCCAGGCTAGAAATAATCTCTCTGCCCTCTGTCCCTGCAATGTAATCTATACTTTCCTAATGATATTTTTCACCCTCTATCTTGGATCATATTTTTATTGATATACTTGTGGTAGCAGAAGCATTATGACCTTGTGGTTAGGGTTCTGGGTATAGAGTCAGGAAGACCTGGGATAAAATCTCACCTTTGGTGTCTGCTAGCTGTGTCACCTTGGGCAAGTCACTTAACATCTCTATGCCTCAGGCAAGTCCCTAGGGCTTAATGACTGGGGAAAGAATTCAGACAGAACCTCCCCTACACTTATGAAAGAATGATAAAGCATGTGTTCCATACTTACTATGTGCTTGGTGCTGTGCTAAATGCAGAAGGGGTGTAGGTGTAAGGGTGTGTGTGTGTGTGTGTGTGTGTGTGTGTGTGTGTGTGTGTGTGTGTGTGTAGAAAGACAGTGCCTGTCCTCAGGAAGCTTACATTCTCATAACACATATTAAGGGGATTGTAGCCAGGCAGGAATATTTTGATGCTTCAGTATTCCTATATACTTACTAGGCTGTAAATTGTCCCCCCTCAGAACTACCATTTCTTATATCATAGGAGAAGAATCTCTACTTCCCCACTTACTGTAACTCTTAGAGAATTACTTAGTGCACTGAGAAGTTAAGTGATTTCCCTGAGGTTCTATGGTATGATAGAACAAAACTTGAATTGAGATCTTCATGCTACATTGCCTCCCATAAGGAAATACTGGGGTTTAAAATAACAAGCAAAAGGGGAAAATTACAATATTAGACAATTCTGCAAAGTTAACTCAAGGGTTCCATGAAAATACACAGAGAGAGAGGTCTAGATCTTCCTTTTTATTCCCTGATGGAATTTCTCCTCTTTGTAGTTCTTCCTAAAATAAGCCCACCCTAAAGCATAAAGCTCTTTTTTTAAAAATTCACATTTTTGTAGTGTTTTATAGTACTTAAAATGCTTTTCTCATGAAATGTCTGTGAGGCAAGGAGTTCAGATGTAATTATTCCTATTAAACAAATTGACAGAGGAAAAGTGATTTGTTCAAGGCCAAGGGGTTAGAAGGTGCCAAGCTGTGGCTGGAGCTCAGGTATCTTGACAAGTCCAGGGTTCTTTCCACTACCCAGTCTTGGTCTCAATTCATTGAGGGGAAGACAAGGAAGACAGTTCACATTTAGGCTAAGAGAATCTGAAGGAACTGGATTCCTCGTGGGACCAAACAAGATCCTGAGATACAGGGAGAGAGAAATAGAATGGAAATGATGGTCTGACAACTTTAGGGTGTCAGCCAGTGAAAGGGCAGGTAAGAGAATGAGTCAAGGAAGAAAACCCCAAGGGGGATTGGATCTAGCTGGCCTTTCTGCCTGGACTTGCCTCCCACTTCTCTTGTGGATTGATGATAACAATAGAGATGAATTCTGACCATACTTTATCATCTGTTTATGAAATTTGAAGTATTTCCTCCTTTTATTTATCTTTGAACTGTTCTTGGCAGTGGAAAATGGTTGATGTTCACTATTTCCTGAATCCAATCTGCTTATGGGGTCTTTCTATGAGAGACCCTTGCTAACAGTGGAGACCCTCACTGCTATTGAGTGAGCCACACCAGAGTGCTGACTGGTTGTAATTATCCCCAGGTCTCTTGGCTGTCCTTCCATGAGTGATCCTACTTCCCTCCCTCCTAGTCTCTTCCTTGCACAGATTACTCATCAACCTGGAATAGCCTCCTCATTCTTCTCTAGATTCTACCTGTCCTTAAAAACCCAGAGCAGTTAGTCAATGAAACTTTCCCAGATGACTTTATCACTTCTTTCAGTAATTTCTAAAGTACTCTACAATCTACCATTCATTCACAAGATCAAAGATTAAGAATAGGAAGGGGACTTAGAAGTTGTTTAGTCTGACCCTCTTCATTTTACAGATGAGAAAACTGCAGCTCAAAGAGGTTAGATGACCTGCCTAAGGTCATAAAGGTCAGGATTTGAACCCAGGTACTCTGACTTCATATTCAGCATCCTTTTCATTGTACCACCTGCTTCAGTGTGAGACTTACTCTCCCAGTTGGGTAGGCCATGTCTCCTCCATTGGACTAGGGATACCCCAAGAATGTGAACCATATATCCTTGTGAAAACTCTTTAAGTCTTTGTTTAAATCTAATTGACTTTTTTGTTTAAATATTAGTTTGTTCTGTTGGAAAATATTTGTTACATTTGGATGTGTCAGAGACAACTTATTAAAGTGGCTGTTTGCTAAGGTAATCATTGAATGCAAATTCCCTGTAGTAGCTAACAATTAGATTAACTTTGGGAAGAAGAAAGGTCTTCTTTCATCCCAGAGTTGAAAATGACACCTTTTGATTAGAAAAGGAAGTCATGAAATTCCATACTCTTTCATATTGATACATCACTTAAGTTACTCTAAGTAGGCTTGTGATTCTCTTTCTGCCCGTGGGAAAGAGTCAGTAGGAAAAGTAGCTTCTCTTAGCCACCTTAAGGTAGCACTTTAGGCACACTGAGGGGAAGACAAGGACCTCTGAAGGGAAGTACTGCCCTTGAAAGAAATCCTACCTTGACATAGTTCAATACATCTCCTCTCTTAAGTAGGAAGGAAATTTAGGTTGCTGGTTTGGTGACAGGGAGTAGAAGAGCAAAACTGAAAGGCAAATTGGAGCTTGGCTCCACTACAGTCATAGAAACTATGATATGAACAGAGTAATTTCAAGGACATATCATCCACTCTCCTATCTCCAGACTGCTTTCAGAAACAACCAAGAAAGAGACTACACATCTGTATAGAGAAATGATACCTGTATCATTAAAAAACAAACGAACTCAGTCCTCTTCTCTTTTTCCCCAAAAGATAATGGGTTTGATGGTATCTTTCAAACTCAGGATAGTTGGAGCCAGTGATCTTAGTTAAAGCGTTTGTGCTTGGGAGGGGGCAGTGGAGGGAGGTAGGGTGGTTCTGGGACTGGAATCCAGGCAGCCTAGCTCCCAGACTTACCTTCTCTCTGTTGCTGCGGGATCATTGGAGGCGGCTGAGGGAACGCTTGGCTTATCTGACCATACGCAGCAGGGTAAGCGGCTGTTGGAGGAAGAAAGGAGAGGGAGACCAGAGTGAGAGAGGTTGACAGAGACTAGGAGAGAGAAACAGAATAAAAGACAGAAATATTTCAGTATCAGGCAGCAAAATCAAACAAGCCAAAATGCTCTTTTCAGCTTAGTCTTTGGAGATAAAGCCAACTTTTGATTATCTGCATCAATGGAGAGAAGCAGCAGCAGGGAAAATAGCAACAGCTGATAAAGCCAAACAATAAAGAATTCAAAACAATGCCTCATACAAAATGACAGATAATCCAAAATAAGAGATAATCCAAAATGGTGGGTTATCCTCAAGCAAGGGATAACCTCAGACCATTTGTAATGCATGATGTAATGTTTTCTCGTAGCAGATTTATTTTTTTCTGATCAGGTTGTCAACAGACTGACATTATCATGAATGAATTATCTGGTGGCTTGCGTAAAAATGGTATTGGTGGGGAGATAGTAATGTGGGTGGGGTAGGGAGGGGAAGCCATCCTGTAGATGAGTACAGACTATGGATAATCAACAGTATACATGTCCTATTAGTGTAAAGAAGTAAGAGATCACAGTACTCTGTTGTCATACTTTGACCAAGGCTGAGGTGTTTAGCTTCCCTGTTTTGGGTGATGGGAGTCGTGGCTAGCCAGTAAGGACCCAGGAAGGACAAGGGGTTACAGGGCTCAAGGTAAGGGGGTCCTGGTTTTTCTGTTAGGCTCTGGGCTGTAGAAACAGTTCGAAAAACCAGTTTCCCCTTTAATTTAGGAAGAGGAAACAAGTCCAAGTACCCCGTAATTTGTCCCTGTCTAGTGCTATCTCTGGCATAGCCTTGAGTTATCCCAAATTGATTAGCCTGCTTCTCTCTTGGTCATAAGTCAAAGAGTGAAGCCTGGTTTGAGTCAGGAGGCTGGGCATGTTAGTGTATAATGCCTATAGCTAGAAGCCAGGGGAAGAAGGGAAGGGAGACAGGGAAGGGGGATGAAATAGAGAAAGGAAGGACCTTTTTCTTACCCCCCTCCCCTTCAAGAACAGCAAGCATGTTCCTCTGTCACTCACAGGAATTCTCTCCACCTCCCTCTCTCTTCCTCTCTTTGTATCTCCCTCTCCTTTGCTTCCTGCTCCATTTCCTTCTTTTGCTCTCCTTTCTTTTTCTTTTTTTGCTGTCATTCTCCCCTTTGTTATTCTATTTCCTCCACCTCTCACAGTCTTCTTTTGTCTTACTATTTCCTTTGATTCATGTCTTGTCTTTCTTCCCACATTCCTTCTGTTTTCTTACTATTTCTCTCTCCTTTCTCTCTGTTCTTTCCTTATTTTGTCTTTCTCACTCATTCCTTCCTTTTGTTATTCACTCTCCCTTGACTTCATTTCCTTCTTTTGTTGTTCTTCATTCTGTCTTTCTATGTCTTGCTGCCTCTTTTTGCCTTCTTTTCCCACTCTGTCTCCCCTTCTCTTATTTTTTCTCCCTTGCATATCTCTCTCCATCCTCTTCCATTTGAACTCTCTCTCCTTCTTCTTCTTCTTCTTCTTCTTCTTCTTCTTCTTCTTCTTCTTCTTCTTCTTCTTCTTCTTCTTCTTCTTCTTCTTCTTCTTCTTCTTCTCTCTTTCTCCCTCCCTCCCTCTTCTTTTCTCTCTTGCCCTTCCTCTTATTCTGACTTTCTGTCTCTCTTCTCTCTTTTGCAATTCTCCCTAGATCTTTATTTCTGACTTCCTCTATCTCTGTCTCCATTTTCATGTTAAGTTAGCTAAGGTAGGAGAAAGGAACACTTTAGCAAGGACCACTGGCATTAACAGGGTTAGTCGAATCAACAAAGTTTATTTTGATCCCTTGCTCCTGTACCTTTTCCTTCCTTAGTTCTCTCTACAACACCACCACCCTCCGCTATTAGGCAGAAAAGTACTGAATGTGCTTTCCCCTCTCTGGGGAAGAGTTCATTTAAAAAGTGGACCCTGACAAATGCCTAACCCAAGGGGAAGGAACTAGATTGGGAGGGGGGAGGGAGGATGTGGTAGGCAGCTGGAGGAGATACTTTGCACACCAGGACTCCTGATGTCACTCATATCACACACTGCAGGTGTTTACCTACGGTTTCTCTGTGTAAGGTTCATTGTGAGCACTAATGCAGTGTGTGCAGTATTAGGAAAGCTTACCCCATGGGGCCCTTGCTGACCTGAGTGGTGACCCTCTCTCCAAGACCACTATGTCAGGAAAGTCTGCTTCCTGGGTGCCCTTTCTCCTCTTCCCTCATTCCCTCCAGTGCTAAATCCCAAAGCAGGACCACATCAACCCTGCCACTATTCTGCCTCTCTGGCTACCACTTCTTTAGGAGTGATGTGTCCCTCATCGGAATGTAAACTCTTGCTAACCCCAACACTTCGTATACAATGTTTATAGCATATCAAATGCTTAATAAATGCTTTTCCCATTCATGTAAAAGACTATATCCATAGGAGTTGGGGGCTTAATGAGTTATTCATTCCCCCAGTCTAGATAACTCAGGTATGAATACCATTTTTTATCTTCTCTGTGACTTAAAATGGTCATATCTTGCCCCCTGTCTGTTCATCAGTGTGAGCTCCCAGAAAGCAAATTATGTGTGTGAATATGTATGTACATGGGTATGTATGTGTGTGTATTTTATTAGCTTAAACCAGATGGAATTAGGATGGAAAAATCTTTGATTGTTTAAAAAAGTTCCAGAACCAATAAATAAGGACTTTTGGAGAAGAATTTGTTTGAACTTATCCATTCTTTTGTTTTAGCCACTGTTTTGGAATACCTGATGGTTGCCACATTTTCCCACAGTTTTGGACCATCTACTATTTTGGATTATTTGTGCTGCTGTTCTAGTCTGCTAGTGCAGATAATCCAGAACTGACTGTGCCTAGCCTAAAGGGAGAAAGGAGGTGAAGTGGCCCTGCCCAGGGGAGTGAAGGATAGGGATGGAGGAGTTAGTGGTCATCAAAGATTTGAAGTAAGCCTCTGTCTTTCTCTCTTTCTTGATTTGGTTCTATTCCCTATCAGCCTAGAGCAGCTAGGGACAACCTGAACTCTGGGTGGGAGCTGGGGGGCAGCAAGTTCTGTTGGAAGGAATGAGGAGGGCTTCAAGAGAGTTTTTACTTTGCTTGGCTTCACTCTGGCCTCCTATGACACTAAATTTGAACCACATACCCTTCTTTTTTGTTTTCTGAATGTTACATGTGTGAGACTACTCTCCCCAATGTACTCTAAGCTCCCTGCATCATCCATTGTCTCTTCTACAGTCCTTAGCATATACTCTGCTTCCTTCCCTCCTTCCCTCCCTCCTTCCCTCCCTCCTTCCTTCCTTTCTTCTTTTTCTCCCTTCTTCCTTTTATCCTTTTGTTTCCTCTCCTCTCTTCTTTTTCCTCTCCTCTCCTCTTTTCTCCTATTCTTTCCTTTTCTCTCCCCTCCCCTTCCTTTTTCTTCCCTTCCCTCCCTTCCCTTTCCTTTCCTTTTTTTCTCTTCCTTTACCTTCTTTCCTATCTCCTTCTATTGTCTATCGTGCAATCTCTGGTTTTCAGTCTCACCTCCATGAAACCTTCTGTGAATGTTGCCACTCATACTGATCTCATCTTTTTTCTGATGTCCCTTCTTAGCACTTTGGGACTGAATCTCACAATTCCACAATTTCACACTTGACCGGACACTCTCCTGTGTTGTTCTGTGTTTGATATGTGTGTTTATTTACCCAACTATGCTCTAAACTTCCCAAAGGAATGAATTGCATGTGCCTCTTTTCTTGTGTCTCTCAGGCTGGGTATGTAGTGAGGTTCAGTCACTCTCTTGGACTAAATGGCAGTCACCCAGGCCAGAGCTCAGTAGGTCACTCTTGGGGAGGAAGAAGTAGGTAATAGTAGTTCAATCCCTTGTCTCTAAACAGAGCCCTTCCTCTCCAGATCTCAACCTGGAAATACTTTGCCACCCTCATGCCTTCTCTCATAGCTTGAAGCACTGCAGGGGCTACTGGGGTGGTCTCTATGCTGACAGGCTGATAGGAACATGATGAGGGAAAGATCAGGGGATGGGAGGAAGGACTAATGGAAAGAGTTATTGGGAGAAAGCGTCAATACTAACGACCTGCATACTGCTGCACTCCAGCGTAGGCCTGCTGCAGGGGGTCAGCCGCCGTGGGGCTCTGTGCTGGGGGAGACAGAAAAGAAAAAGAACAGAGGTCAGCAACTCCCTGAAACCCCCATGTGGCGTCTGAATTCTCCCACATCCTTCTCTCATAGCCTCTCTCCTGGGTTCCCCAGATTCTGTTTTTGAAACTTTAACTGTTTCTGAAACTTTAAAAAACAATAACACTTTTTTTCCTTCTTCTAGAGAATTTCCCCAGTTGGAACTGAGAGTAGCTGGTTGCTTTCATGACCCTGTCTTTGATAGCAATGCTACATTTCCATGCATTTGTCTAAGATCCCTGGACCCCTTGGGGCCGCAGGGGCCAGATCTGTGTGCCAGCACTATTTCTGTCTCCCTCTTGCCAGTCCTGGTCTCTAGACTCCTTTCAGTAAGGAATGGTCTAATGACCCCCAGGCCATGAGCAAGTCATAGGAAGTCTAGCCATAGAGTGGAGGGGATTGGAGACAAAAACAAACAAGGGTATCCAGAGGAGAGTGAGGGGTCTAGAAATGATATCCTACAAGGCCCAGCTACAGAAGCTGGGTGTGTTTAGTGTGGAGAAGACAGGACTTAGGGTAGGCATTTCATAGACGGTCTCTTCAAGTCTGCGAAGCACTTGACTACGTTTTCTCATTTGAACCTCACAACAGATATGTGTGATAGGCTTTAGAGTTATTATTTCCGTTTTACAGATGGGAAGACTGAGGCTTGCAGCGGTTAAGTGATTTATCCACGGTCATACAGTTCAGGCAATGTGACAAACCAGATAAAGTGCCAGACTTATAGTTAAGAAAACCTGGGTTTTCTGATGTTTATTGACTGCAAATCATGTGACCTAGGCCAGCCTCAGTTTCCCCATTTGAAAAACATGGATGATAATATCACCTAACTCATAGGATTATAAAAATCAAGTGAAGTAATATATGTGAAGTACTTTTTTGTAAGCTTTAATATGCTACATAAATGTGTTATTATTATTGCTGTGAATAAAACTTTCAGGTTCCTAATCTGCCACAAGGGGATAATAATAGAAGCATAGGTCTAGAAAGATCCAGATCATAGATCTGGAGAGGGCCTCAGAGGCCAATTAGAACCCCCCCTCCCCTTATTATAGAGAGGTTCAGTGCCTTTACCAAAGTTACACATCACAAGGGGGATTGGAAGCCATGGTTTCTCTTTAGGGTCGAAGCTTTTCCCACTCCTGTGATGCCTTTGCCAATCTCAAAAGGTTTTCATGAGGATCAAATGTGATGACCCTTTTTAAATTCTGCAGTACTATATCGATGTGTGCTGTAGGGGTGCTTTACCACCTCCATGACCTTGTTTGCCCTCTTCTGGATTTGTCCCACTTGTCAGTATCCTCCTTAAAATGTGCTTCCTGGAAGCAGGTGCAGTAGTACAATTGGGGCCTGACCAGGGCAAAGGTCAGGACCATACTTGTGGACCAGACTTCATTAATTCACTCTAAGATCACATTAACTTTTCAGTAATTTAGGTAGCATTCACATTTCTATAGGACTTAACAATTTGAAAAGCACTTTCACATACATTCTTTCATCTGATACTCAACTGATAGTCCTATTAGGCAGATATCTGGCTTGTGTGTGTATATGTGTGTGCATATGTATGCACGTACCTATGTTTGTTATATGTTGTATTTTAATATATGTTGTAGTATAATGTTATACATATTTAAATATTTATTAAGCATCCACTGTGTGTCAGGCACTCTGCTAAGTACTTTACAAATATCTCATTTTACCCTTGTGATAACCCTGGGAGGCAAGTTAATTATTATCCAGCTTTATAGATGAAGAAAATGAAGCATAGGTTAAGTGATTTGTCCAGAGTCACATAGTTTGTAAGTGTCTAAGTTCAGATCTGAACCCAGGTCTTCCTGTTGCCTGACCCCATACTCTGTCCTTTGTGCCACCAGCTGCCTTGTAGTCAGCTAAACGTCCTTGGTTCTCTCCACCCTCTTACCCAATTACTAAGATTTCCTCATCTTGTTCTTTTGCAATTAATTTTCTTTCTTTCCTTTTTTTTTTGTTCCAAATTTAACAAACACTCCAAAAAAGAACATTTCCATATACAAAGTAGAACAGAAGAAAAAGGATTTTATGTGGAAGCATGAGTCTGTTAAATATAGTTTTCTAATTAATATTTTAAACCTAAATGTAGGACTTCACATTTAGGCTTAATTTTGTTTCTTTCAGTATACCTTTCCAGCCTTTTGAGATTTTAGGGATTTTTAAAAACTTCATCCATCAAATTAATTATTTTTCCCAAATTTGGGTCACCTACAAATTTAATTCTATGCTTTCATCCAAGTAATTGTTAAAAACCGTTGAACACTATAGGAACAAAGATGTTGGGACAGAGTCATAAGATATTTCTTTCCAGATTGACATTGATATATTAATTAACACTTTTTAAGTACAAAATCCAAACCAGCTATAAATTTTCCTCATATCTCTCCATGTAAACACAAGATATGACTTTATCAGGTTATTTACTGAATCAATATACACTGTATCTATAAAGTTCCCCTGATTGATCAACTGAGCATTATTATCAAGAAAGGAAATTGGCTTAGTTTGTCAGATCTTGTTCCTAAATGAATCAATGTTGGTTCCTGGTAATCACTGTTTTCTTTTCTTTTAATTTATTTTGGAAAATTTGTATGTTTTACTTTTTTTCAAATTACACATGAAAACAATTTTTAACTTCCAATCTTTAAATTTTGCATTCCAGATTTTCTCCTTTCTTCCTTTCTTTGTCCTTTTCTGAGACTGTGAGCAATAATGCTTCTACACTATATAGTAGTCCACTAGAGAAAAAAGTCTGAGGCTTAGAGATCTTGAAGTCTCTCACTTATTTTGGTGGCTCTAATTGTCACGTTTAAAGATGACCAATTCTTTTTGTTGGATTACTTCCCCCACCAATTTCTTTCTTCTCTCTCTCCCTTCACCCTCCTACTCTAATTGGGAATGGTTTATAGAACATGGCAGATTGTTACAAATGTGGGAAAAGAATCTCCAGATTGCAGTGAAGCAGCTCACAGATGTCAAAAGGGGGTGGGAAAATGGATATGCCATTCTGGATAGAGGGAGTACAGAAGGGGTAGTCTGCCAGGGCAGAAAAGGAAGAGAAGCCATCCAGATGTATCTGGGACTGGAATTTTGAGTAAGTAAGCTGAGAGCTAGATGACTCTGTGTGTGTGTGCATGCATTTGTGTATACACATATGTGGATGGCATAGATAAGGTCATCTCGTGCCTCTTCAAAGCACCTTGCCTGTGGCAATTACAGAAAGAAAAACTTCTTGGGACTTATATCAGAACCAAACATTCAATGCACTCATCATCTTAAATCAGATCCTCAGCTTTCTCTGCCTCTTTTTTTGGAAGTGGCAGTGGAGTAGATTTGGGGGGTAGGGAGGAGGGATGAGAAGCAGAATTAGTCCAGATGCAAATTTGGTGTTCCCGAGAGATTCTGAGCTTCTTCCATCCTATCCTCTGTGTCTGACCTCTGTTCCTCACTCCCCTACTCTGGCTCCTTCTTACTTCTCCAATCCCTCTTCTCCAGTATAGACTTTCCTCTCTAGACAGGTTCATATTCACACCATTCCCCACAGAGACCATTCTCATTTAGTCCTTAAAGATTTTTTTGGTACTATTTCCTCTACCTAGAGTGCCCTCATCTTTCCTCTTCACCTGGGAAATGGACACAATGACATCTACCTACTTCTCAAGGACTGTGAGTGAGGATCATGAGATCATGAAAGTGAAATCACTTTAAAAAGTTAAATAGGTTATTCACAATATTATTCTAAACCATGTGGAGAGGAGCACAGATAGATTTATAGATTCACAAAATGTTAGACTTGGAAGGCACTTTAAAGCTTAACTAGTTAAACCCCTCTTTTTAGAGATTAAAAAAACTGAGCCACAGAGATAAAGTGACTTCCCTAAAGTCATATAGTTAGTTAAGTGTCAGAACCCAGCCTGGGACTTCTAGCCCAGTTTCCTTCCTGGGTCTTCTCTTCATGTCCAATTAGTCTACAGTTGTTTATTAGCTGAGTCTTGCATGTGTGTTCTGTGTGTTCTGCCCTCATCAGACTGAAAGAACCCCAAGGGCAGGGCTTGTGACTCCTCTCTACCCTTTTGACTAGTGTCTCCAAGAGCACAGGAAAGAGACAATAACTTATTTGCTAAAAGTCATTCTTGAAACAATATTGCTCTTACTTTATATAATGCTCTTTTGGTTCTGCTCATTTCACTCTTCGTTATTTCATGCAAGTCTTCCCATGTTTTTCTTTTTTTAATTGATTTGTTTATTTACTTTTAGTTTACAAGATTCAGTTCCACAATCTCTTGAGTTTTTTCCACGTTTTTCTAAAACCATTGAGTTCATGTGAAAATGATGTAGTTGTCTTGTGAATTTCTGAGGTGATCTGCATTTCTTATTATGTGATGATAGGGATTGTTCTTATTTATCTGCTTATGTTACTTTTTTTGTCCTTTAGTGAAACAGTTGAAGTTATATATCCAGTTAGCTAAATGAGTATGTAAATACTCTTGGGAGAGTACAGTAAGTCCCCCGTGTCATCAGGAGGCTTCCTGATTGGGTGAGAATACACCTGGTATTAGAAGAATGGCCCAAATAGCTTGGTCCAGAAAGCCAGGGGAGGGGTAGGAGTCCCCATATGTCACTTGTATTTTGAAGAGAAGATATTATTCTAATCAGAGGTGATATGAGCGGTAGATCCAGTGGCCACTCTTAGCTGAGAAGGAATAAAGGGTGACCAGGCTGGGCTTAGGAAAACATGAGTATAGAATGATTGAAGAAATTAAGTCTGCCTACTCTGAGAAGAGGTGGATTTCTTTTATATGCATTTTTAATTATCTTGTACTATGATATGATTTATGAATATGTATATTCTCTTTTCCTTCATAAACCAAACCCTAGAAAACAACTCATGGCCTAGAATATGTGCGGATAAGAGCAGAAAGGAAAGAAAAAAAATGTGTAATAGCAAGGACAGCTGGGAGGATAGCAGTAGAGAGGAGAGGAGGAATGAGAAGGCAGAACTCTGAACTCAAGCAACCGCATTGACTCAGGGCTCAGGAAGGTACAAGAAGGTACAGAAGGTTTAGTGCTTTGGTTAGGCAGTTCAGGGATCAGGAAAGGACTAAGAGGTGAAAGCCATTAGAGCTGAAGGTTAGGTTTCCTCAACTAGTTTTAAGAGAAGTAACTGCTACCCCAGTTAACTATCAGAAGGTCATAAAGGTTTAAGCCAAGCACTGTATCCGTTTTAGCCTCTATGCAACGTGTGAAGAAATTGCTTTTCTCTTATTTGTGTTTTTTTCTTTCCTCATTTAAGTTCTCAAATGTTGCTGCCAGGGGTATCATTGCTAAGACTCTCAAATGTACCTCATTAAAAATCAGTGTAATTTGGTGGGATGAAACTTCTGACTTGAAGGCCATGCCTTAAAAGGAACAGATTATGTAGAAGGGGAGATGAGATATTATGGAATACAATCAGGAGATTAAAGAGGCAGGTTTTTAACTCAGATTTCTACCGATTCCTAATCCAGTGTTCTTTCTAGGGTATCAGACTTTCTAGAAGATGAATACATTAAAGTATAAGCTGGCAAACTTGACTTTGGTTCCTTGTTGTTTGGTTGTTTCAGTTGTATCTACTCTTTATGACCCCATTTGGTGTTTTCTTGGCAAAGATACAGGAGTGGTTTGCCATTTCCTTCTCCAGCTCATTTTACAGATGAGGAAACTGAGGCAAACAGGGTTAAGTGACTTGTTCAAAGTCATTTAGTAAGTGTCAGAGGCCAAATTTGAACTCAGGTCTTCCCAACTTCAGGCCCGGTGCTCTATCCATTGCACCACCCAGCTGCCCCCAGTTTGAGTCCTAAGATTCTAAAATGCATTTGAAGGTGTGGTTTGTGAGCTCTTAGAAAAGAAGCCAGTAATCATCTATAAGTATCATGGGTTTAATGAGAACCAAACAACAGACCAAACTCATTTCCTTTTTTTTAAAATTGTCTGCTACATAATGTCAGAGGAATGACTTAGATAACCTTCAAATTCCCTTTTAGATTCATAGACTGAGACCTATGTCTATGATATGTTCCTATGAACTTCACTGATTTCAGCATGGGATTTGATGACATTTCTCATATCTTCAGAGACAAGATGGAAAGATTCAAAATAAATGACAGTAAATTTAGGTGAGGTCAGAACTGGCAGAATGAAAGAACCCAGATGGCCTTGATTAATGTATTAATCTGAAAGAGGTCTCTAGTAAGGTGCCTCAAAGCTCTGTCTTTGGCACTGTTTGGATTGATGTTTTTTTACCAGTGACTGCAATGAAGGAAAAAAAAAGATGGTATGCTTATCAAATTTGCATTTCATACAAAATTTAAAGGATTAGAAAATGCTGGATGATAGAATTGGGATTTTAAAAAAAAGATCTCAGTGGACTGAAGCTATAAAGATGGAATTTAATAGGGATAAATGTAAGTCTTATACTTGGGTGCAAAATTAATTGAGCATATCCAGGCAGGAAGAAACACAGCTAGGAAGTAATTATGTAAAAAAAAATCTTATCTGTAAATTGAGAAGTTTGGACTAGCTCTACCTATATATAAGTATCTCTATGGTGCTGTTAGCTTGAAGGGAAATGAGGGAATAAGCATTTATACCACACCTGCTGTGTGCCAGGCAGTGTGCTAAGCACTTTACAAATATTGTCTCATTTGACCTTGAAATCTGTAATCCTTTGATCTAGGAATGATAGTGAATTGCAAACTCAATGTGAATGTGTAACATGAAAGCCAAAGTTTATTATCTCTTCGACTGATTTTGAGAAATTATAATTCTTGCATCTTGAGCAAAAAAGGTGATGGACTCAAGGCACCAGGCCCTAGTTGGACCACTCTGGTAAAAGTTCTGGAAGCCAAATTTTAAAGGAAAATTCATAATCTGGAATGACTTTAAAGAATGATACAAGTTTGATTAGGGACCATGTGAAATGAGTATTTATCAAGAAACCATTTATTATAAAGTAGAGGATGTGGTGGGGGGGTGCGCGTATGATAGAGATCTTCAAGGTTTTAGGGTCTGTTATATGCAATAAAGGTTACATGTGTTCAATTTGTCCTTGAAGGGCAGAATTTCAAGAGAGGGAGATTTCAGCTCAACATGAGGAAAAAATATTCCTATTCAATTCAGATTGGGCCAAAGTGGAAAAGGCTGTTTTGGGCAAGAAATCCCCCATTGTTGGAGGTTCACAAGCAGACTGAATGACTACTAGTGGAGGATGTTGCAGACAGGGCCTTTGCTTTGAGGGAGTGGTTGGAATAAGGAACTTTAGAAGTCTCTCTTCCAGTTTTAAGTCTAAATCTAGGCTTCTCCTACCCCTCACACCAGGTTGTCTGTGAGATACACTCTAGAGATCCTTAGAAATAGGTGGCAGGGATCTCCTAAGGATCTCAAATCAAAACCTTTATTACTAACCTTGTGTCCTGGACCTGACAGGTATGTGGTTGAAGGTACTTCCCTTCTCCTGTAAGGGTTAAGAAGGGGGGATGATGACGGGGTAGCTAGGTGGCACAGTCAATAGAGTACCAGCCCAGGAGTCAGGAGGACCTACTTTCAAATTTGGCCTCAGACACTTCACTTACTAGCTGTGTGACCTTGGGCAAGTCAATTCCTCTGCCTTCCCCCTTCCAAAAAGCAAAAAAAGGAGGGGATGATGAGATGAAGGACATACACTTAAAAGTGATAATAAATGGGAGAGGAATAGCCACATCTGGCAGGCAGCATTCAATGAATTAATAATTCTATGCCTTTGTTATCTTGTTTATCTACATTTCTCTTGATGTAGTTTTCCTATTTACTTTCTTAAATTCCTTTATTTTCAACCATATAATGTTTTACTAAGATCAACAAAAAAAAGGTTTTCATTCTTTCATTTCGTTCATTCATATCTGACTTAGGGTACCCCCCAGGCTGAAGGGAAGGACCTCTGCGTGGACCTTTTAGTGAATAAAGAAACCGCATATTAACGTGAGCATGAGTTCAGTTGTGTGTGCTGTCTGACATCCTGTCTAGGTCATTTCTTTGTGTTGTTGTCTACCCCTATTAGATCAGTGACTGAGAAGAAAGGAATAGGGTGTGGGGGGCAGGGGATTGGGAAGTTCAAGTTATGGGAATAAAGGTTCCGGAGCTGCCTTACCTGGGTAGGGGTGGATTCCATTGGCAAACACGGCTTCAGCTGCAGGCTGCCCATTAGCTTGTGGGGGAAGGCCAGTGAATCCGTTCACCCCAATGGGGGATGGGATGCTAGGCACAGCTGGTGCAGTGATGCCCGGAGGGGTACTACCACCTGGAGAATGTAAGGGAGGAGAAAAAAGAGAAACACAGGCACAGCAAAGGTGAAGGATCCCAGGCTTTATATCATACCTTTCTTCACTGGCCTTCCACTTTCTGAGGAAAGATTCAGTCTGATCTCATTGTGCCTTTAACATGCATGTCTCTGTCCAACCTCTGAGCTTTCACTTGTGATGTTCCTCCCCATACACCCCAAATGCCCTTCCACCTCCTCTATCCAAATCTTACCCATTCTCCAGCATTCACATTGAGTTTCATTTCCTCCAGGAAGTCGTCTTCCTGAGTAACTAATCCCACTGACCTCCCTTTCACTGATTTCCTATAACACTTAAGATCTGAATCACAGAGTGTTATGTGGGGGCCATATACAGTCTGGCATTTTCTTCTAGTTGGTGACTGGATATGAAGCTGTTCTGCCAGAATAAGCTGAGCTCCCCAAAGAAAGGGAGTATGTCTTCCCCTCTGTAGCACAATATGGTGAAGCACAAAGTTCGGAGAACAGTAAGGACACATTTATAGACTGAACGTTTTCTCAGTTGTTTCGTCTGTTATCAAGTCTGGGTCTCTTTGAATGCTGTTCTTCCCCACCTTCCCCAAGCAGTTCTACTTGATGGAGCTCTCACTGCTCAGGTAGACAGTCTTTGAGAAGTCAATGCAAAGACTAACTATGGGTGTCTCTGTTCCCATCATGGTCTGTTTTATCCCACAGGAATGATCTACAGGTCAGACCCAGATCAGATAATGGTGGTAGTGATGGTTGCTGGTGATCATGATAAAGATGGTGATGGTGATAGCAGTAATGGGGATGACAGTAATGGTACCGCTAGTAATGACAGTGATGTTAGTATTGAGGATGGTAGTGATGGGGATGTGCATGGTGATAACTGTGATGACAGTGATGATGGTGGAAATGGTGGTGATGCTCATACTGATGCTGATGACATAGTGATAGCAATGAGCACTGAGATAGTGTTTGTAATGAGGATAATGGAGTCAGGGCAATAATGGAGCTATAGCCATGACAATGGGGATAGTGATGGTGGGATCTATCTACTTGTCTATCTAAATAATTAGAGGCAATAGAGGCAATATTAAATCCCTTACCTCCTTTTAATCTCAGTTTAGGGTCTACTCCTTCAAATAACCTTCCTGTCTCTACATTGGCCCATATGGGAATCAATCCCATGAAGCTGATCTTAGCAGCATTTTCCCTCCCCACCCCCACTGCATTGATGAGTTGTCCTAAGCCAATGTTTAGTCACCTCTGATGAGCAGAAAGACCCTCGTGCCTTCTCTGACACTGCTTCTCTCTCCCCTTCCACGGGACCTCCAAAGTAGAGCAACTTACCTGAGGTTGGGGTCATGGGGGCGGCCGCGAGGCCGTTCATGTTGAGTGCTGCCATCTGCTGCATCTGGGCTGCGGCGAAGGCTGCCATGGGGTTCAGGTAGCCTCCCTGTGCTACGGATGCCATGATGGCCGCCTGCTGCTGCATCAGCTGGGGCAAAGGGAACGGGGAAAAAATATCACGCGCTCCCAGGTGGGGCTGCCCCCACCGTTTTGGGGGATCATGACTCTCCTTAATATAGCCCTTCATCCCTGGGTATTACAGTTCTTCTCTCTGGCCCTCACAGCTTCATGGGAAGCATAGTTTTTGCTGTCTCCACAAATGCCTGGGTTGGTGGTGGGGCATGGTGAAAGTGGAGATCCTATGGGTCACAGCTTGAAAAAGAATGTATCCTATTCTTTCAAAAGTGGTTATGAAACGAGGGGAAATCATTTCCCTCTAATTACACTGATTGAAGTTGGGGAGGGACTATGAAACAATACAGAGTTCTCTGTTAAGTTATAAATTTAGGGTTTTGTGTTTTAAAAATTATAGTCTTAAAAATGGGAATATCCTAAAAAAAAAAAGGCAGATATAGATTCGTGCACATGGGAAGAGATGACGTGCATTGGGATAGGGATGGGAGGGGAAGGGCATGTCCCAGGATGGCAGAGCAGTGGATTATTGTTTGGACAAATGATGTTAGGAATATCTTTGGGGATACTTTGGGGAAAGTAAGGGCAGACTAGAGGAGAGAGATAAGCATGTTGGATTATCAACAAAGGTAAGTAGGAAGAATGTTAAAAAGGAAGAAGAATGGCTGGTATATTTCAATTTAGATATAGAAAAAGGAACAGGATCAAGAAGGTTTTATGACAGGAGAGACAGAGAGAGAGACAGAGAGAGAGGAAGAGAGAAAGAGGAGAGTGAGAGAGAGAGATGAGAGCAAGAGAGAGGAGAGAGGGGAGAGAGAGAGAGAGAGAGAGAGAGAGAGAGAGAGAGAGAGAGAGAGAGAGAGAGAAAGAGAGAGAGCGCACAGCAAAAAGGAAACTTTACATGTCCAGTGACTACTGCCTAAGGTCAGTCTCAAAGAATCATAGAATGTTAAAAGTTGGAAGGAACTTTAGAAATCTGGTTCAACTCCTTCGTTTTACAGTTGAGGAAACTGAGGCTCAGAAAAGGGAAGTGACTTGTCCAGAGTTTCACAGCTCCTAATGAACGAGGCAGCATTTCACCCAAGGACTAGAAGATAAAAGTTAGTTGTTTAGGTAGCATAGTGCCAGGCACATAATAGATCTTAATAAATGTTTATTGACTGACTATCAGATTGATTAACCCAAAGAATCATGACTTCAGATGTTAAGGCCAAAGGGAGGGTGAGGTGACAACAGGCTGTCCCAGCAGGCAGTTTTACTACTTTAATCCTGTGCTATGGTGAGATTCCCCCTGGTCCCATCATGACTAGCTGACTGAGTACGTGAATTTTACTTGTGAGTTGCTCCAACTGTGTGCACTTTGTATCCTCACAGCCCCTCCTTACAATGGAGTCAAGTTTACTTAGAATATTCAACTACCTATTCTGAGGAAGATGAGCAGAAAGGTAGAACCCATGAGGAAACCAAAGAAAGCTGGCAAGTGTAGGAGCTGGGGGGTTGATTTTTGATCTCAGGAAGCTCCGTACTGCTGATCTCCAGGTCACAGTGACATGGTCCATTAGAAAGAGCATTGGCACTCACAGCCTGTCTGCCACTTCCTTAACCCTGGATGTCTCCATTCTGAACCTCAGTTTCCCCATCTGTAAAATGAGGGGGAGGACTAGGTGGCCTCAAAGGCTCCTCTGGGCTCTATATCCTCAGTGAAATGAAAGCTGAGGTCATCAGTAGCCAGATGGGGGCATGTCACACAGCTGGATATCCCCTTCTGGATAATTTTAGCTCTATTCCTCACTATCTCTGCCTGTGATTTGTTGGGTTATAATTGGGATATGACATCATAACAGCTATTCACATCTCTATGGCATCCTAAGGTACCATCCCCATCACACAGATGAGAAAACTAAGACTGAAGGAGATTAAATGATTTGTCCAGGGTGGTACAAGCTGCTCAGTGTGAGAAATGGTACTGGAACCCAAGTCTCTCTTTCCTCTAAGCCTTGCATGCCTTGCAGGATACTAGAAGACCTCTCTGGATGCACGGTAGTGTTAGAAGGAATTCTTAATCCAGAAACCCTGGGCAACACTGACCCCCAAAGACAATGAAATAATGAACTCTGCTTTTTAGTTCTCTTATTCTAGTTAACAACAAAACTGTTGTTTCCCCATTTATTTGGCTCTTAGTAGACCCATTTTGATTAGCAGAGGAATGTGATAGCAGAGGAACCCAGAATTGATTAGCAGAGGAGACATTCAAGTATCTGTTATGAGAGGACCACAGGAAACTAGAAACATCTCTTTCATGGGACCTGATATTCCACTGTGGTATCTGTATTTCTTTGAGTCAAGACACCGTAACTCAATAAAATGTGAATTTTCCTAGGATGGGAGTACGGGAAGGAGAGAAGGGGGCCTGTCATATGCCTAGTTTTATCACTCATCAGCACCTAGATGTGAATGTTTAGCATGGGATTAGGTAGATACTGAGAGAGGCACTGGGCACATATGAAAGAGCATTAATATGAAGGAAGGAAGAGGATTATAAAAAGGAATTGTTGGGCGTGGCTCATGATTCTTCTTTCTCATCCTGAATTCTAGTCCTACTTCCCCATTTTCTACCCATGGGACCTCGGGCAAGTCACTTAGTCTCCTTTGGGACCTCAGTTTCCTCAGTGGTAAAATGATAAAGTTGGATTCAGGGATCTCTGAGGTCTCTTCCAAACCTAAATCTATGATCCTGTGAATCTTTCTGAGCCTCAGTTTCCTCATCTATAAAACAGGGAGAATAATCCCTGCCTTGCCAACCTCATGAGGTTGTTATAAGCAAAAAATGAAGTAATGCCCAGAAAGTGGCTTAAAATGCTATACAAATGTGGGGTATTATTATTATTATTATTATTATTATCTCCTGTTCTGCCCACCAATTTTCCTTGATACCCACCATCTATATATACCTACCTAGCCTCCAGGTTCTCCAGCTTTCTTTCTCATTAGGTCCCCCAATACATTCTTCCAACTGAGCTAGTTAATATACCATTCCAGACAAAGGAGTAATTCTCAATTCTTGCTTGTGCCCCTTCTGGAAGGCTCTTTTCCTCAGTGTGAATTATTCCCTCAAACCCCCACCCCCACCCCCGTCCCCCAATCCATGTTCTTCCTCTTCAGCATGGTTGCTCCTAGAAGAATGTCAGCTTCTTGTAGGCAGGTCAGGGATTGTCTTGTTTTTGTTTTTGCTTTCCTTCTTTGTATCCCCAGCAGCTACCATAATGCTTTTGTTCATGGTAGACATAATAAACGTTACATTGAAGCAGTGGATTAAACCTCCCTCCTTAAAGAAGCTTGCCCTCATTAACCCCACAATACTTGAATCACCTCCTTAGCCAGTCTCTCAGAGCTTCAATTAATTAGTCTGTTTGCATTGTAGTTATTTGCACTGTTTTACCTGTTTGATTCCTGGAGAGTGGGAGTGGCTGTCTTGTTTGCCCAGCCAAACCAGAGACTCTCCAAAGACAGTTTTCTTCCCCCTTACTCCCTTCCCCCTCCCACTCCTCCCCCCACAAGTTGAACTGGGGCCTCACTGGGCTAGGAGCTCTATCTCTCCCATCAGACTAGGGCTTCTTCCACCATGAACTCTCTCAGTCCCAGTAACAGAGCAGGGACTCCCTGAAGTTAGGACCCATGTTTCTCCTTTTCCCTCTGGCTGTTCTCCAAAAAGAGAATTAGACATGGGGGGCCCCTGGATAGATCCTAGTAACTCCCTGGAGTTCTCCTTTGCTATTTCTACATTGTATCGCCCTATCCACCACTACCCTAGCTGTTACCTCTCTTGCCCCAGAACCATTTCTACACTTACTGCCTGTGCATAGGCTCCATATGCCCCGAACTGGATGGCCATGGGGTTGAACATGCCCATCTGGCCCGCCATTTGCTGCATCCGCCTCATTGTGCGCTCCTTGTCCGTGTCAGCAAACTTGACGACCAGGCTGGACGAAGCTCCCTGAAGTGGGTGGAGGAGGAGAGACTGTGAGACAGATTCCAAGTGGGGCCTCCCTCCCTTTTTCCTTCCCTCCTTTTCTGCCTCCTTCCCCCAGGCTTGAACATCATGGATTATGTCCTCTTTGACATGCATTATGTCCCTGGTTCTGAACATCTCCTTTCCCTTCTTTCTGGTAACTGGGTTGAGATGAGTTGCCTTGGGGAAATTCTTGTTCTCTTTAGGATTCTGGGAATCCTAGAGAATCTCTCTTATGTCAAAGTATGATATCTTTCCTATTATCTGGGCAGAGGAAACAATGGTTCAGACTGAATAAGAGTGGATCAACCATATCTTCACAATTCCCCCAACAGCCCTCCCCCAATTTAATTGTACTGATTACAGTGTTACATTTGGTTATCCTGATTCTTGGACCATTAGAGGGAGAAGAGACCTTGGGGCCCCTAAACCTGCCATCCCATTTTATAGATGAGTAAAGTGAGGTCCAGAGAGTTAAAATGACTTTCCAGAGTCACACAGCTAATAAGTGTCTGAGGCAAGATTCAAACTTCAGTCTCCTAATTCCAAATCCAGTGCTCTTTCCACCATACTACCCAGGCTGACTCAGGCTAGTATCAAATTGATATTAAAATGATAAAATACAGCATTGTGCCTTCTGTGAGCACATTGTTGGGATAAGAGGAAGTATGGAGAAAAGGGGAGTCCAGGGCTATAGTCTGCATCCCCAGTGTACAGAATCTGCCAGTGATTGACGCCTGGGAGTGGCTTCATTCTTTAAAATAGTATGATCTGGCTAAAATTAACACCAATGATGCTAGGATCTCTCTGGACTCAGGCAGAGGGAACAAGAAGACAAGAGCCTAGTATGTTCAAGCTGTCTATTCAGAGCTCATCTAAGCATTTAGTCATCTGACTGGCCACCTCTTCCTGCTTCCAAATCACTCCAGAACTTCTCAGCCCCAGGACAACAGAGAATGAGGAAGCTTACTGAAAGTTGCTGAACTGAGGCCTATTCCAGGAATCAGGAGACCTGGGTTCTAGTCCTGGATAACAAAGCACTTTGTACTCAGTAAATTGAATTTCTCTCAGTGTCTTTGCTCTGTCTCTCTGTCTACCCCTTTCCCCATATGACACACATATATGGACATATAGGTATACATATGTATACCTATATGCCCATATTATATATAATATGCATACACATAATTTACACATAAACACATGTATCTATGGCATGGCAATTATTTAATTTATTTTTGTTGTTCGGTCATTTTTTCAATTGTGTCTGATTCTTCATGACCCCATTTGGAGTTTTCTTGGCAAAGATGTGGAAATGGTTTGCCATTTTCTTCTCCAGTTCATTTTATAGATGAGGAAACTGAGACAAACAGGGTTAAGGGACTTACCCAGGGTCACACAGGTAGTAAGTATCTGAGACTAAATGTGGCCTCAGGAAAATGAGTCTTCCTAATTCCAGGCTCAACACTCTATCCCATTATATAACATAAAATTTGACACATTACTAACTTGTTAAATGATCTTGCCCAAGTCATTTAACATCTCCAGATCTTAATTGCCCCACTTGTAAAATCTCCCAGGAAGAGTTATGAGGATAAAATTTGAAAAATGACATGAAATAATTTGGAAAGTAGAAAAGGCACGAGGTAGGATATACCTAAGGTACGATCATAGACTTTCGTTAATTAGAAGGGACCATTGGAAATCACCAATGATCAAGTCCTTCATTTTACAGATTGGGAAACTGAGGACCAGTAACTTGGGCAACATCACCCAGTTTAGCAAGTAGTGAACCTAGGATTTGAACCCAGGTCTTTGGACCACAAATCTACCACTCTTTCCATTACAGTGTCCTGTCTCTCCATACAAAGCATTGTTCATTGTAATCATGATTATCCCTAGATTTGTACTGGAGTCTAGGGGCTGGGGAGTCTAGCTGTGGTAGGGGGTGGGAAAGAAGGATTTCTCGTGATGTGAAGTTCCATAATTAGGGGAATTATGTCATAATTGCCCTTCCTTGCTCTCCCTCCCAGTTTCTAGTTGTTTTCATTTTTGGCAAATGGATGGATTTTGGAGGTGGGAGAGTCATTGATCCTCCCAGATCCTGCTCATAATTATGGCTCTTTGACCAGCGAGTTACCTAATGCACACAATTCCTGCTAATGATTACTGGGCATGGGCCCTAATGAGTCTGTAGAATGGACACACTCTGGATCATTAACCGCAATGAGTGGAGTCCAGAGCTACTGTAGGGGAACTGACTGGGCTGGGATCTCCTATTCAGGACCTAAAACTTCACAAGGCAGAGGAAGTTCCAATTTGGACTCAGTCCCTCTCTTTCCCCCAGTCCTTCCTTCCTTCCTTGTCGTGTCTCTTCTCTGTCTTGTCTCCACCCTTATCTCCTACCTTCCCTACTTCTATCTCATCCATGCCTCCACCCTTTCCTCTTCTCCTCCTTCCATTTCTTGAAATTGAACTTCTTCCCTAATTCCCTATTTTACTCAGCCCCAATCCTTCCTCCTTTCTGCTCTGAAAAGACAAGACCTTTCCCACTGATAGATTTTCCTTGTTCCATCCCTTGTAAAGAATCCTACTCTTAGAACTTATTTGTGTGTGTATGTGTGTATGCATATATGTGTATCTCTGATGCTCATAAAGCAGCCTTCTTTAGGTAAAGAAAATTGGAAACAAGCTAGGTTGGTACAATTTAAATGAGTAGATCGGGTCAAATAAATCATCTCCCCTCCTATTCTCTGACTCCTTTAAAACCATGGTGACACTCCTGAGCACAGGAGTGGGGGAAAGGAGCACACAAGATTGACCAGCACTCTCTTTTATCTGCCGTGTCTGAAGCATCCTATCTTTCCTGCTTTCCTAGCAATGTGTGTGTGAGCATGTGTGCATATACATATGTCTGTGCATATGCATATACATATGTGTGTGCATATACATATGTGTGTGTGCAGTGTGTCCTGTGAATTGTGTTGAGTTGGGGCCCTCCTCATCTCACTAGCCTGGCTCTCTTTCCCCTTTTCCCAGCAAAGAAAAGAAAATGAATGGGAGTTGTGAGCTCTCTTCTTTTCCCAATCCCCAATCCTGGGGCCTTGGTGGCAAAAGCTAATTTTGCTGGCCTGTCAGTGGCCTTGAAATAAAGTCTAGAATCTGAAGTCCAGCCCCTTGTGAACTGAACGGGCAATCTGACCTTCAACTCTTAAAAAAATGACAGAGGCTTCTGCGTACAGTGAAAAGGAGAGGATTTGCCGTCAGGAGACCGGGTTCAAATCTTAGCTCTGGCACTTACTAGGGAAGTGATTATTTTGAAGAAAGTGATTTGTGTGCAATTATGATCAGCATGTTAGTTATCAACTCAGTCCTTTCTCTTGCTCTTCCCTACACATAATAAAAAAAGGTAATCTCTTAAATTTAAAGACAAAGGTTTACAGGGAACTTTCTTCACAGCCAGCTTGAGAGTAGGATTTTTGTTTTGTTTTGTTTTTTTTCTTCTTCTGTTCACACCTGAGATTTCTTCAGGATGAAGAGCTCCCTATATGGAAACTCCCTTCACCAAAGCTCTTTGTCAATTTCTCAGTAATTTATTGAAAAGTTGCCTGAGGTCCTTGAGAGTTTCAGTGACTTGTCATTCAGTTAGTCTGTGTTAGAGGGAGGACTTTCATCCAGGTCTTCCTGCTTCCAGAGCTGGGCTTTTACTACCTCATCACCTCTACTTTGGGTGGAAACTGCCTAAAGTGTTCCCGGTACTGTAAGACCATAATGGTGAGACCCAGAAAGTGACTTTTTCCTATGCCTTTGTTTCTTCCTCTGGGAAATGAAGGGAGCTATGACCTCTGAGGTCTTTTCCAGCTTTAACATAACATGGCACTGTTATTTTCCTTGGGGCCAGTAAAAGGTCCAGAAAATTTTTTGCCAACTGTTGGTAAATATCCATTTCTGACCCTGCCCCAAGCACTGGATCTTAGAATCACTGAGCAGCAGAGACATCAAAGTCGCTTCGGTGAGTTCCTCTTTTACAAAAGCCAAAGCATGGGGCTGAGAACAACATATTGCACTGGCAAAACTTTTGCCTATGATGAAAATGCAACTTGTAAGCAGCATTTGATGAGGTTGCTGTATTGTAAGGCATTAGGATACAGTGGGGGATGTTAAGTGTTAAGGATGAGCCATCAAAAGGCGATCTAGGTGGTTGCCAGATCTGGCAGTCTGGACTGGATAGGCTGTGGGCATTCCATTCACTGGATATGTTCATCATCTCAGCTCTACTAATGCTCTGCTCAGCCCACCTTATGATAGGACACTGGAAAATGGAAGGTCCGGTATTGGGGTAGAGATTTTGAAATGAGAAGGCACTGTGGATAGAGTACTAGAATTGAAGAGAGGAAGACCAAAGCTCCGATTCTGCTTAAGTCACTTAATTGCTGTGTGACCCCTGGGCAAGTCACTTAACCTCTCTCATCCTTAGTTTCTTAATCTGTAAAATGGGGATAATAATAGTACCTAGCTCCTAGGGTTATTGTGCGGATCAAATGAGTTAATGTATGCAAAGTGCTTTGCAAACTTTGAAGCAGAGATAAATAAATGTTAGCTATGGAAGATAGGTTAGCATTGGTTGACCCTGACAGGAAAAGGTTAAGAGCAAGGCTGGTTGAAAGAGATTACCGACTAAGGGCCATAGGGATGGGTCCTGAATCCCAGTAGGAAGAGAAGAAAAGAAGGGGAGCTTTACCAGGGCATAGATTCACTCTAGGCCTACCAACTTGCTAGCTATGTAATTATGAACAAGTCATTTAATCTCTCATAGTCTCCTTTTACTCACCTGTAACCTGGGCAAAGGAATCTTCTACTTCCTACCTTGAAGGGATGTGATGTTATGAGCAAAATGCTTCATAAATCGTAAAATGCTCTGTGATGTGAGGTGTGTAATGTGGGACTGGATTCAGACAGTGCATAGGAATGGGGGCGAATGGCTCCTTTTGAAGCCCGATGGAACACGGGCACGTTAAGAATGGAACGAGATCTCTGAACTAAGGGAACCATCAGTTTCTATGCATTTTATTAGGTTCTTTGTGAAGCTCTTTCCAACAGGCAAACAAAACCGACTTGTCTTGACAGACCTAAGGGAGTAGTCCCAGGTAATTCTGGGGTTCTGGGGGCTGGAGGAGAAGAGAAATCTCAAGGTAAAAAACCCTAGGAAAAGCATGTGAAAAGCTTTTTGCTTTTTCTTGTTGTGTTTCCTGACTGTCTCTTTCCCTCATGTTTCTCACTTTATCACAAATATCTTCATCGAGCCACTTTTCAGGGATAGGAATTAAAGGCCAGGATGGGAACAAGAGTGAGGGAAAACAGGAGGATTGGTTTCCTAACCCGTGAAATGACTGTGTTGGCCTAAATGACTTCGAAGGTGTCTTCTAGCTCTTAAATCTGTGAGTCGGGAATACTTGAGTCATGCCCAATCTCATGCCCAGCCCCAAACATCAGAGTTTAAAAGCCTCAGCTCATAGGACCATAGCCTTAGGGCTGGAAGGGCCCTTAGAGACCATCAAATCCAATTTCCCCTTCCCTTTCTCAGGTGAGAAAACAGACCCAGAGGGGTTGAGTAACTTGCACAGGGTCACACAGCTATCTAAGTGTCTGAGGCAGGACATGAACTCAGTTGTTGTTGATTGAGTCCAGCAACCCATCCCCTATACCACACTGCCTCTAATTAGGGGTTCTTAACCTAAGATCCATGAATTTTTATTTTTTATTTTGATAACTGTATTCTAACGTAATTGGTTTCCTCTGTAATCCTGTGTATTTTATTTTATGTATTTAAAAGCATTATTCTGAGAAGGGGGCCATAGGTTTCACCAGAAAGGGTCCACGGCATAAAAAGGTTAAGAACTCTTATTCTAGATTTCTCAACTAACTAAACTTCCTTTAGTGGATTGTAAATTTCACAAGGACAGACAATGGATCTTATCTAAACTTTGTGTCCTTAACACCTAGCTCAGGGCTCCATGTATGGTACGTATTGAATAAATGTTTGTTGAGTGAAAGGATGAATGGACAAATATTATAAAATGTTGTGGGCTTTTTACATCATGTGGACTCTCCTTTTGGTCTGCCTTCTGCTTTCCCTGATTTATTGCTTTGGTCTTGATTCTATTTGTGCCCCCTCACCCCTTTACTGCTCTCCTTCTTCCCCCTCCCCTCCATTACCTCTCTACCTAACTACTTTGCTGTATGTGGACATACCCTTTGGGATTCTCTTTTGGCTGACTTATGGCCAACACCTTTATTACCAACAAGTCCCAGCTCTAGGAGAGGAGAGACTATCATTTTTTTCTCTTTGTTATATCCCCAGGGTCTAGTACAAGTGCTTGGTACAGAGGAGGCACTTAATAAATGCTGACTTATTGAGTGTGTCATATGAATTGTGTTGAGTTGGGGCCCTGCTTTTCTCACTAGCCTGGCCATCTTCCTCCTTTGCCCAGCAAAGAGAAGAAAATGAATTGAGAGTGGATGGTATGAATTCTCACCTGCATGGAGATAAGCAGCTATGATATAGGAGAAAAGACATCAGGAGAGAAATCTAGACACTTAGACTCTACTTAACTTTGTGTTTCTCTTATAAAACCCAAACCACAGGTAAGTTTAGGCTTATTTGTAAGTGTCAAATTTTCACACATATATTCACATTTGTATGCATAGTGATTTTGAACTTAGAAATAAACATAAACTTTTTTATCTATTCTCTATCTGTCTACTTATTTTTGATATATACTTATCCAAGAGACATTGTGACATCATGGATATTGAGCTAGACTCCTAATTAGAGGAAGACCTAGCATCAAGCTCTGCCATTGATCCGTACTGGTTATGTGACCATGGATAAAGCACTTGATCTCTCAGTGTTTTGGACAAGTCCCTAAGATTTATAGAGAAGGTGTTGATGTGTATTGGTATAGGAAATTCCTTTGGGAGTTCTAATGATCATGAAATCAAAGGACTGGTTATAACTAATCTGCATTTCCACAAAAAATGAGTCTCTATGGGAGGGGGAATGGGATGGGATTGGAACAGACCTATCATTTCCTGTCTTTGTCTTTGTGTCTGTGTCTACGTCTACGTCTGTGTCTATATCTGTCTGTGTCTGTATCTGTCTATGTCTATGTCTGTCTACGTCTATATCTACATCTACATCTACATCTACATCTACATCTGTGTCTATGTCTGTATCTCTCTATGTCTATGTCTTTCTATGTCTATATCTGTCTATGTCTATGTCTGCCTATGTCTGTCTATGTCTGTCTGCCTATGTCTATATCTACATCTACATCTGTCTATGTTTATATCTACGTCTACGTCTATGTCTATATCTGTCTATGTATATGTCTACTTCTACGTCTATGTATGTATATGTATCTATGTCTGTGTCTGTCTACATCTACGTCTACATCTACATCTGTGTCTATGTCTGTGTCTATATCTGTCTATGTCTACATCTATGTCTGTCTATGTCTGTCTGTGTCTCTGTCTATGTTTATATCTGCCTATGTCTATGTCTATGTCTACATCTATGTCTGTGTCTATGTCTGTCTGTGTCTGTATCTATCTATGTCTATGTCTGTCTACATCTACATCTATGTCTACGTCTGTGTCTACGTCTATGTCTGTATCTGTCTATGTCTACATCTACATCTATGTCTGTGTCTGTGTCTTTGTCTGTATGTGTCTGTATCTGTCTATGTCTATGTCTGTCTATGTCTACATCTATGTCTGTGTCTATGTCTGTGTCTATATGTCTATGTCTACATCTATGTCTATGTCTACGTCTGTCTATGTCTATGTCTATTTCTTTGTCTGTCTATGTCTATATCTGTCTGTCTATGTCTGTCCATGTCTATTTCTGTCCATGTCTATAGCTGTCTATGTCTGTCTATGTCTGTCTGTCTATGTCTATATCTGTCCATGTCTATGTCTGTCTATGTCTATATTTGTCTACGTCTATGTCTACATCTACATCTGTGTCTATGTCTACGTCTACATCTGTCTTTGTCTATGTCTTTCTGTCTATGTCTATATCTGTCCATGTCTATGTTTGTCTATGTCTATTTCTATGTCTGTCTATGTCTATATCTGTCTATGTCTGTCTATGTCTATATATCTGTCTATGTCTATGTCTATATCTATGTCTATGTGTCTATGTCTGTCCATGTCTATAGCTCTCTATGTCTATGTCTGTCCATGTCTATGTCTGTCTATGTCTATATCTGTCCATGTCTATGTCTGTCCACATCTATGTCTATTTCTATGTCTGTCTGTATCTATGTCTATGTCTATGTCTATGTCTGTTTATGTCTATGCCTATGTCTGTCTATGTCTATGTCTGTATCTGTCTATGTCTACGTCTATGTCTGTGTCTGTCTATGTCTACGTCTACGTCTTCATCTACGTCTGTGTCTATGTGTACGTCTACGTCTATGTCTACATCTGTCTATGTCTGTGTCCTATGTCTGTCTATGTCTATGTCTATATCTGTCTATGTCTATGTCTGTCTACGTCTACGTCTACATCTACGTCTGTGTCTACGTCTACGTCTACATCTATGTCTGTGTCTGTGTCTATATCTGTCTATGTCTACATCTTCATCTATGTCTGTGTCTATGTCTATGTCTACGTCTGTCTATGTCTGTGTCTGTCTATGTCTGCATCTGTCTATGTCTATGTCTATGTCTGTGTCTATCCATGTCTATATCTGTCTATGTCTGTCTATGTCTATGTCTATGTCTATGTCTGTCTATGTCTATGTCTACGTCTACATCTATGTCTATGTCTGTGTCTATGTCTACATCTTCGTCTACGTATGTTTATGTCTATATCTGTCTGTGTCTCTGTCTGTCTATGTCTATGTCTGTCTATGTCTGTGTCTTTGTCTGTCTATGTCTGTCTATGTCTACAGCTGTCCATGTCTATGCCTATGTCTATGTCTGTGTCTGTGCCTATGTCTGTGTCTATCCATGTCTATATCCGTCTGTGTCTATATCTGAATATGTCTGTCTATGTCTGTCCATGTCCATGTCTTTGTCTATGTCTGTGTCTGTGTCTGTCTGTGTCTGTGTCTATCCATGTCTATATCTATTTGTCTATGTCTATATATGTCTATATCTGTCTATGTCTATGTCTATGTCTGTCTATGTCTGTGTCTATCCATGTCTACATCTGTCTATATTTGTCTATATCTATATATGTCTATATCTGTCTACGTCTATATCTACATCTGTGTCTATGTCTATGTCTGTCTATGTCTGTGTCTACATCTATCTATGTCTATATCTGTCTATGTCTATTTCTATGTCAGTCTATGTCTATATCTATGTCTATATCTGTCTATTTCTATGTCTATATCTGTCTATGTCTGTTTGTCTATGTCTATGTCTGTCTGTGTCTTTGTCTTTGTCTATGTCTGTCTATGTCTATGTCTGTCCATGTCTATGTCTATGTCTATGTCTGTGTCTATCCATGTCTACATCTGTGTCTATATCTGTCTATGTCAATGTCTGTGTCTGTCCATGTCTATGTCTATGTCTATGTCTGTCTATGTCTGTGTCTATCCATGTCTATATCTGTCTATGTTTATGTCTATGTCTATGTCTACGTCTACATCTACATCTGTCTATGTCTATTTCTATGTCTATATCTGTCTATGTCTGTCTGCCTATGTCTGTGTCTTTGTCTTTGTCTATGTCTGTCTATGTCTATGTCTGTCCATGTCTATGTCTATGTCTATGTCTGTGTCTATCCATGTCTATATCTGTCCATGTCTATGTCTGTCTATGTCTATATCTTTCTATGCCTATGTCTGTGTCTATGTCTCTGTCTGTCTGTATCTGTGTCTACATCTATGCATGTCCATGTCTATATCTGTGTCTATATCTATATCAGCAGAGAAGACTTCTCAGATTACTCAGGTATTACGGTATAATTGATACCATGTATAGTAGGAAGGAAGATGGATTAGGAATCAGAGCAAGGTAGGAATCCTGACTCTTGTACTTATTAACCTATGTGACTTTTGACAAGTTATTTCAACTCATTGAAGCTCAGTTTCCTCATTTGTAGAGATGATAAGGTGTTTGACTTGGGCTGGGAATTGAAACTAGAGATATCCTCTAAGACCTCTCCATCTCTAAGGCTTTTTTCCCTTGTTAGAACTAGGAGCAATAGATAGAACTTGTAGAGGCACAGATTTGGGCTTGAGATACCGTCCTAACCTTCCTAACAATCAGAGTTGTCCAGAATCAGGATCAATTCCCTTTTTACTAGAGGTGTCCAAGCAAAGGCTGGATGAACCCTCAGTCAGGAGTTGTGTGTGATACAGAATCTGGGTCAGGTACAGGTTAGACTTGATACCCTTTAAGCTCTCTTCCAATACTAATTCCAATGTGATTTTTATAGAATTTCCTAGAATTTTCACATCCAGCATTTCATTGAATCCTCACTACAAAACTGTGAGCTAGGAAGCACTGGTTTCATTATCTACATTTTACAGATAGAAAAACTGAGCTTCATAAAGGTCAACTGACTTGCCCAAGATAACAGGGGACAGACCTGGGCAGATTGAATAGGATGTTCCACTAGTCCCTTAGATATGTTTCTAGAAACTTGTGGGCCTCCCTCATACAAGCACACCCCAAACAAGATCCTGCTCCAGTGTTACTTTTTGTCTGTTTGGTTTCTTTACTCAAGCACCCTGCCTCTTTCCCTTGCCTAGCTGGAGGAGATCAGGGCAGAAAAACGGCTTCTTCCCTGGGAGAGCTTGAGTTGATGGTATTGATGGAGGTTAGGGGGGGCAGGTGCAGCTCTTTCTTGAGAGACAGGTCAAATTGGCAGGTGTTTAACTCTCTCCTCTCTGTGTGCATGTACCCACAACATAACATAACCACACAATCACATCATCATGCACAAAATTACACGATGTACAACATACCTGACATTCACTTTCATACACCTAAAGTCACATTTGGTTTTTCTGTACTTTTAAAAAAAATAGCTGTTTCTTTTTCTTTTTTTCTAAATCAAGAAGGATAATCCTTGAGGAATTTGAGCTGTTCCATTGATTCCCATTCAGAAAGTCTTTAAATTTCCAAGTACTGAATTTCAACCTACTTCCCCAATAACCTGCTATGTGCCAGACTCTGTGTCAGGCACATGGGATACATGTTGGATAGTATTGAGGAGATAGAGATGATTGCTTTCTGCCTTTTTTTAAAGCCTTTAACTTCTTAACTCCCCACCTCAAAGAAGGAGCTCCCATTCTAAGCTCTGGTCTGCATATTTAACATTGATCACCTATCTTGACTTTTAACCCATATCCTTAACTTTTAGTTTTCATTCCTCACACAGAGTGCTGGTCCCTGACCCAAAGCCCCTGCTGCAATCCTTAGCTTCTATTCTTAAGCTTTTCCCTGCATCCTTCACACTGGGCCCATATTTGTATTTTTTGCCCTTCTCCTTAATACATAATCTCCATCCTGGACACTGAGTTTTTATCTTGGTTTTTGGTACTCAGGTCTCATCACCAATATTCAGGCTCTTCTGTGTAAAACTCAGTCCTTCATTTCCTTCCTCTGTCCCTCTCCCTGGCCCTTGGGTCTCTCTCCCTAACACTGTGAGGAAATGCCTTGAGGTGAGGGGACACTCAAAATATCTGGAGGCCTCTGAGATGTAGGCAAATCCGATGGGTCCAGTGGAGCGTCAGAGAGTAAAGGAGAGCTTGGATAAGACTGGCTCTTAATGCCCCTAAGGAATGGATCATTTAAAAGGCCTAAGAACCAGTAAGCCTAAACCAATGGACATTTCCGTGAAGACCAAGGACATCTATAATATAGTGGTTTAAAAAAATATTAAACATCTCCAATTGATTTTATTTTAACCCTTATTTTCCCTATAATGTCTAGCAGTAACATTCTCATAAATATACTAAAAAAAGGAGAAAGAAAAAGGTCACATGTTTATTTAAGAGATGCCACATAAGGTGCAAGTTGAAAACTGTGTTTTCAAGTGATAAGGAATAGAGAGTGATCCAAGTGTAATAAGTGGGTGGTGACAACCAATGACTGGTGGTCTCAGGGAAAAGAATCCTCTTTCTCCTCCCCCCAACCCCACCCCATATGGCCCAGGGAACCGATTCAGGACTGAGGCATTCTGGAGCATGGGGACAACAAAGAATGGTATAAAATGCTGGCTTGGAATCCCATTCAGTCAATCAACAAGCATTTATCCAGTGCTTACTGTGTGCCTGGCACTGTGCTACAGGCTGGCTACTTGGGCAGCTGAATTGCCCAATCTGGGATTCATTTCTTTATCTATAAACTAAGGTCGGACTACATGAATGATCTCTGAGGCCTTTTCTAGTTCTAGGACTTGGTGACATTTAAAGAGAGGAGATTATGACAACAGGACATTAAAAACTCTGTAGAAAGCCTGGTTCATGAAAAAGAAAAAAGAGAAAAAAGATCTTTGTTTAAATCTCGACTCCGACACTTGCTACCTCTTTGATCTTGGGCAAAGTATTTTACTCCTGGCCTACATTATCTCTGGCTTTCTTTCTAGCACTAAATTCTAGGATCCCTTAAGCAAGGCATCTATGTAATTGTGGACAGAGTCCCTACCTCTGGCATTGATTCCTGAGTCCCAAGCCCCCATCCCCAGTACTTATCCCCTGTTGATCATCCATGCATGACAAATTCTGCATCTTAACAATCATGAGTACTTAGCTTCTGTCCCATCCACTTAATGTACATACCATGCCCCCATCCCCATTACTGTATTCCTGACCTAGAGCCTTTCCAAACTCAACATGGAAACAAAGACCCCCTTGTCATGATGGTGCCCAGCAGAGAATTAACACACTGTAAACTTTTGGCATTCAAGGGACAGATAGGATTCTGGAGCCCTGGAAAGCCATGCATTTGAGGACAGGGGGTACTTAGTTCCAGGGCACCCTCCCCTCCACCCTAACCTGAGGATATTCACTTACCGGCATGGTCTGGCTGCCGTGCAGAGCGTTAATGGCAGCTTGGGCCTCAGCGTGGGAGGAGTATTTCACAAAGGCACACCCTGGGTAGGAGGAGAGTGATCTGGTGAGAAAATGGAGCTTTGGGACCTTACTCAGCCCCAAACCCTGACCCAAATCATGGGGAGCTGGAGCAAAAGAAGGCACCAGACAATACATGTGGATTGAGAGCTACAGAGACAGGAAAAGAGATGCCAAGGGAGGAAGAAGCAGAGAGGGAGAGACAGAGGCTCTAGCTAGTGGATTACCTCCAGACCCATTTCCTGCTCTCTGGCATGTGGGAGCTTGGACAAACGCATTTCCCTCTTCTAAATTCTGTTCTCTGTCTTCCTTCAGGAAGCCTCCCTCACCCATTTCCACCCATGGCTTCAACAGTGAAAACCCATCACAACACAACCCTTCAGCTCAGTCTGGCAGCAGTGATTTCTGTTTGTGCTTTTCCAGATGTGTTCCATCTCTCTCTGCATAGCAGGAACCCCTTAAAGGTGGGGGCCACATCTCCCTCATCGGATTGGCCCGTCTCTCCTACCTTTGCTGTTGCCATCTGGCCCCCGGAGGATTGTGCATTCCTCAATGTTTCCAAAGGCCTCAAAGAGCCGGCGGACGTCGTCCTCAGATTGTTGCTTGTTGAGCATGCCAACAAAGAGTTTTCTGTCTTCTGGAACAAAATTAGGAGATGCTTACCGGGGTTCCAACTGGGGAGCCCTAAGAGGAACAAGGAGGACTGAGGTGTGATGTTTGAGATTCTCAGTCTCAGACCACCTCGTACCTCTACCTGCTTTGTAGAAAAGTCTAGGACAGCTTCATGAAAAAGCAGATGACAGATCACACCATGGGAAAGTGCTGCAAGGTTTGCTTAAAGGTTCCAGATTCTCCTTCTCTCACTCACCACTCCTGGCCCTACTACACCATCTCTTTCACTTCTGCCACATTGCTTTTCAAAAGAATTAGCATTCCTTAGTTTCAAGCATGATAATACAGAGTAGACCTTCAAACACCCACTTCTATACACATGCACTCTCTTTGTCTCTCTCTGTCTCTCTCTGTGTCTCTCTGTCTCTGTCTCTCTCTCTCTTTCACACACACACACACACAAGCATGCATGTGTGCATGCACAGACATGTCCAGGTTTGTGTGCAGGCATATTCACCACCCTCCCACATGGAACAGAATTACATTTTCCCCAGGAAACCCAGGCCTAATGTAGTTTGATCCCTTATCCAGGGATCAAACATAGCCTTCAGAGCAAAGAGGGCTTTATTTCACCTCTATAAACACATATGCACAAACATATACAAATGCACTCATGCACACTTACCTGCAAATACCCATACAACATATGCAAACACATGCAAAAATGTGTCCCCATGTACATAGGTCTACAGGTATACTCCAAAAGGCATATATTCAGGGCATGCACCCCAACACATATATACCAAAAAACAGGGGCACAAATGAATAGATGGATATACAGAGGACTCAGGGGCACACACCCTCTTCAGGGAGCTCTCTTCTCCCACTGGGAGTTTTTCCTGCAGGCAGAACTTGCCCCTTGTGCACACATATGCCCAAGCACCTGCATGCTGCTGCTTCTCCCCATCCATCCATCATGTTAGATCCACTGATTGAGGCTAGTTCAAAATGACATGATGGAGAAATGTAGAAAAGGTGGTTTGTTCCTTTTGCTGCTTTTCTAACAAATTCTGCTCAGAACTGCCTTTTTTTCCAAGAAGTCTTCCCTGATTGACACCTCCCCCCCCTCCACCCCCTTAACATTTTCTTTTAGCCAGCAGGGATTTTTTTATACCTTATGTATACACTCTCATTTTACATATGAAAAAACTGGGGTAAAAGGCTGTTAAGTGACTTACCCTAGGTCACACAAGTAATCAATATTGGAAGACCTCTGTCTGCTGAGCCAATACTCTTTCCACTGTACCAGGCTGCCTCCCCATCAGACTGTGGTGCTTATTTGCCCCCCCCCACCCCAAGGCCTCAGAGATCTATTCTCCTTATGGGCCTGAGGGACAGGAGCTTTCCTGCTTTCCTCTGGGAAAGTAGGGCAAATCATGGGCAGGTGCACCCTCTCAAACTTGCTACCCTGTAGCAGTGGAAGGGAGCTCTTACATCCAAGATCTCAGGAAGGATCAAGGAACAAGGCCAGGTTCAGTCTAGAACTCTAATTTAGCCAGGAGAGTGATACAGAAGCCAGCTCTGGACTGTTCAGGAGACATCGATCCCTGGAGCCTCAGAGACTTGTGTCCCCTTCTCAAAGCCAGTCTGTCCCTAGTCCAGGACTTTCTCTTCCAGGTTCCCTTAGAAATCTGGATTCCTTTCCATTTTCCCCAGGTTTGGAGTCAGGAAAGGTTTCGTTATAAAATGGGAATTTGGTGCTGGGTGTGGCTTGAGGAGAGGGACATAGAATGGTAGAAGGGAATGGAGCACACACATTAGTTGGGGGAAGCCTTCTGCCAAGATGGCCATAGCATTCTGGGTGGTGTTCTGAGCTACCTTCTCAATCCTCAGATTGACTTGGCCTCTGAGATATGATCCATCTCAGAACAACAAAGCTAAGGACAGCCAGAGAAATGGACAGATGCAGGTGATGAGGCCAGATGGAAGAAGAGAGGGGGCAAGAGAGGGAGAGACAGAGAAAGAGAAGAAATAGAGGCAGAAAAAGGGAAGTGAGGCAGAAAGGACCAATGAGGAAGAAATGGGGGGGGAGGAAAGAATGGAAAGACAGAGACAGAAAGAGAGAGAGAGAGAGAGAGAGAGAGAGGCAGAGAGAGGCAGGCAAAGGTGAAGGAAAAAGTCAACATATTTTCTCTCTCAGAAATGATGATGACATTTCAGATCATATTAAACTTGGGCTTTTAAAGACTCCAGTGGAGGTTATTGAAACTGTGTGTGTGTGTGTGTGTATGTGTGTGTGTGTGTGTGTGTGTGTGGCATGGATGTGCACTTTCTCCACCCCCAGGGATCAATGACTCTCCTCTCACCCAATGCCCCAGCCAGCCTTTGGGGCCAAAGCCTTCTTCTATTAAAGTCCCTGATTAAATGGGATTTGCTGGAAGACAAAGAGGTGAAAACCTGCCAATTGCTAATCTCTAGCCCTCCTGCTTAAAAATTCCATTTTCTTCATTGGGAGAAAAAAAAAAGGAAAGGAAAAAAGGGGAGAGAGAGAATTCTCCGCCTCTGCCTGATTTAAATTCTGGAGCTGCAGCCTGGTCCCCTTCTCCCTCTCCTGACGTCTGAATATATTCCTTTATTATCATTATTACAGCTTTCTGATTGCATTAAAATTCATCCACACGCTCCTCTCCACATTGCCACTTCTCTTTTGCCAGTTTTTTTTTTGCCAACTCTCTCTTCTACCCCACCCTTAACTCCCACCCCACCCCACCCCCACCAAACCTGCCTAGTACACCTCCTTGGAAGCACTTCTAAATTTGGGGCAGGGTTGGGCCTTTGCCTCCTGCCCCTGATCTCTTCAGGGATATGGATCATGAACCTTCTTTGCAGAAGGTTGTTCGCAGAAAAACCTGGCTTCAAGGGGGCCTCCTCCAGGAAGCCTCCCTGGTTAATGCTTATACAATTCTGATGATTGCTCTCCTTGGGATCCCCAGTGTGATCACTTGGCACTCTGCATACATTGTTTGTAGACTACTGTGTAAGATTTTCTCTGTCTTGTGCTGGGAGTCTCTTGCATGTGGGAGTTAAGGGTTCTCTAAGGCTGGGGACTTTTCTTCCTCAGAGGTTTCAGAGGGGTGTGGATTAAGGCCGAGGATGGCTGAGGGAGGGGGGAGCAAGCAAACTGCCTTTGGCTGGTCTCTCTATTGATGAATATTAGGAATGAACACAACTTTGGGGATAAAGAAGTAGAAGAGCTTTGGAGCTGGGGGAAGAGGATGGTGGCAGCCAGGACCTCTCCTCACTCATAATCGAGAACCCAAGATGGACAACCTTCATATTCCCTCCTTTCAATACACTGCCTCTTTTGATTCACATTGCTAGTCACCAACCACATGCATGTATTGGGATGAATGATGCCAATAATGCCAAAGTTTGGGATTTGAACTCTATCCTGACCAGTCAATTTCTTGCCCAGTAAAACTCCATTCCTTGGGCTGAGAGAAAGTTTTTAATCTCAGTTACTGACTGACCCACCTAATCCTGGGCGTGATCTAACCCTTTAACCCCAACTGGCTATTTCACAAACCTTGGACATAGGTCACAAGGGGAAAGGTTCAGCATAGCATATCCCCATACCTGGAAATTCAGTTTAAAGTCCATATCACAATGATAGGTCTCAGGCATCATGAACTTACATGAAAGATGCCTAATGTCAACTCAGTACAAACATGGGCAGAGGTGAATTGATGATGCTGGCCTCTTATCCTTTGATATGTCTATTTACATATATGCAGGCTTCCTCAGCCTAGGTCAAGAAGACACCAATGCCCAAAATCACCTTGTTTCAACTGAACTCCTCAAATTACAGAATCTCAAAGTTGTCAGAGACTTTAGGGGCTATCCAGTCCAACCTGTTGTTGGACTAGAAGTTCCTCTTCCAGGTATCTGACAAGTCATCCAGTCTTTACTCAAAAACCTCCAGGGAGGGGGAAGCCTATGGCTTCCCAAGGCAGCCCATGCTACTTCTGGAAAGCTTGTTTTTAGGAAATTTTTCCTTGCCTCGAGTCTAAATTAACTTCTTTTAAGTTTTCTCTATTGTTCATGGGTCAATAGGACCCTGATTTCCTGCTTTCTGAAGCCAGATAATACAAATATGTTCCTTTTGCCACATGGTGACCCTTGAAAGCAGTTACCATAGGGGCATCTAGGTGGTACAGTGTGATATAAAGCACAGGCCTTGGAGTCAGCAGGACCCGAGATCAAATTTGGCCTCAGATACCTACTAACTGTGTGACCCTAGGCAAGTCACAACCCCAATTGCCTCAAAAAACAAAAGCAGCCAGCATGTCCTTCCTGGGTCTTCAGACCTCCAGACTAAACATTCTCAGTTCCTTCAGCTGATCCTCACATGCCATTATCTCAGGACCCTTCACCATCCTTTTTGACCTCATCTAGACCTCAGTTTCCTATAATGGGATGCCCAGAAATGATCACAATGTCCCCTACACGGTGTGACAAGAGCAGAGGAAACATCACCTTCCTAGGCCCGAATCCTGTGTCTCTTTTCAAGCAGTCTAAAATCACATTGTCTTTTTGGCTCTTATACTGCATTGTTGATTCATATTGGGCTTGATGTCTGCTTCAATGCCTAGATATTTTCTCAAATGAACTGCCAGTTAGCCATGCCTCCCTCATCTAGCACTTGTGACATTGATGTTTTGGACCCAAGTGTTAGATTTTACATTTATCCCTATTAAATGTCATCTTAATCTAGAGTCAGCTCAAGGTCCTAGCCTGTCAGATCTTTTTAGATTCTGATTCTATTACCTAGGATGTTAGCTGTCCTTTCTAGCTTTTTTGTCACCTGCAAATTTGATAAGCATGCTAGCTGTGCATTAATTTAAGTAGTTGATAAAAAGGTTAATTAACAAAGATCCCTGGGACACTTCACTAGAGACCTCCTTCCAAGGTTATATTGAACAACTGATGACTACATTTATGTTCCAGATAGTCTATCTATTCTGAATATCTAGTGGCACTGCTGTCTAGCTCATGTCTCTCTGTCTTGTTTACGTGAACATGAGAGACTTTGTCAAATGCTGGGTTAAAATTTACATAAATATATTTAATAGCATTTCCCTGATTTACCCATCAAAAAACCCAAAACAAATGGGGTACAACTTACTCTCGATAAGTTGAACATGTCCAAGGCAGAACTCATCACCTTTCCCCACAAACTGTTTCTGTGGAGGTTATCACCATCTTTTCAGACACTCAGGTTTGCAAGCTTAGGACGATCCTCAGCTCTTCCCTCTCCCTTTCCTCTCACATCCAGTCAGCTGCTAAGTCTTGTCAATTCTTTCTTATCAATATATTCCACATCTGTCCCTTTCTGTTTACACAAACCAAATGTTATTTCTAAAGCCAGTGATATGTTAGAGCCAGCATATCATACTGGATCACATATTGGATCATACGGGATCATACTGGATCGGCTGTTAAATTTTCAGTCTGAGCACTTACAATTCAGAAATTGGCAAATGCTACAAATTAGACTTAATTTATTATTTTGTTGGCTTTTTAGACTTAAGGAAGCAATAGGAAAAAAAACTTAGTGCAGATTAAACTTACAAGTGTGCTGTGTATACATTTTTTGGAGGAAAGAGTCCATTGTTAAACATCCACCAGCACACCCTTCCCTAAAGCACAGGTTTGACCATGTCACTTCTCTGTGCCAACAGCTTAGTGCCTCCCTACAGTTTGTAGGATAAAATAGAAACTCCTCTGAGGCTTTTAAAGCCCTTCACAACCTACTCTAAGGCTCAACCAACATCTCTTTCAACCCATTGATATCCTAGGCAAATTGGCCTCTTGGCTAGTCCTCCTCCATGTTGTTGTGTCTCCTGACTCAATACGTTTGCATAGGCTGTCCCTTAATATTTAGGATACTCTTCCTCCTTACCTCTGCCTCACAGAATCCTTCCTTCAGAGCTCAGTTTATACCACCTCCTTCAGGAACCCTATCCTAATTTCCTTAGTTGCTAATACCACCCTCCCCCTTGAAATTCTTTTGTACATACTTTTCATTTATTTAGTGCTTTAAAAGCTGTTTTCCCTGATAGAATGTAAGCTTCTTGAGGGTAAGGATTGTTTCATTTCTGTATCCTTTGTTGCTCAGCACATGGAAAGCATTTCACAAATGCTTGTTGAATTGAATTGATGCTATGCTGCATTGTCATAATCGCTCCTTCCTTTTCTAGGTGTTCACTAACTATCCTTTAAAAATATAATCAAGAATTTTACCACAGATATAAGTCAGGCTCACTGGCCTATAGTTTTTAGGCTATATTCTTTTGCTTTTTGAAAATCTGGACATTATTTGTCCTTATCCAATCCTGTGGCCTACCTTGAGCTCCCCAGTTTTTCAAAGATCAGTGACAGTGACTGAGAACTTATATTTAGGTTGACATGGGAAACCTGGATTCTTGCATTTCTAAAATATCAGTGCCTAGAAGTTTGTCTAGAGCACATTCTTATAGCTCATAAATGTCCATATTTTTCTTTTTTATTTTTAAGAAGATGTGGAATGCTTATCTTACGATGATATGAATCCAAACAGCTTATCTAAGATCTTTATGGAATATAGGTTTATTGGGTAAGCTTTGCCTTGGCCTAAAAATTTCTGAAACTCACATTTGCTGATCTTTTAGTACCCTGAAAGGCTATTTTTTTGGACTTGCTGACTTGAACTTACCGGTGGCAGACAGGTGCTCCTTTAGTATGGAATGGCAGAACCAATATATACTACAGATGGGGACAGGGGTCATTTGGCCCATCATCATGGGCCCTTTGCGTTTTGGGGGACTAACTAGAGAGATTATGTACCTGGGGCTTTTGTTATTGGATAGCCTCATTTTCAAGCTATTTCACCTTTTCTTTTAGACTGCAATTATGTGTTTGTGTTTGTTTATTTCCTTAAAAGTCATGTCAGTTTATTTTTCATAATTTTTGATTGTTGGAATGTTCAAGCATTTAATATCTAGTGTATTACTGAATTTTTTACAAGAATTTATGTTTAGGTTGAGAAGATAAGTTTGGATTCTTGCATCCCTAGAAGTTTGTCTGGAACACACTCTTATAGCTCATAAATGTTTATATTTTTCTTTTTCACTCTTAAGATGATGTGGAATGCTTGTCTTATGATGACATGAGTCTAAACAGGTTGTCTAAGATCGTTATAAACTACAGATTTCTAGGATAAGCTTTGCCTCTTGACCTAAAAAATTCTAATAATCAACCCTAATTGTTTAATCTCTTTTTTGAGAGGCCTAAAACTCTGTGAAATTTTTCTGAGTTTTTTTCTTCTTTAAGGTGACCTGCTTGTCCAAGTGAAGGGTGAGTTAGAAACTCCATTTGGATTGCCCTTACAGTGGCAGGGATCCATTGAGGGAAATTTTAGGCTCCCATTGATCTAGTGACCCAGAGAAAATCTGTCTGTACCTCCAAGGGGGTGTCTGTGGTAGGTAAAAGTAGAACCAAAATTATTTCTCCCTATTCCCCCATCAAATATAACAGATACATTTATCAGGTGAGAACATATCTCCATTGCTTACTAGATTTGAACAAGATCTGAACACCTTCCTTGGTGAAATAGAAATTTGGTATGGATTAGTCAAGGAATTTGTTCACACTCCATGGCATCTGTATTAAACCATCCAACTAGTTGGAAGCAAGGCTAAGGTTCTCTATTGCTTTCCCTTCCCTCCCAGTCTCTCCCCACCCCTGGCATCTTTTTCTCAGGGGTATGTTGCCAAACAATGGATTACCAATCTCTGATTCCCACTAACTGAGCACTTGAGATGTGTTCTCACCAGATAAATGTATCAGGGCTACCTGGGGTAGGGTGATTTTAACCTTATCTTGTGTTTCTGTACTTTATGGTCTAAAGATCATTCTCCAAGGCAAGCAAAATAAGAATTGAGTTCAATTCAACAAAATGTATCACGTGACTAGGTCCTTGAGGCAGAAAAAACAAAAAGAAGACACAGACCCTGTCTTCAAGGAATTTATAACCTAATAGGAGGCCAAGACATATCCATGATTATGCTACACCAAAGTAAAGTATGACAAGGACAAAGTCCCATAAGAAGTCTGGGAAAGCAGGGCATCAGGGAACACTTCCTGTAGCATGTGGTATCTGACCAGGGCCTTGAAAGGAGAGGCTTTCAGTGGGTGGCTGTAAGGAGGAATTATGTTCTAAGCATGGAGGATGGCCTATAGGAATGCAAGGAGGAAGACGGAAAAAGCCATAACAAAATTAGGGAGAAGTAAAAAGTTGTGCACTTGGCTGACTGGGAGTATGTCTCATCAATAGAAACAGGGAAGGGTAGATGAGGTTTGGTTTGGGTAAGATATAAGAAGTGCCATTTTGGACAAGTTGAGTTTGAGATGTCAATAGGATAAGCAGGTTGAGATATTCAGTGACAATATTGGTTTGGACTTCAAGACTATGTAATCAATCATCTGCAGAAAGATGATAACTGAACCCACTCAAGGTACTGTGATTATCAAAAGAAAAAATATATATAGAGAAAAGATGGTCCAAGACAGAGCTTTAGGGGGATACCCATTTTAATGTGTGGGAAAAACATCTAGCGAAGGAGAAGGAAGGACTAATCAGAAAGATAAGAGAAGCTGAGGAAGGAACAAAAATCAAGCATAGGCCAAAGCAAGAGGTGGGTGGGGATAATAGTGCCAAATGCTGTGGAGAGGTCAAGAATAACAACTTTTAAAAGGCCAATTTAAAAGGAATTCAGTAGCATTCAGATTTCATCAGTTAGATCCTACTTCATTTCAATGTCTGGCTTGAAGCATCCATTAATATTTAAATATGTACAAGTAGGAGATAGATAACTTTGAATCTTAAAAAGGTATCTATCCTATAAATGTTATCTAGTAGTAAGTAGTAGTAGTAGTTGTAGTAGTAGTAGTAGTGTAATAGTAATTAATTTGTTTGATCAGATGTTAAGTAGATCCTAGTAACCTAGTGTTAAATATAGAACTCTGTCCATTGGTGAAAAGGTGTGAATTCCCCTGTGACTTGGAAGAATGTTATTGGCTGAGACACTCCCCTG
>CM053594.1:271721074-271735717 GCA_028646575.1 Pseudocheirus occidentalis
AGGTGATTTTTCTTTTGTTCCTTGTTTTAAATATTGTGTCTTTCTGAAATAAGATATAATATAGAGACTTTCCTTGTTCTGAAGATTGTATATAATATTGTGAACTGTTGAAACTGTGAACATTGTACTGAATAAAGATTTGTAATGGAATAAACAGAGTGTTCACTAATACTGTGTAATCCGAATCTTAAAAGCTCCTCACAGTAATATTCTCTCAGAAATCTACTGCTGATTGGCTTTATAAGTAGTAATAGAAATTAGTAGTAGTAATAGTAGTGGTGGTGGTAGTAGTAGTAGTAGTAGTAGTAGTAGTAGTAGTAGTAGTAGTAGTAGTCAGAAGACTTGAGTTCTAGCATAGGAACTGCTTCTGACTTTCTGCGAATTTTGGGTGAGTTACTTAGCTCCAAGGCCTCATCTTTGTCATCTATAAAATGAACATCTGTGCTACCCATCTCAGGAGGAAGTTTGTGAGATCAGACAAATTAATGGATGTGAAAGTATACTGAAGAATTATAAAGTGCTATACATATGTAAGAGATTATTTATTATGATGATGATAATTACTCATAATATTAATAATCCCATAAATTTTTCTTTTTAAGAGTGAGTTTTCCTTGTCCATGGCAGCTGGATGGCTACCACTTTTCAGAAACTTCACCACTGATTTATGTGCTAGGGTACATACATTTTGGAAGAGAAAGCTGTAAGGAAAACTTCCTAACACTTTGACTCTAGAGCTATCCAAAAGTGTAATGACCTGCATTCCCCCAGGGAAGGTTTCCAAGTGGAAGCTTGTCAGTGGTATTATTGAAAGGCTTTTTGATGGAGGACAGGTTTGAGTTGTTAACCTCTGAGGTCCATCCAAGTCTCATAACATTCTTCTGTCATACTAAGAATTTGGGTGAATCAGGTTCTGCGGATTGGGAAAGGTGATCCCCTCCTACCTCTGACTTTGGACCTAGCTCCCTGGTGCTAAAGGACCCATTTTACAGAAGAGGAAATTGAGGATTAGTTGGTGAAGCATGTCTTTGGCACCTTTGCCCCTGTGTATTCCATTACACCCTCCCCACTTTTTTAATTCCTTTTCTTCTTAGGTTTTCTTCTCAGGTTTTCGAAAGCCTCTCCTTTCTTCACAGGTACCTAGAGCCCTCATACTATTTTTTTTCTTTCTTGTCATAGAGAACATCTTTCTAATTAGTTCATTCACAAAGAGAGACTGATTTCATAAACTCCCCTTCCTAGAAGGAGGTACCTATAAAATCCCTAGTGAGGGAGGGAGGGGGAGAGGGAAAGGGAGAGAGAGAGAGAGAGAAAGAGAGAGAGAGAGAGAGAGAGAGAGAGAGAGAGAGAGAGACTGAGAGAAGGGAGGGGGGAGACAGAGACAGAGACAGAGAGGGAGGGAGGGAGAGAGAGAGACAGAGAGATAGAGACTGAGAGACAGAGAAGGGAGAGAGAGAGAGAAAGAGAGAGGGAGAGAGAGAGAGAGAGAGAGAGAGAGAGAGAGAGAGAGAGAGAGAGAGAGCAATGTTTGACCCAAAGAAAGGAGATATTAATGGTGGAATTTCAGGCATTGTGGCAGGTTTGGTGTAGGCAGAAATCTTTTTGGCTGGGAGCCTTCCCGTGGCCTTTTGCATCACAGCATGTAGGGAGCATCTGTCTGTCTGGACTGTAGACCTAGACAAGCCCTGGGGCTGGGAAGGGGGGTGGGGAGCTGTGGGTGGGCAGTAGCAATGCCAGTTGGTTTGCCAAATGCTGGCGCCCCAGCTCTAATGCTCAATTTCGGGTTTAATTTTCAAAATTTGATTCGCTCATTACCATGGGCATTAAACAATATTTCCTGTTTAAGTATGAATGGGCTGCTCCGCCTGATGGGGACGAGTGCTCAGATGGTTAATGCCTTTTATAGCTGCAATAGACTTTTACTGTTCTCTCCCCTCCAGCTGCTGTGCTTTCAGGGAGAGGAGGAGGCAGGGGTGAGGTCCTAGGAGGAAGAGAGAGAGAGCAAGGGGCCTAGGGAGCAAAGGGGAAACTGAGAGCAGGGGAAATCCAGGCACCTCTGAGGAAAACTCAGGGGTGTGATTAGAGGAAATTTATTTTTAGTGCTGTGGGATTTGGAGACCTGAAGAAGGCTAAACTTGGAGAGCCAAGGAAATCAGGCCCAATGGGAGCTCAATCTGGAACAGGAATAGGGATAAGGGAACAAAGTGACTGACTACTTGAGGGGCAGAAGATGCTCAGGGATGGTTGATGATCTGGAGAAAGAGGGCAGAGAATCTGGCCTCCTCCGTAGATCTCAGTCAAGAAGGCCACAGACGGTGGAGGAATGGGGCAGAGTCAGGGATTGCACAGAGGTTTCTAGACTTTAGGGAACAAAGAGCTGAATCTAGGGATTTTTGCTTCCAGGAAGAGGGACATGGGATGGAATCTGGGGGCTTAGTCTTTTCTCACACTGGAATTGTGGGACCTTCTATTGTGCCAGCTGGTAGAAGCTCTCTAAGACAAAAAACATAGGGGAGGGGGATTCCATTCCTTCAGGACAGAGCAGATGGCAGAGTCCCAAACCATTGGAATCCAGCAGTGATAGGGGAAGCTGGGAGACTGAGGTGTGTTTTGGGGGAGCTCTTCCTGCTCCTGTCAGGGAGGGTCTCCTAAGGTGGCCCGGGCCGTGATATTCTAGAACAGTTAATTCACTGAAATGAACTGAAAGACAGAAATTATAAGGCTCAAATGGAACCAGCATTTGGATTTTATTCTCTTTGAGATTATTTGCTTTTGGCTGTTTAAAAAAAAAACAAACACCATTGCGATTATCAGTGTTGCTGTGCCCATCCGCCAGCACAGATAACTGAGAAGTGACTAGGCTATTCTCTCCTATCTCTTCTTCAGTAGTAAAAAAAAAAAAAAAAGTAAGAGTAGACAGCAGATACAACTTCGCCTCCAGTCTTCGACCTTGCTTCTCTCTTGCTATTGGAAAGTCTGCCTTTCCTTAGCAGATACTCAGCATTCCCATTCTCCCAGGTGTAGGATGAGGAGTTTGGGGGTGATGGCAAGTTTGTGAGTGGTAAAATTTGCACAAACAGGCTCTGAAAGTCTAGAACCCCTATTAATTCTCTGCCTAGGGGATCATTTGCCATACTGGAAATATCTTTTCCCTTCTAAGACTGGGGAGAGTGAAGAGGCAACTGACATGTGGTTGGAGACCCCCACAGCAATGTTTTGAAGTGAAATTTGCTCATGGTGACCCAGTACCCCTCCATCTCTCTGTGGTACCTCCATCCTTACATCAAGCATTCTACTCTTTGGAAACATTCTGACATCAGCCATTTACACCTCAGAATAATGTAGATTATAAAAACATTTTATCAAGTTCTATAGACTGCTTCATGCATTCTAATCAGTCGATAGTAAGCCCACTTCAGAACCAGGAAGAGCTGGGTTTAAAAGTCCCATTTCTGATTCATCCTGGCTATTCCATGCTTGGCAGGTCTTTTAACCCTTCCATGCCTGGCCCTCTAAGCTGCAGAGTCATTGCTGAACTACATTGGTAGATTGGGGAGTTTCCTCACTGGGAATTCCATATACCAAAGACATCACAGGTCCAGTCTAGAAAAGCACGAATGTAGGTCACTGCATTTGCTCAGCCGGGAGGTTTGTACTTTGGCCTGATCTCTCACTGGGGAATGATAGGCTGCGTCTCATGACAAGAATTTTCAGCACTGAGAAGTGAGTGGGAAAGAGACTTTCAGGTAGGAGGGAGGGCTTTCAAAAACGCTTAAAAAATCACACCAGAGGATGTAGTTGTCTCTTCAACCTTCCCCACGGTCTGGCTGAGGGGGCTTAAAACCTCAGATCAGGAAGGAAACTCTGGAATTGTCTAGTCCAGAAGCCACATGTGCTCTTCTAGGTCTTTTGATTGATTCCAAGTTTTACAGAACAAATCTTTTTATTAAGGGGATTATTGATTCAGTCAAAGTACTGCACTTGAGGACCTAGAGGGGCCACATGTGGCCTCAAGGTTGCAGGCTCCCCACCCCTGGTCTAGTCTAAACTCCCCCATGAAGTCAGATGACTGACCCATAGTCACTTATTGGGGGACTTTGGGGTGAAAGGTTGTGGGGAGAAGCAGAATTTTAACCTGGGTCCTATAATGCCAGATATTAATAACTGGCATTTAGACAGTGCTATAGAGTGTACCAAGTGCTTTACTTGTGCTCTCTCCTTGGAGTTTCACGGCTTCCCTGTGAGGCAGGTACTGTAGGTTTTAGTTCCATTCTACAGATAAGAAATCAGATTCAGAGAGGTTACTTCTGACACAGCTAGTAAGGGTCAGAGGCAGGGTTTGAACTTGAAACTCCTAACTCCAAGTCTGTGCGCTGTCCATTATAGCATACTGCCCAGGTCCTACTGATGAAACCAGGACCCCTGTGCACCTTAGAGCTGGGGCTTGGACTGGGAAGAAAGGGACAGGCTCTTGATGAGGTGAAGGCTGTGTGAATCAGGGACAAGGACTACACCGCACCTGCCTGGGTAGGCATTTGTCATTCCTTGGCTACAAAGAGGAAGCCCAGGGAGCAATTTTTCCCTGGGACAGATCTAGTAAAGGCTGTTTGTCTTAATTAAGGCAATGGCCTATTGCATAACTCACAGCATGGGGCAGTCTGCAGGAATTGACAAGGCGTCCTCATAAATCCCTGCAAGCCATAATAATATTGCAGCAGGCAAGGCCACTGGGTAGCCTAGGCCAGTGCATCCTAGTGGGAAAGGAAGGAGGCAGAAAAAAATGGTGGAATGCAAGGGGAGGAGACTTCGGAAACAAGGAGAAACAAAAAGAGGAGACAGGGAGAGAGGGAGAGGAGAGTGTGTGTGTGTGTGTGTGTGTGTGTGTGTGTGTGTGTAAGAGAGAGAGAGAGAGACAGAGAGACAGAGAGAGACAGAGAGAGACAGAGAGAGAGACAGAGAAAGAGATTCAGAGACTGCAGGGGTTACAGAATGTGATCCAGCAACCCCAGCTGGGCCTATCCCTGAAAGGTCAGTTCATGGGCCTTGGGTCACTTCTGCTTCTCATTCTCCATCTGTGCGCTGGCGTCGAACTCATAATTTCTATTAATAGAATCACAGATTTAGTTAGAGCTGGAAGGTACCTCAGAGGCCAACAAGTCCATTCTCCTTATTTTACAGATGTGAAAATGAGACCCAAGGAGGTTAAGTGACCTGAGGTCGTACAACTAAGAATTACCCAAGGTAGAGTTTAAATTCGGGTCCAGCACCCCACCTGGCTGCCCCACTAAGGAATGAGTTTGTCCTCACCCCTGTATGTGCCCCCAATTCTTAGCCCTCCCCTGGTTGGGGAGACGGAGCTCTCTGGTTAGGATACAAAATTCACATACCTGAAACAGAGAGAGTCATAGAGCGTGGTGTAAGATCAGCTACTAGCCTCAAGTATCAGAGGACAGAGAAGGGAGAGATTGGTATGGACTGAGGTAGTCAGGAAAGGCTTTGTGAAGCAGGTGCAGGGCTGTCTACGGTCGTCCTGATCTATATCTGGCCACTGAACCCAGATGGCTCAGGAAGACAAAGTGAGGCTAGTGACTTTGCACAGTCCTGCCTCACTTACATCCAATTCACTTGCATGTCATGACATCACCTCCCTGATGTCATGGTTCTCTTTGAGAATGAAGGACAAGCAACAACTTGAAGAAGGCAGGATTTGAACCTGTGGCCTTGAAGGATATACAAACTTTGGATAGGCACAGCAATAACAGTTACAGAAGCAGAAATGAGAAGGTATGGGAGAAATATTTGTTGGCATCAATGCGATTGCTCTGGTAGGTCAAAAATTCTAAGCACATTTAATCTTTTTTTTTTTTTTCATTTTTCTCTGCCTTCCTTTTTTACTTTTTTTTTTTGGAGGGGGAAAGGCAGGGCAGTTGGGGTTAAATGACTTGCCCAAGGTCACACAGCTAGTAAGTGTTAAGTGTCTGAGGCTGGATTTGAACTCAAGTCCTCCTGACTCCAGGACTGGCACTCTATTCACTGTGCCACCTAGCTGCCCCAGCACATTTAATCTTAAGCAAAGTACTTTCACTGCTCTGACCCTCAACTTCCCCATCTGTAAAATGAAGGGGTTAGACCAGATCTCTAGGGTCTCTCACAGAGCTAATACTCTATGAATCTGTGATCTGAGGTGGTTACCCTTCTCCCACCTCTGTCTTGAAAAAACAATCTTCAGTGTCAGTTTGGACAAGAATTTTGTGCTTATGTGAGTGAGGGTGCTTGTTCCCATTCAGCCAACCCACTTGTAATTCCTTTTCTTACCTGAGCCAGATCCCAGTACTCAATAAAAGAGCTGCTCTTCCCTCAGAAGAGGGATGATGGAGGATTTTAACTCACCACCTCCAAGAGCCAGCAAAGGCTGAGTTGTGGCTGAGTTGGTTGTGGCTCAGTTGAGAGCAAAGGGTTGTGGTTGAGTTGAGAGCATTAAAGTTCAGCTTATGGAAGAACTGCTCTCTCTTTTCCCCCACTTTCACTGGTATTTACATGATTAATTATTCTAATTCACATAGCATTTTAATGTTTATGAAGACTTTCTTCTGACAATCTTAGGAAGTAAGTTGACCAAGAATCATTAAGGCCATTTAACAGATGAAGAAAGTGAGACTTAGTGACTAGCAGGGATGAGGAACCTGCAGCTTTGAGGCTAGGTCCTCCTGGTGCAGCCTTTTGACTGAGTCCAGATTTTGCAATGCAAATCCTTTCATTAAGGGCCTTTGTTCTATGAAGTTTAGATTCAGTCAAAGGGCTGCACTTGAGGACCTAGAGGGCCACATGTGGCCTTGAGGCCACCGGTTCCCTACCCCTGCTCTAGGTCATACATTCAGTAAGTGGGGAAACTGGAACTCAAACTTCCCCTTTTCATTCCAAGTACAGTGCACCTAGAGCTACCTGACTTTCCCTTTCACTATAGTGGCTCCACTCGGGATCATAGTTGCATTATCCTAGGATTTAAAACATCTTTCCTTTGTCTCTGGTAATGTATCAGTTAATTAAGGAATGAAGCTTTAAGGCAGGGTTTTTTTAAACTGATATTTTGTCTCATGGACCCCTTTTGCAGTCTGATGAAACCTATGGAAACCTTCTCAGAATAATGTTTTTAAATATTTGGAAAAAATATTCATCAGTTGGAGTCAGTGAAAAGAAAGACTTTTTTCTTTGCCATCCAAATTCTATTCACAGACCACTTTGTGGATCCCTGGACTCTAGCTTGAGCACCCCAGATTTTACAAACAGCTTTTCTTGAGAGCATTTCCATTTTAGCTGAGACCTTCAATGCCTTGATCCAAAGGCATGAGCCTCTAATGGTTTAATCTTAGACCCTGCAATAGGTGAAGAGGTTGGGGGAAGGATTGGATACAGGAAAAGGCCATCTGGATGCCCTTATGTCACATCAAGAAGTCAGCTTCTCCTCCTGTGTAAGACTAGGCAGACTCCTGAAGATGGACTCCAGAGTCTCAGGGCTGGCTCTGATTTTGAAGACACTTGGTATTGTCCAGATATTTACTTAGGGATTTCTAAAAAGAATGAAGTTCCCTTTGCTGGCCAAATACTTTTACTTGGCAAGTAGAATTTCTTCTCTCAGGGTATAGGAGAAGGAGGCAACAAGTGTAATGGAAAGAGGGTTGGGCATTCAGAAGATCTGGATTCAAATCCTGCCTTTAACACTTATTAGCTGTGTGACTATAGACAAGTCATATAACCTCTCTGTGCCTCAGTTTCTCACCTACCTCACAGTGATGTTGTAAGAAAAGTGCTAGGTATGCTATAGAAATGCTATCATCATCATCATTATCATCATCATCATCATCATCATCATCATCATTTTTTAACCAAACCTGTGATTTCATCCAATTAGAGGCTCCCAACGAGAAACTCCTTCTCCTAACGCAGAGCAACACTTCATTGCAACTTGTGGTTTTTGAGAGTTACTTGGGCACCAAGAGATGTCAGGTGACTTTGGGGGCTCACACAGCCAATGTGCCACAGGGGTGAGAATTAAACCCAACTCATTGTGTCTTGGAGGCCAGGGCTCTATTCCTTCTTCTCTACTAACTCTCATTGCGATTATAATGAGCACAGTGTCTGACGAAGAGCAGGCAGTTAATAAATGCTTCTTATTCATTCATATATTATATAATAACACAATAGACTTGCTATTATTATTGATTGAATGTTTTACTTTTTCATGGTACCAGCTTTTCTCATTGATCAGGCAGAGTGGGAAGTCAGCTCTCATTTCTCTGGGAGGTCAGGGGACTAAAAATGAAGGGGAATGGGCTGGTTGGGAGTCCCTGCCCTGGAGGTCCTCCTGTAGGAGGGTGCAGACCTGAAGTTCATGCTCCTGGGCCTGTTTGGACCCTACCAAGTTTGAAGTGGTATAGGGAGGAGGGAGAATGGGAAAGGATGGAAGTACAGGAATTAGTGGTTGTTGATCACGCTTATAATTTGATTTGCGCCTGATGACTAGGTTGCCCAATAGCCAGGTAAAGGGCCTTGGTGGTCACAGTGTCTAGGCAGCCACCTTCTGGCACTGGGGATGGAAGGTGTGAGGCATGCCAATGTGCTCTAATGCTAGGTTTATACAAGCATTTGCATTAAGGAGGAAATGGGAAGATTGCACTGTTTACATACGTTATGTCAACTGACTTAATATGTGGGCTCATACATATTTTCCATTCTGATCCTGACTTGTCATCTTCCAGGTGAGCACATGCAGGGGGCCTCAAAGAACGGAGGCCAGGAGAGCAGAGGCCTCAAAGGCAATCTACCTCAGTCTTCTGTCTCTACATCTGTCCTATGCATAAGCAAGTAGTAGGAGAAGAGTCAGCCAACAAACCTATATTGAGTACCTACTGTGTGCTTGGGCCTATCCTTACTCATATTTGGAGAGACAGAAGAAGACTCTCTCTGTAGGTCACTGCTGGTCTAAGTAGGGAAGCAAGGCTTATATACACAAAACAGCAAGATAGAAGATATAGTGTGACATTAAGACACAGCCATGTATCAGCACAGTGCCTGGTATATAATAAGTTTATAATAAATGCTTGCTGACTGATTGATTAAATCCAAGATTGCACAGCTCAGGTTAAGTGCTGCAGTAGGTCAGAAAAAGGAGGAATCAATGTGATTTGGAATGGTCAGGGAGGGTTTAATGGAGGTAGTAGGAAATGGGCTGCACCTTGAAGGATGTCTAGGATTTGTCTAGGCAGTAAGGAGGTAGAAAGGCATGTCAGGCAAGAAAAAGAAAGGTAAGAGCAAAGGCACAAAGGTGGGAGTGACTCTTACCTTTCTGAGGGTAGTGAGGAGTTTAGCGTCACCAGAGGGAAAGGGTGTGCAAAGGGATGTGCCCTAGAGTGCTGAGGAATCAACTGATTTCTGGTTCATGGTGTATCCTAGCCCAAATGGCATTATGCAAATATTCCTAACACCAGCCAGCCTCCTCCTTCAGGAAGCCCTCTCAGGTGGCTCCCAATATGGATGATCCCAAGGATCTTTTTGTATCTTGTTTCAAAAATGTCTTTACTCTTGACTTTTATGTATTCTAAACAGTGAAGCCAATATATTTGCACCTTAGTCACCATGGAAAGTTGCTCACTTTTGCAAAAATCCATCTCTTTTCACAGCAGTATTTTCCCCATATTGCTAGATATGGCTGAGATACATTGAACATAATCTCAGTAGATTCAGAATTGCAGGTGACCCTAAGGTCAAGGGAAAGATACAAGGTAGGGGTAAATAGTCTGCGGCATATTACCAACAACGTCTTCCATATAAGAAATGGTGAAAGTCATCATCAAGGACATGTTCCACAGCCAGAGAGAAGGACAACAGCTGGACAGCCTGAATGTATCCAGCAATGGTAAAGACTTCATGGAGCGTTTCCAGGGCATTGAATAGAGCAGGGATTCTTAACCTTTGCTGTGAGTCATGGATCATTAGGCAGTTCACTGAAGCTTGTGGACCCCTTCTCAGAATGATATCCTTAAATGCATCAAATAAAATACAAAAGATGACGAAGGAAACCAGTTATATTGAATATTTGTTCTCTCTCTAAAGGCAAGTTCATGGGCCCTGTGAAGAATGCTTGGGGCAAACATACCATCTATGAAGCAGTCACAGGAGGACCTCCTGACAGAGAGATGATTGAGTGAATATTGAGACGTATTTTGAGGGGACATGGCCAATGCAGAAATTTGTTTTGCTTGATTATAGATGTTCATAACAGGGGATTTATTTTGCTTGCTTTCTCAATTGAGGGAGGGACTGGACTAGAGAGACACATATCTTTGATTAAAAAAAAATTCAATTTAATTTTAAAAAAAGAATCCATGGGAGGACAAGGATAAGAATAACCAAGAATGAGATAGTCTAGGTAAATAGTGATCTGCACTGGGCAGAAGGATCGATGAGATCTTGGATCTATGAAAGTATTAAAATGATGTAATTGCTCTGCCCTTCTTATGGCTAGGAAGAAAGGACAGGGAGAGAGGGAGAGACATGGGTGCACACACACATACACACTGAGAGAGACACCGACAATGAGAAAAGACAGAGAGACAAGAGAGGCTGAGAGAGACAGAGATAGAGAGAGAGGAAAGAAGTGGGGGGGGGGCAGTGGGGTAGAGAGGACCAGAGACAAGACCCAGAGAGATGGAGGTTTCGGAGGATAAAAGCCTTTTTGGTTGGAAAGAAGAACTGAAAGAGACATCAAACCAGATCAAAGGGCTGCCTGGAAAAGAGTGAGTGAGTGAGTGAGTGAGTGTGTGTGTGTGTGTGTGTGTGTGTGTTGGGGAAGCAGTATCTCTCTGGGCACACATACAGGATGCAAATGAGGCCTTTCACTCAAGTCCTTCCAAAGCAGCCAGTGGGGCAGGCTGGGCTGGGCTGTTTGATCTGTCGGGTGCTGTATCTGGAGTTGTTTGATGTTGGGGAGATGAGGAGGGGAGGAGATGGAAAAAGCCATGTCCATATGCATCACTCTTCCCCCTCTCTGCTCGCTGAGAGAGACCAGGAGGACCTTTGCCATCTCCTCCCCCCAGGTCTGATCATGCCCACTCTCCTCCCTCTGCCCCCACCAGAGACCCAGAGAAGCTATAGGCCTTCTTCACCATTTACTTCCTCCCCTCCTCCTCCCAGAGTTTCTCTCTCCTCCCTGCAGAGATCAACAGAAAGGAGGTCACAGGCCTCCATTACCATACTTTTTCACCCACTTGCTCCACCAACCCCCCCCCCAAAAAAAAACCCAGGGAAGTTTCAGGCTGTCTTTTAAACACTCTGGAGCACATGGGACTCTGGCAGGACAAAGTCACCCTGCATGCCCTTCTGGTCAAGGTCTCCACTGAGGAAGCAAGAACAGGGAGGGGAAGGCAAGGGAGAAGAGGGGAAAGCAGATCAGATACATAAATTGCCTTTGGCAAAATAGGCAGCCACTTCCTAAATTTTGTCCTGCAGAAACCATGCTTGTTTTCACCTAGTGGCTTTGCTCCCACCTTTCTCCTTAGGCAAAACTACTTCTTACTTTAGAGTCATAATATTACTTGGAGATGAAAGGGACCCCCTTGTTTTACAGATGAAAAAAAAGACCATAGAGGGAAGATCAGATGTGGGATTCAAACTCAGATCTGGCCGAACCAAATCCAGCATCCTTTTTATCATCCCACGCTGCCTCCTTTCCCCTTAACTAAGTCTATCAAGGATTAGCTCATATCCCTCCATCCTCCAGGAAGGGCTTTCCAGTCTATTCTAGGTCCTGGTCTACATGCCCCTGGCATCTCCTCTCCTATGAACTCATACTCATACTCATACATTAGCTTTTGATCACAGTAAGTCCTGTCTTGTCAGTCACTCAGTTAACAAACATTTATTAATGATTTCTATGTGCCAGGGATGCACAGACAGGAAAAAATGCCATCCTCAGGAAGCCCATTTAGACAACATCTAAACAACTGGGTACATACAAGGTAGAAATATACACATATATGTATGTGTACATGTATGTACATACATGTGAAATATACATATATACATACATATAAGTACATCTACTTATTGTCTCTCTATATACATATATATGTATATGCATATATAGAGATGGAGAGAAAGAGAGAAGGGGGGTGGAGAATAGGTGGAAGACAGAATCAGAGGGAAGGTGTTAGCAGCTAGAGGGTTAAGAAAGGTCTCCTACAGAAAGTAGGATTTGAGCTGAATTTTCAGGGAAGCCAGGAGGGAAGGATGACCTGGTGGATGGCCAGTACAGAGTTGGGAGATGGAGGATTGTATATGGGGAACTGCAAAACAGTCTGAAAAACTGCAAAGCTGAAAAAAACAACAACTGCAAAACTGGATTGTAGAATGCACGATAGAGAGTAAAGTATAAGAAGACAAGAAAGGAAGGAAGGGAACACATTGACTTTAAATACAAATAGAGGATTTTATATTTGATCCTGGAGGAAATGAGGAGCCAATGGAGTTTATTGAGCAGGAAAGGGACATGATCCGACCCTTGCTTTAGGAAACTCACTTTTACAATTGAATGAAGGATAGACTGGAATGAGGAGAGACTTGAGGCAGGGAAACCAATTAACAATCAGTGTAATAGTCTCACCAGGAGGTGTTTGGGACCTGCCTTGTGGTATTAACTGTGTGAGGAGAGAGAAGGGAATGTATATGTATGTGTATATTACACATATATATGTATATATGTATGTATGTATGTATGTATGTTTATGAGAGATGTTGTGAAGGTAGAAGTGATTTGACGGATGGAATATATGAGGTGAGTCCCAGTGAGGAGTTGAAGGTTTGAACCTAGAAAAATTGGGAAGAGGGGAAGGTTTTAAGGAAAGATCATGAGTTCTGTTTTGGACATGTTCAGTTTGAGATGCCTATGAGATATTCAGTTCAAGAAGTCTAAAAGTCGGTTGGTAATGTGGAATGCAAGGGCGAGGTTAGGGATGCATATACAGATATAAGACTCATTCACATAGACATGATAATTGAACCTTTTGGAGCTGACGAGATAATCAAGATAGCATAGAGCAGGAGTTCTTAACCTTTTTGTGTCTCATGTACACCCTAGTAAAGGCTGTGGACTTCTCAGAATATTGTTTTTAAATGCCTAAAATAAGATACAGAGAAGTTCAGAGGAAACTAAGGATTTTGAAGTAAAGATGAAAATGTTTTTTCCCATCCAAGTTCATGGACCCCCCCATCCCCACCCCTGAAATCTATCCATGGATCCCTTGAGGGGTCTGGACCTCTTGTCTAGACTCGGAGTAGAAGCAAGAGAAGCAGAGAGAGAATCCAGACTTCTCAGGAAGGTGGAAAGAGAAACAAAACATGGGAGTTGGTTGACTGCCCTGTATAAAGAAAGGAGGGGCTCAGGGAAGATGGCATTTATTCATGAGTCAGGGACAGCTCCCAATGCCAGGTAGTGAGATGTTGAGGATGGCACAAAGGTTTTGAGCTTGTGAGTCTGAAAGGATGATGGCATCCTTGATAGTAAAAGGAAAGCTAGGAAGAGGGGAAAGAACTCAGGAGAGAAGTTAGGGGAAGAAATAAAAACTTGGAATCATCTGTATAGTTGACCCCATGGGAGCTGATGAGATCACTATGTGAGATAGTCAAGAAGGAAAAGAGGAAGAACACCCAAGATAAAGCCTTTGGGGGCATTCACAGTTAATGGGTATGACACGGTGAAGATTCAGCAAAAAAAGATCAGGAAATAGGATTTGGACAAGTAAAGGGGGAAACCAAGAGAGAATAAGGTCATGAAAACCCTCAGAAGAGAACGGTGTGAAAGTCAAAGGCTGCAGAGAGGTCAAGGAGGATGAAGATGTAGGATAGACCATTGTTATCTTTGGAAAGGGCAGTTTCAATTGAATGATGAGATTGGAAAGCTAGATTGCAGTGTTTAAAAAACACAGAGGAAGTGGAGGCACTGATTGTAGATAGCTTTCTCAAGGAATTAAGCTGAGAAGGATCTGGGTGTGAATCCAGATTTCTGCTCATTGCTCCTATGCCCTTGGGTAACCCATACAGTTCTAGGTCTCGATTTGCCCACATGTACAATTAGGGGGTTTGGCTAAATTCTCTTCCAGTTCCAGATCTATGATCCTAGGACTTCTAAAGTGTCTTTGAACTTCCAACATTCTATAATTTTATGATAGACTAAACTTTGGTAACTGTATCTAATCAATGGAAATGTAAAGGGGAAAAAGGGACACACAGAGAAAGAAACAGACAGCCAAGGAGAGGGAGACGTATGAAGCAGCGAAAGAGCTGAGAGACTTATATCTATATAGATATCTACATAGGCAAACTGAAGAGCTATGGAAGAGTCAAGGCTCCAAGCTGCTAATGAACTAGTGCTGGAGGCTGGACCCTCAAATAGATTCCTAAAGGAGCTGCGACTGGATTATTCATCTCTCTCTAGCCTTGTAATGCCAGCCCATTTTGACCTGACCCTTCTTCCTGTTGGTCAGTAAATGCCTTGAGAGCATATTCATCTTTAGATCCCTGGTGCCTACTGTGAGGTTTTGTGGTTTAATCGAGTTTAAATGCTGTGAGTCACTGACAAAAGATTGTGTG
>CM053594.1:271735817-271752234 GCA_028646575.1 Pseudocheirus occidentalis
CCTACATCCACCCTATCAGCTCCGGCTTCATCTCAGTTGAATGTCACGGGTACAAATTGGGAAGGTATACTAGACAATGTAGCCACCATAAATGGAAGTCACTTTTTATGGGTGGGGGTATGCATTTATATGTGGGGGGCATCTGTATGAATTCCATCTCTCCAGTTGAGTGATTATATATTTTACGTGCTACGTTTTCCTTCCCAGGCACACTGTCTGCTGCAAGTCTATCAAAATTTCTGTGAAGACTTCTCTACCACAGAACTTTGTAGTCTAATGGGGTTTCCACAGGCATCTGGCATATTTTCAGGTGTTTCACCTATCACGTGATAATTTATAGCATAATATAAACGTGTGGTTTTTTTATCCCCCTCTTTCACATAGCATAAATTATGGCCAGTTTGTCCTTAGCTCTTCAGGAGACAGATAAGGGCTTTATTTCAGCAAAGGTAAAAAGCTACCACAAATGGATAGGGTTGGCCATGGTATTGTGAGGGGAGGGGTGGCCCAGAGCAGAATTATCTACACCCAGACATAACCATGAACACTCACTGGATGACACTGTATCAGTTTCCACACAGTCTCTCATTCTCTAAGTGCTTGCTCTGTCTGATTTACCATAGTGATCATGCATATTACACTAACTCTCTGTTCACATCCCACTTTCACACACTCCATATTCTGTGACCTCAAGGGTTGGCTTCCTAGCTAGGCCTACTCCACCAGCCAACAGCATCAGGAGAATGTCCTGATTATTTCTCCATGGACCTGGGGAGTGGTGGGCAAAAACCAGGATCAGCTTTGAGGCTTTTTCGGCTCTGTGCACCCACTCTCTTCCTTCAGTCTGTCATCCTTTATAAGGCACGGTTTTCAGACCCCTCACCGTCAGACCAACCTCATCTCCTTTTTTGGGTTTGTATAACTCAAGTATTGGATTATTGGACCGGATTGGAAGAATTAAGTTGTGCTGTAGAGACTGAGAAGCCCCTGTCAGCACATTTCCTTTCCTGTCCTGGGTTGCTCCTTTTCTGTTCTTTCCCCTTTGCAGAGGGTGACATGAAGAAGCTTCATGAGGATAATGGTTAGAAAGCCACCTATCAGTCCCAAGTAATCTCTGACTCTTAGTGGGGATTTATTTTGCTTAATTCTGAACTTACTTTTCTAATCAGCTCACAGAATCTGTTTCTTCTTCCAGTAAGACTTGAGTTTGAATCTAGTTTCAGATAATTACTGGCTGTGTGATCCTGGGCAAGTCACTTAACCTGTGTCTGCCTTAGTTTCCTGAAATGTAAAATGAAGATAGCAATAGCATCTACCTCCCAGGGCTGTTGTGAGGATTAAATGAGAAAATATCTGTGCTTAGTGCTTGTTTGCCTTCTTCCTTCCTCTCCCTTACTATGACAATCTGTCATCTTCTCATTTTGTCTCTGTTTTTGGTCCAGGAATATTCTCTTATTTGCCTTCTTTATCTTTAGTAGCCCAAGCCCTCTTACTGTCAGCCTTTACCCCTACCCCATCTGTCAATTGTAGGAGTTAACAGTTTCTCTCTCTCTACCTCCTCCCTCTCCCTTCCTCCTTCCCTCCCTCTCTTTGTCTCTCTGTCTCTCTCTCTCTCTCTCTCTCTCTGTCTCTCTGTCTCTCTGTCTCTGTCTCTGTGTCTCTGTCTCTCTGTCTCTCTCTGTCTCATCTCTATTTCCCTAGTATCCTCTCAGTACAATGTCATCACCTTGAGGGCAGGGAGAGTTGCATTTTTGCCTTTTTATCCTCATTGTCTGTCCCCTTCCCCCTCCCCCATGGATTTGATTAAAGCTCTTTAAGATTACTAGCTCAGTCTGGATCTAAGCAGAATAAATAAACCTCTGTTCAAATGTGTCTATCAACTTGATTTGTCTTTATAAAAGCAGGAAAAGCAGCCAACTTAACTTCTCAGACACTAAAGCTCTCACAAGTACTTTCTGATGCTTTCATTTATTTTTCTTGCTTATTTTGATTGTTCCAAGTTTAGTTTTAAACCAAAGTGTCAATACTCTTTGAAAGCTGGTTATGAATAGCCAGTTAAGAAAATGGTGCTTTAGAGTAGGATTCTGATTTCTGGACCATAGTTTAAAATGATAGGAATGGCGGGTTCCTGGATCAGAATGGAGTATACCAACAAGAGTTGGTAAAAGTGCATTTGCCTGCAATCTTACAAATCTGATTTAAAAAAAAAAAAAGAGAGTTTAAACTGAAAAAAAAAATGGGTATATACTATGGCTATGTATACCTGCATAGAAAGATACTATACTGAGAGCTACAGTGAAGGAAGAAAAATAGCAGTAGAAATTCATACTCAGAATCCAGAAATTCATGAAACTCAAGAAGGAGCTAGTTATAAAATCTATACTTCAGATAATTATGCACAAAAGCACAAAGAATACAAAATATAAGCAATAAGCAAGGTGAACTAGACATCCTAATTCAATGAGGAAAATTTGACCTCACAGGGATCACTGTGATACAGTGAGATCTAGTGGGATAAGATCCATGATTGGACTAGGGCTCCTAGCAGGATATGCCTTTTTCAAAAAGAACTGGGTAAGAATAGGATGTGTTTGTGTTTGAGGGCTTGGAGTCGGAATAGTATTAAATATGGAGGATATGTAATCATGTGACAAAATCCTAGAATCAGAGTGGGTACAAAACATTTGACTGAAGATTATCGAAGGTAGAAAAAGCAAATAGATGAAGAATTTAGAAAATAAATAGGGACGCTGTCATGAAGTCATGATGATGAAAGTGATGGGGGTACAGGCTCTGGGAAGCCCCTCGAAATGTGATTTCATCTCCCACTTGATGCCCGTGGGACCATGCCCATCTGACCTACTGGAGTCTGACCTCAGTTCCCTCAAGATTCTCCTTAGACTCCTTCTCAAGACCCTCCCCACCACCCCTAAGTGTCCTCCCACACTCTTTTTCTACTTAAGATTCATCTTGCCTCCATAATGGGGCTGGGATTAATCTAGCACAAACTCAGTCTGTGTCAGATCATTCAGGCCCATTTGTCCAATACAAGCATCACAGATACTTAGGCTCCTTAAGAGTCTACCTATTATGGTGAATCTTTAATAAACTTTATTTTACTTTGGCTGAGAGAAGACTTGAGTCAAATCTGTTTGGCAGGACCTGGTGTGTGGATATTTTGGGATCTTGAGCACCCCTGAACCCTAAACCTCGACAGAAGAACTTCAGTTTTCCAGATATATCCTGGGGTACCAGCTAATAAATTTTTATGTACCTTAATGATAGTATCATCCTTTATAAAGTGGAGGAACCAACGAGAAGAAATATTATTCTGTAGATGATTCTCAACAACAAGGAGGAAGTGCTTGCTAGAGGTAAAAATTATGGGAACCAAACTGAGAATACTATGTCATATATCCTAGATTTGGGGAGAGGCTTAAAAACAAGGGTGCACTGGTTAAGACTTTCACAACTGGCTCTCCAAAAATATTATGTGAATGATGCACTTTTAAATCTAGTATTCATTATTACTATTTTCTCCATGACTTTCTTAGATCTTAACAATTAACAAAACAATCAGTCAAGTCCTGTATTGTATAGTTTGCCAATTTCTGAAGTATAAATGCTCACATTGAAAATCTGGCAGCTCTCACAAGCTGGTTCCAGCTGACTCCAGCATTCCCCTGCTTAAGAGAGATTTTTGGTAGGATGTCACAGACTCAAATCTCCAGGGGAAGTTATCTCAGGGAGGATGACAATCTCTCAAGAATATGAATTCTGAAGATACAAAGAGAAACAATTTTGATGAGGAAAAAAGGGAATTGTTTGAATAGATTTGATGTGGGCACATGAGCAACTCACCAGCCAACTTATATACACACACACACACATAATAATACACACATGTGTATATATTATATATACACATACATATATATGTATATGTGCGTGTATACACACACACATTCCACAGAAGATAAGGACAAGGATAGGATGAATATGAAAGCATAGCACAATCCTATAAAAGTAGTGTCAGGAGCACTAAAGCTTAGGATGAATTGACACTGGCAACGAAAGCTGAGAATAATGAAAAGGGGTTTTGTGGCTATACTGGTGAAAAGAGAAGGCTCAAAGAAGGGATAGAACCAATGCTCATGGTTAATAGGCGGATGATAACTGACCATGGGAAGAAGGCAGAGCTGTTTGTTTAACTTTTAGTTTGATTTCCTTTTCTCTGCCAAGGAAAATTATCTCTGAGCATGAAGGAAACAGCAAAAATGGCTAATACAGAGCTGATCCCCAAGATAAGTAAAGAGATACTGGAAGACCACTAAGCTGCCATCTATGAGTTAGGGCAACCTGGGCCAGGTGAACTATATACCAAACGACTAAAGGAATAGACAGATGTTATTGCTGAACCGTTGTCTGTGATCTTTGAAAAATTATGGAGAACTGGAGTAGTACTGGAGGATTGGAGAAGGGAAAATATTGTCCTAATTATGAAAAAAAAGAGGGAGGAGAATAGAAGTTGCAAAGTATAGACTGACAAGTTTAACTTGGGTCTCCGACGAAATTCTAGAATATATTATTAAACAGATGTTTAGTGAACACTGAGAAAAGAATTTACCATGATTACAAAAGACCAATATCAAGAACACATTGTGCTAGACACCTACATGTCCATTTTTCAATTAAGCAATTAACAAGCATTTATTAAATGCCTACTAGGCACTAGATATACAAATACAAAGAATGAAATAATCTGTAATATCAAGGCTTTTAATATTGCTAGACTGATAAAAGAGGGTAACGCTATGTAGTTTACCTAGATGTTAGCAAAGCATTTAGTAGTCTTTTATGTTATTTATATGAATGAGATGGAGACATTTGGCATATTTGATAGTAAAATTAATTTGATTTGGAACCAGCTGAATGATTGGACCAAAAAGGTAGTCATTCCTCAGTCCACATCAACTTAGAAGGAGGTGTAACCCAGGAATTTGTATTTGATTGTTTTCTATTTAACTTTTTTAAATCAGTGACTTAGATGAACCCATAAATGACAAATTAGCACAAGCTGGAATGGATAGTCAGGATTTTAAGAAGACCTTGCTAAGAAAGAACACGAGAAGACTTCATGTGGACATAATGAGTGTGGTCAAGTATTTTAAGGTCTATCCTATGGAAGAGGGGCTAGAGTGACTCTGTTTAGCCCAAGAAGGCAGAATTAAGAGCTTCCAGGGAGGAAGATTTAGGTTTGATATAAGAAAAAACTTCCTGAGAATCCTAGGTATCTGAAATTGGCAGATTTGATTACTAGTATGATCATTTATCAGGTAGGAAGTAGAGGGGATTTTTGTTCAGGTGTGAGTTATCATCAGTAGCCTCTGAGAATCCTTCCAATTCACTCTGTGACTCTGTGGCAGCTCACACATGCTCCATGGTGAGGAATGGGAATCAGCCTACAACCAGGAAACTGGTCGTATCCAAAGGTTAATGCAAGGAGTTTTCACATAGTTATACATCTCAAGCAACCCATATGTCTTATCTGAAAATTGGCCCCATAGTAATTAATCAGTTATTATTTCCATGTTCCTTTGATTGCTCACAGACACTTGGGGAGAGGAATGGGACAGTGGGACACCTCTTTTTCTGGTTTGCACCCTGTTTGCTCTCCCCCTCCCAATTGGCAAAGTTCCTAATCTTTCCTCCAATTAGAAATTAGATTACCTTATGTACTGTGGTTATTGGTTCCTTTTAATTAATTGGTCCTATTTAGTTAAATTTTTTTAATGTTTAGAAGTCTGGCACCTCCTGTATTTGAGGTCCAGCTCCCAGCTGAGGAGGGGTCCTGGTCTGGATTTGTTAGGCAATTGGTGTGCAATGTTCCATAAAGCAATATGTTCCAAAGCTCAAACCTTTGTTTTTTCAGGCATATCACCTAACACAAGGACAAACTATGTTCCTTACTTCAAGGAGTTTTGTATTTTTATAGAAAATAAAGCGCTTGCTTACCATGTGCCAGGCACTGTGCTGAGCACTGGGGATACAAACACAAGAGATAGTTGCTTGTCTTAAGGAATATATATGAGTGGTGGACAGGGGAAGGAGTTTTTGGTCTAAGAAGTCATTTGGAGGGTGGATGGAACTGTAGGGTAGACAATTTACACAATCATTCCAGAAGCAATAGTAGTGTTAATTTTCATTACTGTTCCTAGACCAAAAGGTGGAAAATTAGAATAGCAAAGGTTATCTAATTCAGTCTCCTCATTTTACAGATGAGAACACTGAGGCTGATGACATTAAGCAACTTGGCCAAGGTCACAAAGCTAATAAGTGGTAGCACCTGGTCCACTGTTGCTCTGATTAGAAGAGGAACTTGAAGGCGGGAGTATCTAACCCAAAGGTGGTTGATTTTCAGGCACCAGGGCAGACTGGCAGCAAAGATTTTTTGATGTGATAGGGGTTGGGGTTTTTGTAACTGAGATAAACATGAGATAATTAAACCACAGTTAGACTACAGCTTTGTTTGAAAAAGAGCTTATCAAGTAAACCAATATGATTGCAGGGTGACAGTCAATTACTTTAAAGAACAAACTTTTTTTTAAAATGACTGAGTTTTGCCACCTTGCCCAGACTAGAAGAATAGCAGCTACCCAGAGGCCCAATCCCATTATTGATCAGCAAGAGGGATCTGATCTGTTCCATTTCTGACCTGAAACAGTTAACCTCTAAGAGCTCACCAGATTGATTCCAAACTTAGTGTGGGCATTAAAAAAAAAAGTGTGCATAGCCCATTTTAGCTCAAAACTCCCAAGACTGAGATGTCTGCCAACGTCAGTCTTCCTGGCAGCTGGGATTACAGGTATGAGCCACCATGCCCTTCGACTAACAAACGATCTTAGAGAAGGATGGAGCGGGATACATACCTATTTCCTACTGTTTCCCTCTCCAGAATTTTTGGACAACGTGGCTTAGGGAGTCACCTGGAATTTAGAAGGCACTCTGTGTTCCATTCCATCTAGATTAGCTGTTCTGTCTCTCTCATTTTTGGGTTTTCACGTGGGCTCTGGGCCACATTTGGGATGTGTTCCCCCATCACTTCCACCTCTTAAAATCCTTAGCACCCTTCAAGACCTAGGTCAAGTGCTACCTCCTCCCATGCAAGCCTTCTCCTGAATCTCCACTTACTATTTCCTTAGCTATAACGTCATATAGATGCATTTTTTCTCCATCTGTGTTTGTGTTCACTTCCAGCAGAATATAATCTCTTAGAAGACAGGGGCTGTTTTGTTTTTGTCTTTGTACTTCCAGGGCATAGCAGAATGTTTGACATAGTAGACCTTTCATCAATGCATGCTGAATAAATAAATAGATGCATCAGGAGAATTGGATCTAAATCCCAGATGTGGCATGGATGAGGTGTATGATCCCGGACAAATCATTTCTCTCTCCTAGACACAGTTCCCCTATATGTAAAATAGGGAATCTAATACTTCTATTACTGACCTTACCAGGTCAGCAGCACTTTGTAAACCTCTAAAATGATTTAGAAATGTGAGACATTATTATCAAGTGCTATTCTGTGTCATGGTTATTTGTATATGTGACATTTTCCTTTCTGTACTATAAGGTTCCACGAGGCAGAAACTGAATCTTACTTATCTTTGTATATCCCCAGTGCCTTGGTCTAATCTTTTCTGTCTAGTATTTCCTTTGCATGTATTTTGAATATGCTTACATATTAACAGAAGAAGTGCTAGGGGCAAAGGGGATTAGGAAAGGTGGCTGTAATTCAGCTGAACATTGAAGGACTCCCAGGGGTTAGGAGGGAGTGTATTGAAGGAATGGAAAACAGCTTGTATGAAGGGACAGAGATGGGAGACAAAATGTTGCATGTGGGGAATGGTAAGGATACCAGTTTGGCTGGACTATAAAGGGCATGAAAGGGAGTAATGTTTTATAATAAGCCGCAAAGGTAGCCTGGGGCCAGTTTGTGAAGGGCTTTAAATACCAGACATGGAAGTCTGTACTTGATCCTAGAGACAACAGGGAGAATGAACAGGACATACAACTGATGTGGGAGGTAAGGGAGCAGAAGGAGTCAAAGATAATCCCAAGGTCATGAACACTGAAGACCTTGTGAACAATCATGCCACCAATAGGTGTAGTGAAGTCAGAAAGGGGAGCAGAGTTGGGGGAAGAAAATCAATTTGGCTTTGAATGTGTTGAGCTTGTGATGGCAGCAGATAATTTATATGAAGATATTAAAGTAGTTGGAGTTTGGATCTGGAAGGAGAGTGAGATTGGAGAGAATGGTCTGGGATAGATATAGGTCATCATGAAAGCTGTGGTAGTTGGTAGATGAGTTTGCCACTTGCTAGAATGTAGAGAGACAGAGAAAGAGAAGAGAGCAAGGTAGCAGGCAGAACCCTAATGGGATGCCTACTTCAAAGGGATCTTGGAAGTAAATGGTATTGCTAATTATCAAGGAATCTCTCCTTACCACCACCTCTCAGAATCTCTGACTTCTTTCAGGACTGAACTCAAATCTCACATTTTTGCAGGAGGACTTTTTGGGTCCCTCCAGTAGCTAGTGACATTTCCATGAGGTTACTTTGCTTCTGCTCCATACATCTTTTATCTTTCTAGTTATTTAAATATTGTCTCCCCCATTAGAAGGTAAGCTTCTTGAGTCCAGGGAGTATTTTTAAAAATTTCTTTGTATCCCTAATTCAGTGCTTGTCATATAGTAAGCATTTAATACATTCTTCTTGATTTGTGTTTGATTGATTTAAGCAGCCCCCTGAAAGATTTTTCTTTGATGATATTTTTCTACTATATAGCTCAAATTATAGAGTGGTAGGATGGGCTAATAAAAAATATAAATTAAGAGCCCCAAGATCTACAGTCTAATTCTGATTCTGCCACTGATTCCCAGCATGACTACTGGGAAATTCTTTGGGCTCCAGTTTTTCTAAATGTATAGTAGGAGTATACCTACCTTACTTGAGTGTTATGGAAATGAAATTCAAGACTAGTTATGAAAGCACTTTGAAAAGGATAAAATGCTTTGCATTGTGCAAACATGAAAAGTGTTATTAGGACGATAGGCACCTGAAAATAATAGATCCACTAACAACATCCTATTCACATTTTCCCAGAATTCAGACCAGCCTATCCCCCAGTGAGTCACTGAATTAGTGAGTTGGAGAGTGGAGGGAGGTGGGAAGCGAGAGGTGGGAGGAAAGAGAAGGCAGAAAACCCTTGAGACTGGGAGAGCAGAAGACAGGAGAGCATAAGTGACTTAACTCATCTCAAGTGCCTTGTTTGCCAAGGAGTCTCAGAAATATTTTAGAATTTTAGGGAAGTAGAGCACCAGCTGGGCTGGCTTCTAAATGGTCCTCAGTGACCCACCTCATCTCAGGATCTTAATAAAAGCTCAAAAGTGATGATGATGATAATAATGATGCTGTCATTGGTGATGTAGAAGGAAAAAAAAGGTTCTCAGATAAAACCTTACACCTTACCTTCCCATACCTTTTGACCCTATGGATTTTGAGCTCTGTGCCCAATGAGGAGCCCCTACTATGCTAATGTGCCTTTTCCACTCCACAGTGGTTTTGGAGTGTGATGCAAACTACACAACATTGGTTCATCGATATGAATGTTGCTAGAGACATAATTCTCAATCTTATTCCCTCACCCTTCATCCACAATACTTAGGGCTGGTTTTTAAGGGAGAGAACTTAAGAAACAGAAGGCATCTTAGTCTGAAATCTAGGGACTAGGGTTTTACCCTTAGCTTCATCACAAACTTACTTAGTAATCCTGGGCAAGTCACCACCCGTCTCTGATCCTTTTTTCCTCCTAGGTTTAGTATGTTGAATTATCAGAGGTCAGTCAGTGAAATCTCAAGTCAAAAGACAGTGTTTTGCAATGCTAGAGGCAATAGACCTACAGTTTGAGGGGCTCTGTGAGATTGATCAGAAAACCACAGACCCCTGCATGGAAACAAAACCTTGGTGCAATGTCCAGCAAACATATGAATCAGAGTTTGTCAATGCGCGCTTCTCCTCCCCTCTTGGTGTACATCATTTATGAGACTTTGTGCCCTCTGCTGGTGTCTCCTGCCCCCACCTTGGCATACCCATCTCAGGCAGTGCTCTGTGCACGGCCACTTCTTACTCATTCTCAGGAAAACATATTAGCTTTGTGTCTTTTATCATTAACTTCTACTTTTTTGCTATACATAGTGACCTACACAATAAATTAATGGGGATGTTAATAGAATGATAACATGGCACACATCTCAAAGTTATCTGAATTTTAACAGGGTCCTTATGCCTTGTTCCAAAGGATGGGAATCTGGTGACATAAAATTTTAAACTTTGCAATGTGGTGATAAGGGAGACATTTTCAGTAAAAAGAGGTCTGTCTAGTGCTAGAAGGAGGTTCCAACTTCTTCACTTAACAGAAATAAAAAGTTAAGTGCCAGAGAAATTAAGTGATTTGCATGCAGTCAGATACATGGTTTTATCTTCAATTTGGGTCTGTTGACTCAAAATCCAGTACTCTTTCCATTGTGCCACACTACCTTCCATTCTAAAAGTTACCTCAGAACCATAACTAGTCATTTTGCCACGCAGGACAACAGGAATGGAAAGAGACCTCAAATAACTATTTAAGACAAATTCAGGGGGCAGCTTGGTGGTACAGTGAATAGAGCACTGGACTTGGAGTCAGGAGGACCTGAGTTCAAATCCAGCCTCAGACAGTTGACACTCTTACTAGCTGTGTGACCTTGGGCAAGTCACTTAACCCCAATTGTCTTGCCTTCCCCCCTCCAAAAAAAAATAAGACAAATTCAGTTCTGAAGGGGTAGAGATATATTCCTTAGGGAGAAGCCTCAGTCCTTGGGACACAAGGATCTGGGCAGGAAGAAACACTAGGATACTATAGGACTACTGCAAAGAAGATCACTGAGGAAGGGAATAGGGCCAGCACAGGCAAGGGAGGGGTTGCTTTGGTGGGGGAAAAGCCCATCTTCTGGTAGCTTCCTCTGCTAGCTAGGTACTGACTTCCTATTTCTACCTACTAAGTCCTATCAGCACCCTCTAAATTTCAATACCCTAGAACCAATGCCCAATCACCCCACCCTAGTTAAAGCTCTGCATATCCCTCTTTTTCCACCATTTGCTCCATTGTCATGGAAATGTCCCAGATGGGAGCATCACCCTAGACCCTTTCTATTTCTCATTTCTTCCTCTTACCAGGAAAGAACTCACCCACTCAAACCAGGAATGTGAGTACTTAGCACAGTCCCCAAAGCTGAGGAAAGCTGCAGTGGTTATTAGTGGTGCCTAATGATATTTGCATAGATTAACAGACTTTAATGCAATCACGTATGCTACAATCCAGGGAAAATAATGAAGAAATCCATTACAAAGTCATAAAGTAACTAAGTCAATACAGCAATAATTTGATCCCATATTAGTAATAATTTCATCTCCTGCTGTAAGGCAATTTTCCTGTGCACACCATTTCTGGACAGTTTTATAAATATCACCTTTGTTTGAGATAATTAATTAGCAAAATCAAAAAATATATTGGTGGTATTTTATACGATAAATTAGTCATTAGGTTTAAACTGGCAGGCTGTAATAAAACTTATGAAGATGAATGTGCTCAGACTCCAAACCCTCTTTCCAAGCCGCCTGCCTACCACCATCTTAACCCTCCACAGTACCACTGACTGCTTGGTGCCTGGGCCTCAAATAGACAACTGGGTCTGGATGGAGAGGAGGCCATCATTGATATGTGGAAGGTAGGACCTTGACTGCTGGTGGGCTGGGGAGAGGACATTTTCCAGAAAAAAAAAAAAACAAAAAACTCTAAGGGGCTGTTTGTCTATAGAATTTTCCCTCTACTGCTTTTCTCCATTTCCCAATATCTGTCCCTCAAGTTGTCGGTCCAGCTTTTAGGAAAGCATATGAATAAGGCAATCCAACAAAAGTGTTAGTGATAAGGTTTAAGTGTTAGTTTTTCTAGGGGAACTGGCACTGACCCAAAGAAATAAATGTTCTTTCTCTTAAGCAGATGGGAATTTCCACTTTTGATGTCACTTTTCTGGGTTAGACAGCACCAGCAGGTGGCACTGCCTCTGGGACATGTATAACCAAGAAAGTGATCTTTGATAAACTTCTGCCATTCGCATATAAGAACTTCTCACCTTCTCAGGCGAGCTTCCTTCGGCCCAGAGAGTTTGGAGGGGTGAGATGAGGAGGGTGGTATGGGAGGGATAGCTTGTGGATTTACCGGTGGGAATAGGAGGGCGAGAGGTTAACATGAGCATAATGATAAGGCACTGACACCAGTAGGACAGAGGAACACTCTGTAAAGGAAACGGACATTAAGATCAGTTCAGAATTATAGGAGTCTGTATTTGTGAAGTTGCTCTATTGTAAAACTTTATATTAATATGTTTTCAATTTCCACTTATTGGATTTGGTTCTTTGCTCTACTGTGTCAGGATCTTTTTGGATCTGGATTTTTTCTATCAATATGTTAGTTGTCCCTCCACGTTTGATATCATCTATAATTCTGACAAGCATACCTTTATTCAAAGTTATTGATAAAAAGTTTATGCTATTGCTCAGGGTCAAGGGTCTTCCACTAGGGACCTCCTTCTGAATTGACACAGGGAAGGCAGAGTCAAAATGGCAGAATAGGAGGAAAAAGTATAGTCTAGTGTTCTACTCCTTCCACAAAAATCTAGAAAAAATACCAGAATGAATTCTGATTGGGAAATCCAAGAAAAAAGTCACAATGAGTTATTTTTCTAGCCCAGAGCAGTTTAGTGTGATGGAGAGGGAGGACTGCTCACACTGGGGAGGGAGTCTGGCTGTATGCTGGGCATTTCAGAGCCCAGGGACTGAAAGAGTCAAGGCTGGGCACTAGGGTAGGAAACACGAGTGCAGGAAGAGATCCCAGGGGATCTCTGAACTGGTACAGGGTATAGGGATAAGTACCATCTGACTCCCAACTTCTAGATTGGACTGGGGGAGAGGGGGAAGTTGGAGAGGACTGGTCCCTAGAGGGTCTTAGCTGTGTGCAGAGGAAGGAAGCAAACAGTAACTGTGTATCTCTAAGCAGAGGGGACCTCAACTCTCTTCCAGTTAAGGATGGAAGCCTGAAGTGGAATATCTGGAGGATATTCCTACAGGAGTCCCAGGCCAAAGGGGAGCCTGCACTTCAGGTACTCTGAACCTGCAGCACCTCCCAGCAGGCTGACAGCAGCTGAATCCAGCAGCAATCTACTAAAATTCCCAACTAGAGATAAGCCCACAGACCCAAACCTGGGTCTGGATCAAGTGAGCAGACCTCGCTGCAGATCACATCGACTGAGGAGCCCTGAAAGCTTATAGGCCCTCCAGCCTGAACTATGAAGCAACAGAAGGATGTAAGTGGACATAAGCCCAGGCCAGACATTTCCCCCAGACGTGCCCAGAGCCCAGGACTAATGCAAAGTCCAGAGTCAAGAAGGAGACTAGAAGAATGAGAAAGCAAGAAGAAGCTACTACAAAGAGCTGTGATAGTGACAGGGAAGCTCAAGACACAAACCCAGAAAAGAATGTCTTGAAGACATCAACAAGCAAAGCTTGAAAGGAAAAAATGCCACTCAAACCTGAGTCCAGCCAGAATTCCTGGAAGGGTTAAAGCAAGACTTTGCTTTTAAGTGTTAAATTGACATGGACCCATTAATGGCTACTTTCATTTCATCTCTTCTAAATTCACCTAACTGTCCTGTGTGACCTGTTCTTGATGAAGCCCTTAGTTATTACAACGTCCCTTTCTAAGTGTTGACAAATTATCCTCTCAATAATGGGTCCTAGATTTTTTTCCCAGGAATAGACAAAGTTAAGTTCATTGATCTACTGTCTGCAGACCCCACAGTTTTCCTGTATTTTGTGTTTGCCAATTGGGCAAGTGCTTTTTTCCTAGTAACTATCCAGTTCTCCAAAGATTGCCACTGACAGCTCAGTCATAACATCTTCTGTTTCTTGTTAGTCCCCTTGGGCACTAGGACTATTGATTTAAATTCAACAAGGTTAGCTCCATATCAAGTCACTTATCCTTAGCTTTTGCTACCTATTAACCATTTTTGTTCTCTTTTTCAAAGTTCAAAGGGCACATTTCTCTCTTGTCCCCAACATTGCTTCAACTACCTCCCTCCTATGTCTGGATGTATTTAGCATACATTGATAACCTAAATTTATTTGGCTTCATTAATCAATAATAGTATTAATTATATTATATAGTATAATATGATAAATTATAATCATAATTAATTATAATTGTTAGTCTCATTTATGTAATAAATATTATTTTTTACTGCTACTTAAAAGATAAAGCTTCTTTTGGTATTCATTATCAGTTACTTGACCTTTCCTTTTCTCTATAGGCCTTTTAAAAATCTGAGTTGTTTGCTAAGTTCCATATGCATCCATATTGGTCTCCTTAGGCAAGTTCCCTTTCCCCTATACATTCAAATCACATTTATTACCCATACTTTTGTGCATTTGTATAGATATCTGACACCATGGGGTTTGTTACTGGCTTTCTTCTTGGATATTATCTCCCATGAATTACCTGTCTTCTGCTATTCTTCTTCCTATGTTGTACTTCTTATTCTGTGTAATACCCAGCTTATCAAATCTATGTGCAATTTTCTCTCTCCTCCTCCCTTTTAAATTTAAAGCTCCCTTGATTAGATTTGTAAGACTAGGCAAATATGTGTAGCAGGGTTTTGGATTGGAATGCTTGGTCCCTTGGTACTTTGAACATTGGTTTCTTAGTTCTGAAAAGAGGAGGGAGCAGCTCTTCCTAGCTCAGATGTCAATCATCTTTGATACAGTATTTATCTTCCTTTCTCTCTCCCTCCCCTTATCATCATGGGGAACCAAAGGATGAATCGAGAGCCTCTGGTGATGCATATCCTTTAGCAAGGGACCAGATCACGTGTCACTAGAAGAGGTTCTCTTTCACAGGAAGTACTTCAATCTAATATCTGCTCTTTGTGTGTGTATTTACCAGCCCTTATTCCAGTATTTTGAGTTGGGGTACAGAAATCCAAATTCTGTTCTCAGATACCACCTTATTGTCACTAGTCATTTATTTCCCAAATCTGCCTTTCTCTTATGAATCATCTAGCTTTAGTTGGCAGTTGTGATAAAAACACCACCTGGATGCTCAAGGTCTTCAGTGTTTTGTTCAGGGCCTCATAATCCTTGCCAAAAATTTCTATGTTCCTTCTGGCAATATCTTTTCTTCCCATATGAATCATAAGAAGTAGGGAGTGGTCATCAATTTTGACAGTTCTTTAGGGGCTTTCCATCAGGTTCAGAATGTATGCTTCCATGAAGATAGCAGATGTCTCTGTTCTTTCTATCAGGTTAACAAACATCTGCCTTGGTATCTGTTATCAGAGAACTGCCAACCAGCACTACTTTTTTCTTCTTCCTCTGACCACTATTGGATGAAATTCCACCTGACTCTAAACACTATCCTTCTACTGATACAGCTTAAGATTATATTGCTCCTTCCTTCCTTCCTTCCTTCCTTCCTTCCTTCCTTCCTTCCTTCCTTCCTTCCTTTCTTCCCATCATTATCAAACTGATGGTTCCTATCAATTTAACAAACAAAAATTAATAGTAGACACTTATAAGGTATCTTGCTCTTGTGGAGCTTACAATCTAGTTGCTTATGATTCACTAAAACCCTGAAGCTTTTCCTTTTTGTTTTCCCCCTACATGAACTGCTGACAAATGCACAGAATCATAGAATCTTGGAGCTGAAAGAGCCTCAGAGTCTATGAGGAATATTTTCTACAACATCCACTGCCTCCTGAGACAGTTTAGTGTATTTTGGGACAAGTGCAGTTATTGGAATGTTTTTCCTTATATTTGGCCTAAATCTGCATTGCTTATAACAGGTATTGCAAAAAAACCACCGTGCAAGTAATTGCAACTTAGTCACCAACATTTTTTTGGCCCAAAGAATGATAATGTAAAGAAGTTCTATGGACAGATACTTTGTGACTTCAGTGTCAAGGTGGCATTTACAAGTTCAGAAAAAATTAGGATAAGACTGAAACTGGTGTAGGGAACTCCCAGGCAAGGAAATTCCTTTTATCTGTAAAGATCCATGTGTTCTCTGCAATTTATCCTAGATCACTGAGTGGTTAAGTGACTTGCCAGAGGAATACAGTTAGTATATGTCAGAGGCTATGCATGTGTGTGTGTGCATATGCATATGTACATACACACATATGCATGCACGTATATATGTATGTGTGGATATGCGTATATGTATGTGTGTATATACATACATATATTTATATATGAAAATAGTGTTC